>BPTQ01000007.1:319022793-319466801 GCA_019973895.1 Chrysanthemum seticuspe
CGTAACCTCTACCATAATCCATCAGGACATTCATAGCTTTCAGAGATTTAGCCTTGACGACCCTAGGTGCTGCCATCGTATTCAGGAATGAAGGTACCTCTCCTGCCAATACACCTAGGGATCGAGCTAACCGGGTAATAAGCATGCCCCCATACACCCTATCCGCCAACCTAACCCCACTTGTGGATCTCAAGTAATCGGCCAACCAGAACGGGATGTTACAGTACACACCCTCGGCCAAAATGCAGTAGAGATAGAATAGGTCCGGTAAGGTGACACGATGGCTCGTGGCATGTCTCCCTGTGATAGAGAAGGTGAGGCATCGATGTATGAGCCTAACCCGTGGATCCCGGATTTGTGAAGCGAGGGTACCCCCAGTAATATACTCCCCATCAGCAATCGTGTTCCAGAACTGAATACACAACATCTCATCCTTATGAGTAATTCCATTTGCAAATCGAGTCCTAAAAACATCACTCTCAGCATCCTCAGATGTATACAGTCCCAACCTCCATCCAAACTCAAGCGTCGACATTTTCCTCCACTCCCCTCCTAACCTAAACCGGATCCCTTGGAAATCAATACTATCCTGACATGCATTGATATTTGGCAGATATGATGCGTGAAATTCACGTACCAACTCGCCATACACGGGCTCTCCCATTCGAAACAATCTTTCCCATTGGGGATCAGTGAACTTGTCCCTCCTAAAGCTATTCGAAAATTCCCTAGCCAAATCATTCTCCTGCAGAAATGCCCAATCCAACACAGCCCCTGAATCAATAGTTTGATGGAGTAAATCGTTGTAACTAGCTTGACAACTTTCTTCAGTAAATACCCCCCACCCAATGATTGTGTCCGCAATGTTTTCTTGAGCATTAGAAGATTGTCCCCTAGTCCTCTTTACTCTTCTGCTCATCTGAAACAAGAAATCAAATAAGTGGAGAGCAAATGAGTATCATTTGCGATGCGAAGGACGACACAAGCCGGTAATGACGGCGTCACAGAATACACCTGACGTCATCAGATCGACCAATTTTTTTAAATCCGACATTTGCGAGGGAAAAGTCCAAGTTTCTAACCATAACCCTTGACCCAAACACCCTTGTTGCACCAACAATGGCATAATGGCCAGGTGGTTTTGACTCCTAAGCCGTAAAGGCTTCTCGCGAAGTTAACCCCCATATGGTAACACTACTACTTCGCCTAATCTTAAGCCTTAACAAGATTTCAAGGGCGAAATAGATCAAATAAGTTGGGGTTTTTCGGATTTGAGAAAAGAGGGGAAAATGAAATTGAACATGAATTAGAACTATTGAATAGACAAAGATCAATGTAGATTACTTACCTCGTGGAGATTGTTGTGGAAAAATGGTGGATTTGATGTGGGGAATACGTTTTTGTGTGGTGTGGGGCGGATAAAAAATGTGTAGGGTAAGGAATGAAAGAGATGGGTGCTGTATTAATACGTCTGATCTGGCTTAGCGACGGCGTCACTCGTTAAAGTGTGACGGCGTCACGTCCAAATTTTCGTAAAGGAAAACAGTTTTTTTTTTTTTTTTTTTTTTTTTTTTTTTTTTTTTTTTTTAGTCCGCCCGGATCAAAAATTTGGTTACTATTTTTTGACAAGAGACTTAGTTTTTATTATAAAACCAATGTGATTATTCCACCAATAATCTCCGCTATGGTAAGCAACGCATATGTCAAATTGTCTTTCAATCGTGATTTCAGAGGTTCCGAAGTCTTGAGGGTGAGGTTCTTTCTTTCCATGTTTAAAACCGAAAGAACTTTTCCTTGTATTGGGAAAATCGGGGAGTGATACGTGGACCATTCCAATGAATGTGTTTCTAGGGAACAAGTGGGAAACGTTGAGATAGGTGTTTAGGCAAGAATATGATTCATCGAGGTTTACTAAGGGAGAAGGTTCGGGAGTCACCCCAGCATGTCCTGGTATCGCATACACCTTTTCAAGCTTTTTAGGTGTATTTTTCTTTGCGATTTCACCACGGATGCTTGACATGAAGTTATTAGCTAGGCCCAAGAAAGTGTCATGAGTTATTTGCATTTGAGCTTCGAGGCGTTTTATTTCCTCTTCTTGCTTGTAGACAAATGTCAACATAATGTCCTCGAATTCATCCTGCCTGGATTTCCTTGGGATCAAAAATTCCTTGACCGCATTCGTGCGCTCATCAGCACGCGTGGTTACTCCCATTAATGCTTTCACTTGGGCCTCCATACTCCTAATTGCTTGTGCTTGGGAAGTTGACCCGTGTTCATGAACAACTGGAATTTCCCAACCTTCCTCTTCATATTGGGCAAGGTCCTCAATAACCTCCCAGCATGCCTCAGCATCAAGGTTACTTAGTCTTCCACCTGAGGCATAATCAATGGTTTGTTGGAGAGAGAGACTGACATGATCATAGAAAATTTGGACTAGGAACCAAAGATTAATGCCGTGGTGAGGGACTTTATGAAGTAAGTCCTTGAATCGGGTCCATGCTTCGTAGAGAGATTCACCTTGACGTTGTTGGAACATCAAGATGTCATTTCTAAGCTTAGTGGTTCTCCCCGGTGGGAAAAATTGAGCAAGGAAGCGAGAAATAAGATCATCCCAACTTGAGATGGAGCCGGCGGGAAGTCGCTCAAGCCAATTACTAGCTTGGTCCCGTAGAGAGAATTGGAAGAGACGCAGGCGCGTGGTCTCCCGAGTAGTAGCATCAAGGTCGATGGAATCGACGATTTTGAGGAAATCCCTCAGATGCTGATTTGGATCTTCGGAACGAAGTCCATGGAATGCACATTCGTTTTGCACCAACCGGATGGTGTCGGATCGCAGGGCCGTAGTTTGGGCTTGGTCGGGAAGCTCAATAGTGTTCCTATAGCCTAGGTGGCTTGGTCTCGAGTATTCACCAAGAGTACGGGCTCTTGGCGGGTCATTTGGTGGTGGGTTGATGAATGGTAGTGGGTTATCACCTTCCATGATGAAAAGTGATGGAGTTACGAACAAAGGTTACGAAGAAGGGGGATAGACTAAGAGAAAGCTAAAAAATGAGAAAAATTTACTTGATAGGAATCAAGCAAAGAACCTAAACGAGGTGGACTACTAACTAGCTATTCTATTCCCCGGCAGCGGCGCCAAAAACTTGATAACGCTACACGCGTCGTTCGGGGTCAAAGGAACTTCCTTTTCTTCGAGCAAGTTTTATAACACCCTAGGCAGTGAACCTAATCGTTGTAGTGTAGTAATTAGGGTAAGCCACGGGTATTGATATCGTTCTCTAGGGGAATAGGAATGCTAGTAGGGAGTTACTACGCTAAGGTTAAGGTTGAGGAAGATTATTTTTTATCTTTTTATATTTTATGAAAAATGGAAAGGTACGAATCTCGGGTATTGGATTTGGGGGGTTGGTATTTCTACCGATTACTCTACTATTATCTAATTATCTAAACTAAGTTTGTGGGAGTCTATGTCTAATTAATGTGTGCTCGTATGATAGTTTAAAGATGTGTTTACTTAGTTTGTATTACTCCTTAATTATCTCCTATTGATGGTTGAGTGTCACGTCTTATTCCTAGTTGCGTTGTGTGTCTAAAGTTGTAGGGTATGCGTTTCTCCCTAACTCTTTGAACTTACCAAAGGGTCTTGTCTACAAACCCACTAGAGATTATAGACTCCTACTCTAAGGCGCTCTTTGGATGGTTTAGCCTACAATTACTCAGGTAATTATACTCTAAGGTTCACAAAGATGAATCAAGCATTAAGTGCACAACGGATGACCTATCGCATTACTAGATCATTAATCAACTAAGATAAGAAACAACCAATCAATATTCAATAATTAAGTTTCATACTTCCTAAGCAAACACACAAATAAATTAGCCGGACATGGAGAACATGCAAGCATACACACAAATAATCAAAGACATAATTGAATTAATGAAGTAAAGACTTATCTTGATGTAAGATAGGGTTTAAAACCCTAAAATACTGTACAAGACACCTTAGGTTCGGTTTTAGGTTTTTACTCCAAAGACTCCCCACACAAAGACTGAAAAATTCAGATTCTATATATAAGATTACAATTGCGACGGCGTCACCTTATGTTTAGTGACGCCGTCGTGTCGCCGCCATTAGGGTTTCGTCTTGGCCACGTTAACCTTGCGACGGCGTCACCTTATGTCCGTGACGCCGTCCTCTTCAGCTTCTGACGTCGTCTGGATTGCATCTAGGCCGTCTAAGTAGCGACGGCCTACTCTTTCACCACTAGACGCCTTCTCTTGAAAATACGAGTTTTGGGTTCTGGCCCGTCACAATAATTTTGGGACGGCGTCGCCAATAGCACCTGACGCCGTCGCCTTATACTTTCAGCAACTGTGAGTGTCTCGATTTCGACTTTGGCCATTTTCTTCATATATTCGCGCCTTTTCGTCCAAATAAGTGCCATTCCAGCATTTTGCCTTCACGAGACCTAAAAAGTGAAAAGGAACGATATTAAGCAATAACGGATACAAAAGTGATCAAATAAGGACTTAAACGACCCCTCAAAATGGTACCTTTTAAAACCTTATCACCACCACAGGAGAAATCAGGCGCACCGTCATAAGTCCTGTTGTTCCTGGTCCCCTAAGCCGAGTCATTAAGTACCGCTACATGCTAGATTCTAAATAGTGAGTGCCCGGCCGTTAGGAACTTAGACACTACACCCCCAATACTTAAGTTCATCCAAACGATAGGTGATCAGTTGGTCAAATCGCACAAGTAGAAAGGGTCGTCAGTTGGTCATATCTTACCCTTCCCGTCTCAGTCCGCTCACCTAGGGTCAGTTGGTCATATCTCCTAGGCAACTGGCCTCTATCGCCATTCAAAACTATCGTACCAGGGGTGACTACCAAAGAACTATGCATGCATACACTTAGAAATAATTGTACGGAAGTAAAGGTAAACGCAAACAAAACAAGGAATCATAACTAGCCTAGCACCAAAGGGTGCGTAGCCGCTCATATTAATCATGTACATCAATTCAATATTCAAAGGTACGAAATACATTAATTGAAAGTAAAAGAAATAATAAACGCTAAAGCTTATCGTAATGGTGTGACTTCTCCCTTGGAAACAGCTCCGTATGCTTCCCTAGACCTCCCTTGAGCTTTTTCCCACGTTCTCAGAGTGTTGTGTGTGGAATGGGATGCTTTGAAATGCTGTAATTCGTGGGGTATTTATAGGCCAGGTCTGGGTTACGGCGTAACCAATAAATGAGTTACGCCGTAACCTTCTATTTCTCTGTAAATGCACAAGATTTGCTAGTTACGGCGTAACCTTATAAGTGGTTACGCCGTAGTCTTCAATAAACTCGGTTACGTCGTAAGTGATGCAGTAGTTACGGCATAAGTATCAGCGGCGTGGAACCTCAATTCACCTAATGGAGTTACGTCGTAACCTTTGGGAGGAGTTACGCCGTAACCTCTTGATAAGTTAGACTTCTGGGTCACGCAATAGTTACGGCGTAATATGAGAGATGAGTTACGATGTAACTTCTTCAAAATAAGCATACTGTGATAAATCATTAGTAATGTTTCCATTTCCGCGTCTCTTTAGCTCCAATGCTTGTAATTTACCTGAAAGTGTAAAACAATGGAAAACAAGCGTAAATCCATATAAATGATATAAATAACGAGCATTAACGGGGGAAATTGACACTTAATAATCAGGACTATTTGATGTTATCAGTTGTGTCTTCTAAGGTCGTAGGGTATGCGTTTTTCCCTAACTCTTTGAGACTACCTTAAAGTTATTGCCTACGAAATCTCTAGGATTCATAAACTAACTCTAAGGTTATCTTTGGATGTTTAGACTACAATAACTCTATGTGATTATAAACTAATATTCACAAGATTACTCAAGCATTAAAAACACAACGAATGACCTATCGCAATACTAGGTCAATCACAATTAAGATAAGAGACAACCAATCAATATTCAATACCTAGGTTTCATAGATCTAAGCAAACACACAAGTAAATTAGCCGGACATGGAAAACATGCAAGAATACACACAAACAATTAAAGACATAAATGAATTAATGAAGTAAATCACTTATCTTGTTGTAAAATAGGGTATGGAACCCTAAGATCTTGCCCAAGACAGCCAAAGTTCAGTTTAGGTTTTACTCCACAAAACTACCTCCCTACAATACAGAAAATCCGAGTTTTATATATAGAGTTAGAATATGCGACGGCGTCACTCTTTAATTGTGACGCCGTCGGGTCGCCGCCATTAGGTTTTCGCCTTGGCCACGTCAACTCTGTGACGGCGTCACCTTACGCTTGTGACTCCGTCGGCGTCATCTTCTGATGCCCATCGGGATCCAAATCTAGGCCGTCTGAGTTGTGACGCCCTACTCTTTTAAACCTGATGCCGTCAAGTGCAAAATAGCAATTTGCTCTCTGAGTCGTCTCAAGGTGTGTTGCGACGGCGTCGCTATTAGGCTGTGACGCCTTCAGCTTCAGTTCCAGCAGCTTGAGTGTCTTGATTCTTGACTTTGGCCATTTTCTTCATATATTCGCGCCTTTTCGTCCGGATAAGTGTCATTCCAGCAATTTGCGTTCAAGAGACCTAAAAAGTGAAAAGGAACGAAATTAAATAGTAACGGATACAAAAGTGATCGATTAAGGGCTTAAATGACCCCTCAAAAGTGTACCTTTTAAATCCTTATCAATACACATTGTTTGTCTGTTAGTGCTCAGCAGATTGGGGTTTTTGAAAAATACTTCATTCGGGACACGGGTGTTAAAAAGTGGAATGACAAGACGTCGTTTGAAGTATTTGAGGTATGTAAATACTTGTATGTATGTTATTTTTAGATGCCCTTATTTTGTTATGTTTAGATTCACTAATTATTGTATTTAGATTCATTTTAATTGTTACATTCAGGTGCAATAAATTTGAGTTGTTAATGCATTATATTCAATTGCTATAATTGATGTTCATGAAATATGTTTGATTTGTTATATTCCGATGCCTATAGTATATATATTTAGATGCACTAATTCAATCAATATTTTTTAAAATTGTACAGGTGTTGTTTTGTTCATCTGATATGACTGTTACTTATTCATGCAAAAGTTTGATTTGTTGGGTTGCTTTGCCGCCATATCTTTTACGTTTTGAGGTTGAACGGTATTGAATATTTCCCGAGAGAGTATGTGATTGATAGGTGGTGTAAAACTCCTGATAATGTTTGTTTGGATGCTTTTGTGAACGCTGTTGATTCTAGCTCAGATGTTGTTATTCGCTCAATTCATCAAACTGTTGAAGACACGGTTGATAGGTTGATGCCTTGTAGAGAAAAGCTTGATGTGTATCGATTGGAGTTATCTGAACTTCTCTCTAGGGTTGAGTTTGATGTTCTAGTTGACTTAAGCAAGAGCAAGTCTGATACGTTTTGTTCGATGCTTGGTGTTAGGGAACCCGAAGGCGTTGTTATAAAGGTTCTGAAACAATCAAAGAACAAAGGGACTGGAATTCATACTCGATGGAAGAATATTGATGAGATAATTCACAAAGAAGCTGAAGCTGGAAAGAAGAGACGAGTTTGTTTCACTTGTGGAAAGGCTGAAGGCCACAATTCTGGAACATGCCCTCATAAAGACACGATCAAGGCTAGTAACAAAAGAGAATGTCATTTTACTCATGCCATGGATGTTAATTACGAGGAGTGATTCACCTTGTTGATTATGATATGCACCTTATATACACTTTCACTTGCAATTTAACTTTTTTTAGGATTTTTTTTAATAAGCAAACTATGCAGAATAATGACATGTTGTTTGATGCGTATATTTGGATTTGGATTTTTATGGAATTGGCATTTATATTGGATCCAGGTTTACTGAAATTTTATGGAATTGGCATCTATATTGGATTCAGGTTTACTAATATTGGATTTTATGGAATTGGCATATCTTGTTTATCTAATTTGATTATATAATTGATATTTGTTAAAATTGTTGCTTGATGCAATATATGCACTAATTTTACAATATTATATGGTTAATTATTAATTTTACAAATATTAATTTTACAATATTTAAAATATTGATGCAATAATTTTACAATATTAATTTTACACTTGGTTCAGTAATTTTATAATATTCAATATAATTTTAGTTTATTTATTTATTATTATTATTATTATTATTATTATTATTATTATTATTATTATTATTATTATTATTATTATTATTATTATTATTATTATTATTATATTTTTTTTTATAAAACCATCACTTCATTAGAAAACCAAAAGGATATTACAAGAAGTTGGTGGGAAGCTGAGACACTAGTTGGGCTCCCACTCCTTTCTGAATACAAAAAATTATTATTACTATTATTATTATCATCACTTTATTAAAAACTCAAAGGATTTACAAGAAATTAGTGGGAAGTCGAGAGACCAACTGGGCCCCCACTCCTCTAGCAATAGCGAAACTAATACGATTAAGAATATGACCCGCAGCACGAGCCCCAATTTCTTGAGTCAAGGAGAAACGTCTAATACGCTTTAGTAAGGTTACTGCCTCTTTCTCAAGTTCTCCAAAAGAAGAAAAAGAAAAGGGGAGGAACCCGTATCCGATATCTGCGCATTTAACCTCATACTTGACACGTTTACGTCGTGCAGCCTCACTAACCGCACGCCCTGGCACAAAATCAAGCAACCCCGATTGCGTCAAAGGAGACGAACCTGTAAGATCAACACAAACATCACGCCCGCCATCCCAAGAATAAAGCAATATATCAGCCGGTCGCAAGGGTCTGTCCATATCTCCATGAAGCCCAATATCCACCTCCTTACGAACAGAAATCCCGGACCGAGAGCATATATCAACAAGAACATCACGTACAATGTTGTGCCGATGTTTAATGCCAACAATACCCGCACATGAAACTGCATGATCCCCATAAATATCTCCAGTAAAAACCCTAGAACATGCCGAGCACGGTACCTGAACAGTGAAAAGGGGAACACCCAGTCGATAACACAGCACACAGCGATAAGTCCTGGCGTTCATAGTTTGTCCCAATCCAGATATAGGAGCCACCCTAAGCCAATCTTTTGAGGTGCATATAATTATTATTATTATTATTATTATTATTATTATTATTATTATTATTATTATTATTATTATTATTATTATTATTATTATTATTATTATTTAATCATTTGAGGTGCATATAATAATATATAGTGATGCAATATATTTAAAAAAATTACGCAATAATTATCATTCACATATGTATCAATAATTATTATCTTGATGCACCTTTTATATCATATTGATGCATCATTCCAACACAGTTATATTTAAACACATGTCGACATATAAGGTAATGTAACATATCATTCATACAATCATATGTAAAGTTCTGAAAATCATATGATTTAACCTGCTACATTATATTGTTTTACGTCCTATATTAATATGAGAGCATCATAATATGCTAAAGTACGTAGATCTAGTTCAAATTTCAAACTTTTTACATCATATTGTTTGCTGGAGTAAATTTGTTTAAGAAGCTCCATTTTTTCTTGAGTTTCACTTCATGCTCTTCGCAATACCTTTTAACCCTTGGTTTAAGCCGTTGGAATGCAGTTTTCTGTAAATTTGATTTCTAAACTTCGTTGAAGTTGCTGTATCTTTTTGACTCTTGTTCTAGCATCTCTCTTTTTTCATTGATACGTGTCATCAACATCTTCACGACATACTTCTTTCGAAGGCTGGTTAACTGGTTTAGTTGCTGGACACTTTCTTTTTTTTAACCTGAGTTGAACTCTGTTAGTACAAAAAAGTGTGACGGGATGTAAGGGGTGTTAGTGTAACTTGTTGGATTGGGCTAACAAGCTACTGGTGGGTTGATCTTGTACTAATCCAAGTAGTTTGATTGAATTCCCTGCACAAGAAGGGTAAACTGTTAGCCTTACCGTGGGGACGGACCCCGCGATTAGACTCCGGCGTGAGAGTAAGTACACATTCTTGTCAGAGAAAGTAAGGGTATGTGTATGTAATTATGAGAGAGAAAGTTGTACCTTATATGGGGATTAGAGCCCATTTTATAGGTGAGGCTTATCGCTAGGGTTTCCTAGTTGCTCGCATATAGTAGTTAGTTGCCGGAGTCGGACCCTTCTCGGACAAGGTTCCGTGTTAATCGCGGATGCGAACACAGGATACCTTCCGCGGCCGGAGGTTCGGTCTCCTAAGTATCCTGCGTGCGTCTTTTAGCCTGGACTATAGCCAATTTTGTTATTGGGCTTACTGTTGGTCCAATGTTCGTAGTTATTCTCGTTGTTGGGCATGGGCCCAGTATGTGTAGAGTACGGATTAGGCCCAGTGGGCCTGCTCTACGTGCTATACGCCATCAAGTCCCCCAGTCTATTATGTTCATTGCGTGCGGATACTGTCGCATGCGGTGAATGTTACTAGACTAAGTTGACTGGCAATGTTTACTTTCTACACTTTTTTTACGCATCTTTCTGACACTTCCCTTTCTTGGGAAGCGTTTCGTGCGACGTGGGCGCTTGTCGACTCTTCGTTTTCTGGTTTTGATTTGATCTGATGTCCCATGCACTCCTTCTATTCTTATCTTTTTACTTTTGATCTTGATCATTTATTCCGATTTTCTTGGCCACATGTTATCATCCAAATTTAGGTAACCTCTTAGTATAAATATTTCCCTTATTTTTACTAATTTCAGTTTTCTTCTTCCGTTTTGCCATCGCCGCCTGGTTTTATCATTTGGATAAAAGAATCCCTTCAGTCATCCGTCTTGTCTTTTAATTCTATCCGGTCGCTATGAGTTTGATTGTTGACATAAAGTGTGGTACTCCTCCAGAGACATTTGACTTCTTTCTTGGGAAATATCATATTCCTTTCGAGGTTCATCCGGAGCTTCCTTCTCGTAATTGTACGATGCATGAGCATCCTCCCGGGAAGATTGGCTTATATACCCGCTTTTTTACCTTGTGAATTTTCGTCTGCCGTTGTCCATTTTTCTTGTCGATTTGATTAGGCATTATCGCATAAACATTTCCCAACTTTCAATCTTTGGTGCGAGAAAGGTTTTGCAGTTTGAGATCTTGTGTCGTGCTCATGGTATTACGCCTACTGTTGGTTTGTTTCATCGTTTTTATGTTAATTCGAAGGCCAAAGGGTGGTTCTCTTTCAGTAAACGTGATGGTGTTCCAGTGGTTTATACTAAAACCCTTGATTCTGTGAAAAGTTGGAATGACCGCTTTTTCTAGGTTGATGACTTTGCTTGTCCTGCTTTGTTTCCCTGGCATTCTAATAAGAATTGTTTGAAGGATCCTATTCCTCGTGCTGATGAGTATAATGCTGATCATTATGCTATTCTTGCTGCCAATCCTTCTCCTTTTCGGGTATTCCCTGAAGCCTTTCTTTGCTGGGTTGGCTTGAGCCGCTATTATGCTTTGGTTGAGGATGTGTACCCTGAGTTTCTTTATGATGACGGAACGGGTGAGAGTTTTTTTTTTTTTTTTTTTTTTTTTCTGTATCCATATTTTGATTTGTTTTCTTTATTGTACAGTGATGAGTTGGCCTGATTATATTCAGTGTCCTGATCCTCTGAAAGTTAGAATGGTTACGCGTCTTCGTCAGGAGGAGGAGCCTAGCATTGTGGAGGTTGATGTTCGTCGTACAGTGTCGCTTCTTCCCATTGCTCCTCCTCTTTCCGAGGATGAGCTGGAGGCTGAAGTTAATGTTCTTTTTGGGCCGGAAGGTGCTGATGTTAATATTGGGAGTGGATCAGCCCTCGAGGCAATGGATTCTGATGCTGATCCTGCTACTTCCGGTCCTTCATTGAAAAGAAAGGAGAGTTCTTCGCTGAGTATTGGGGAACCTTCCAGTCCTGTTAAGAGGTTTCGCCCTGACTTCCTTCAAGGTCCATCTACCAGTAGTGTTCCCGCTGGTGGTTTTCAGGCTTTGTTGAATAGTAGTATCTTGGAGGCTGAGTTAGGTTACACGGCCCCCCACACTGTGTCTTTTATTACCTCTTCTATTTCAACTACTCCCAAGCGCGAGGTTGGGTTTTCTGTTGACTCCTCCATCAGGTGCGAGCCTTTTATTGGTCCTCCTCAAAGGTTGGTTATTTCCTCTGATTCTACTTCTGATTCTAGTACCTCTGCTGCTGGAGCTGAGGTTACCTCTTGTACCAGGTCTGAAACTGCTTTGGTTCTGAGGTTCGGATGCATGCGGAGCGTGATTTGCAGGAGAAGGAAAGGTTGTCTACTAGGTGTAGTCTCCATGCTGACATGATTTACAGGCTAGAGTCCCAGCTGGCTCAGGCTGAATCTGAAGCTTCTGAGACGCTTTCTCTTTGTGGCCAAGTATCTTCTTTGGAGACAGTTGGTAAAGAAAATGAGGCATTGCGTGCCAGGGTTAAGGAACTTAATTCCTCCGTTTCTGAAAAAGATAGCAAGCTTGGGCAGCTACGGTGTGCAAACTCTTCTCTTGAATCTCGCAACGCTGAGCTTGTTAAGCAGTTTTTCTCTCTTCTTTTCTCTTCTCTTTCCTTCCTCCCCCTTTTTTTAATATGAGGTTTGCTGCTTTCAGGTACAAGTTTTAGAGGGTGAATGTTTGGATCTTCATCCTCGTGCCTTGGAGCTTGTTCATTTGAGGGAGCTCTTTCTGAAAGTTGCTCTTTATTTGGAGGAGAAGCTCCACCCCTGTTTGCTTGCGGCTGTGTCGGTTCGCCGTTGGTTGCTGTCTGAGGGTTTAAAGCTTGTCGTGTCCAGGTGTTGGCATTCGCAAGATTATCTTCATGCTTTGAGTGCGGCCATTAGTCCTGCTATTGAGAGGGGAATGCAAGATGGGCTTATTGTCGGGCATTGTCATGGCATGGCTGGTACACCTCTTTCTAGTGTTGAGGCTTTCAACTCTTCTGCCAAGGCTGATTATGAGAATTCTCTTCAAGTGCTCCGTGATGTTCAATTCCCTTTTTTGTCCTCATTGGAGGCTCTTAAGGACTCTACTGCTGAAGATGTTATGCATTTACTTTACCCTGGGGTATCCGCTGATGACTCCTCTGCTATTAACCCTCAGTTTTAATTGGAGTGGCTGGCTGTTCCTATTTATCATTTTGGGAGTTCTTCTGCGGTAAGTGAGTCTCCTCTTTCCGCTTCTATTAAAGATTGCTTTGAGAGGGCAGGTAAGGCAAAGGAAGGTTCTCTTCATGACTGGTTAGCTCTTGCGGATACATGGTATTCCTGGATTAGCCCTTTGTCTGTGGGAACTTTGGTGGATTCAGCTCGTGTGTCTGGTTCCGTTCCTCTTTCCGTGTCTGATTATGGAGTATCAGATGTGCTTGAACAGAGTGATGATGCTAGCGGCATAGGTGCGGATGCTCCTAAGCAGTCTGGGACGGACCCACTTATGGACTCTTCCGACCAAGCTTAGTTTGTTGTTATTTGCATGACGCTTTTTACATGTTTCGTGGCCTGCCGAAGCGCGGCACTTTTGTTTTTTGTAGACTGTCTATCGTATGTATGTTTTGTTGTTTCGAAACATTTTAGTTTTTGCTATTTTTAATCTTCACACTGATGTGCTTATTATAATAGTCTTAGCTGAATACTTGTGGGTTATTCGCCTGATATTGGACTTGCAATATCTCTTACGTATCTTGAGTTAATTTGGAGGTTACTCAGCCTTTTGTTATTCGGAATAACGTTGTATGGGTCTTGCCCAAATGTATGCGCGTCTTACTTACATATGCTGATATTTCTTTTTAAAGTAAATGATCAGAAAAATTTAAGGTAACAGTTGGTGAAGGTAGATAAGCTTCACCTTTTTTTCATTCAAGATAGAAATATTACAATATAGAAAGATATATTGCGACATTGACCCTCCTCTGCGGAGTCCGTGAGGGATGGGTTGCTTACACTTAATGTATGTAACATCTTTTAAGATTGCAGACGTTCCATGTCCGTGGAATTGGGTTTCCTGCACGATCCTTCATTTTATACGCGCCATTTCCTAATGCTTCCGTGACCTCATAAGGTCCTTCCAACTTGGGTCCCAATTTCCCTCCTTCTTCGGCATGGCTTGCATCATTGTTGCGGTATACCAAGTCTCCTGGCTTGAAGCTTGTGTTGCGAACTCTTGAATTATAATACTTCTTCATTTTCGCCTTGCTTTTTGCTTCACGTATTGCTGCATGTTCCCTTCTCTCTTCAAGGAGATCCAAGTTCATTACCAAGGCTTCATCGTTTTCTTCTATGTTTGCTTTCGCTGTCCTCTATGTAGGCATTCCTATTTCAGCAGAGATACCAGCTTATGTTCCATATGTCAATGAGAATGGAGTGTCTCCGTTGCTGGATTTAATCATTGTGCGGTGTGCCCATAGGACGTGCGATAGCTCATCCAGCCAGTTCTTGCTTCTTTCCTCCAACCGGGCTTTTATTCCTTCCCCTATGCTCCTGTTTGCTCTTTCTACTTGTCCATTTGCTTGTGGATGCTTGACTAAAGCAAAGTGTTGTTTTATATTCATTTTTTCGCACCAATCTTTGAATGGGTTGTCTCAGAATTGCTTTCCGTTATCGGATATTATTTCTCCTGGGAGCCCAAATCTACATACGATGTTTTCCCATACAAATTTTTTTATTTGGTTTCCTATGATAGTGGCAACCGGCTTTGCTTCTATCCATTTTGTGAAGTAGTCTATTGCTACTATGAGGAACCTGACTTTCCCAGGCCCTTCCGGAAGAGGTCATGCGAAGTCGATTCCCCATTTGTAGAATGGCCATGGGGAAGTGATCGGCGTCAGCTTTTCTTGCGGATTCCTCGGGACTGGCCTGTGTACCTGACAGTTTTTGCATGTTTGGATTAGCTTCCGAGCATCTTCGTACATGGTGGGCCAGTAGTATCTGGTACGCAGGGGTCTGGCCACTACGGACCTTGTTCCGGCATGCATGCTGCAAGATCCTTCATGGATTTCCCTTAGCACATAATTTGCTTGGAGGGGTCCCACACACCGTAGCCATGGTCCAAGAAAATACTTCTTATAGAGTGTCCTGTTGATTACTGCAAATCTTTGTGATTTTCTTTTGATTTCTCTTGCTTTCTTTTCTTCAGTTAGGAGTATTTCCTTGGCCAGGTACTCATATATTGGGGTCATCCATTTATACCCTTCTTCTTCCATTATTGCTATGATCGATGCTTCCTCTATTGACTTTTGGTTGAGTTCTTCCACCAGCACTTGCTTTTTCAGATGTGAAAAACTGGTAGACGCCATTTTACTCAGGGCGTCCGCCTTTTTGTTTTCACTTCTAGGGACTTGTTTGATTGAGAACATTATGAAGTTTTTCAGGAGTTCCTTTACCTTTTCTAGGTATTGAATCATCCCTAACTCTTTTGCGATGTACGTTCCGTTGACTTGGTTTGCCACCAGTTTTGAGTCTACGTTTGCTTGTAAATTCTTAACTCCCATTTGTTTTGCTATCCTTAACCCAGCTATTAAGGCCTCGTATTCAGCTTCGTTATTTGTTGCTTTGAAGCTGAACCTTAAGGCATAAGTGAACTCCATCCCCTGAGGGTCACTCAGTATTAGCCCCGCTCCGCAGCCATCTATGCAAGATGAGCCATCTATGAACAGAATCCACGGTTGCGGAAGTTCTTCTTCTTCCATTGGCTCGTCTTCTTCATCGTCCTTTCGACGTTCTACTATGAAATCTGCTAAGATTTGTCCTTTGATTGATATTCGTGGCCTGTATTGTATATCATATTCTCCTAACTCAATGCTCCATTTCTTCATCCTGCCTGCGACCTCTGGCTTAGACAGTATTTGCTTTATTGGCTGATCTGTCATAACTACGACTGTATGTGCTTGGAAGTATCTCTTCAAGCGTTTTGTAGGATGTATTAGGGATAATACCAGCTTTTCCATCGGTTTGTAATTGATTTCCGGTCCTCGTAGGGCTCGGCTCATAAAGTATATCCGTGTTTGCCTGCCTTCCCTTTCTGTCATCAAGACTGCACTGACTGCTTCTTTTGCTGCCGCAAGGTATATTATGAGCTCCTCTTTTTCCCGAGGTGCTGTGAGGGTGGGGAGGTTTTCTATCATTTTATTCATCTGCTTAAAATCTTCCTCCGCCTCTTTTGTCCACTGGAAGTCAATCTTTTTTGTACACTGCTTGAGTGTTTTAAAGAAAGGTAGTGACTTTTCAGCGGATTTAGCAAAGGAATCTATTTAAACTTGCCAGCTTCCCATTTAGTTTTTGAACATCCTTGAGGTACTTTGGGGATGGAAGGTTTAATACGGCTTCCGCCTTGTCTGGGCATACCTTGATTCCTATTCATGGTGTATCCCAGGAACATTCCCTCTTCCATTCCAAAGGTGCATTTCTTGGGGTTCAGCTTCATGTTTATTTCTCTTAATGTTTTAAAGGTTTCTGCTATGTCCCTTAGTATTTCTTCCTCTGAGTGGCTCTTGATCACCAGGTCGTCAACATACACTTCTAGGTTTCTGCCAATTTGCTTATAGAAAGCTTTATCTACCAGCCGCTGATATGTCGCTCCTGCATTTTTGAGCCTGAAAGGCATTTTGGTATAACAGAATATTCCTTGGCTTGTGATGAATGCTATTTTTTCCTCATCTTCCTTTGCCATTTGTATTTGGTGATAGCCCTTGTATGCATCCAGGAAGCATTTGAAAGGATATCCGCAGAGTGATTCGACTTTCCAATCTATCTCCGGTAATGGGTAATCGTATTTTGGACATGCATTGTTGAGGTCTTTGAAGTCAACGCACATCCTCCAACTTCCGTCACGCTTTGTTACCATCACGGGGTTGGCTAACCAACTGTGGTAATGTACTTCTTTCATGATTCCTGCATCCACGAGTTTTTCTACTTCTTATTGGATCGCCTTGTTTCTCTCTGGTGCCTGGCCTATTTTCTTTTGCCTTATTGGAGTGTATCCTTCATCTATGTTTAAGTTGTGCTCTACTATGTATCTTGGGACACCCGTCATATCCGTCGGGCATCAGGCGAATATATCCAAGTTCTGCTTCAGCAGGTCGCACAGTTTCTAATGTCCTTCAATTGACAAGGTGGATCTGATGGCTATTGTTTGCTCTGAATGCTCTGGATGTATTGCTACGTGTATTTGTTGTTCTACTTGTTGTTTTTCTGTTGCAGCTAGTGGTACTGGTTTGAAAACCATAGTGCATTCCAACAAAACCATTCGGCTACTTCGAATCATGAGCACTCCTCCTTTTACCGGGATCTTTACCATTCCATGTACTGTTAAAGGTATTGCTTGTAGTTTTCGCACCCCCAGTCTTCCTATAATTCTGTTATATGGCGACTGGGATCTTACAATTACAAAGTTCATCCATGCTGACGCTGAATGCTCGTCATCACCGATTTTGGTTAACAATGATATCTTTCTGATCGGCCATATTACCTCTCCACTAAACTCAATAAGGGGGGTTGTGGCAGGAATCATTTGTTTTCTTATTTCAGGACGGAGCCTTTCGAAACAATGTTCATATAGGATTTCCGATGCGGAACCTCCATCAATGTACATGCAGTGTATGAAGTGCCCTTCTATTTCTGCTTCAATAATCATTGGCTCATTATTTCCTTCTTCTTCAGTTAGTGATGGGAATGAAATATTCGGGCTTGGGGAAAAGCTTTGTGTGATTCTTTGTCGTGTTACTCGCTGCTGAGATTGCACCATCATCATTGTGAGAGGTTTATCTTCCCCCGATGTTTCCCCTTTTTTGGGCGTTTTGGCCTGATCCTTGCCACTGTGTAGACTATTGGATTTCACTTACATATCATAACATTAACACAATGAGCATATAGATGATTTTAGAGAGAGAGAAAGTGGGACATTCTAGTAAGAGAAACTTGTGGAATATTAGATTACCAAAGAACATCCAACCCTCTACCTTGCAAGGTAGAGGGTATTTATAGGTTACAGACTAAACGACCTCCTGACGGCCTGTGGATCAGGGATACAATGGGTAAAGACCCGTCCTTCCTCCACGGTGTTGCACTATACTATTCTACGCTACTACTTATTTAATAACTAACATAAATAGAGACAAGTCTGCGAGCTAACTTTGGCTAGATAATAATTGGGGTGACCGACTCTTTTACTTATGGAATTTCTGATTCCTAACAATCTCCCCCTAAGGGAGGTCACCCCATAAATTACATTGTGTATCCTAGCTTTCAAGTAAGTCTTCATTCATGAGCTCGTAGACATCTTTTCAACAAAGTAATCAAACCAAGTGCATCTGTGGAGAGTGCAATATTGAACAACAGAAATGAGTAATTCTTGGAGGTTGAGTGTCTGATCCACTGTGATTGCAATAAATTTGAGCCAGTTTTTTAGATTATCAGCTAACAAAAATCTCTGAGGCATCCATTATGGTGTTGGTATTATGTGTTGTTGTGACATTCGGACTGACATACTCACATTCCGGATCATGATATCTTCTCATCAGAGTAGCGGAAGCTTTTGTTGATTCATGATATTGGCAGCAGCGTAGCAGAAGCATGGAGTGAAAATATCAGAGTCATTGATGCACTTATCATGATTTCTTGAGAGATGAATGTATTGTGTGAGCATGCGGCTATGGATTGACCGCTTCATTCTGATCAGCTGCAAACGTCGGGCGTACCTGCATACAACAGTTAGCAATAAATTGTACAAAAGTGTCTTTGACCACTTTAGTTGAATTGAGGTACACGGCCCACGGTTCCCCGTTGATCAGTACAAGTACTGCCTGTGAACAGGTAAAACTCCGAAGAATTTCCTTGACAGGGTTTCGCAGCTGCTCTAGCTGTTCTCAAACCGGAACGTAGAAGACAACACGGAGTGAGTGAACCAGCGAATTTAAGTCCACTGATTGATGAAAAGAGATTTGAAAAGCAATCGTGTATTTCTCAATAGAAATTGTTTTTGCAATACAACGAAGGTTTTATTGAAAATCAATTATCAATCATAAAAACACCTTTTGATTTGAAAAATTAGTACACGGTCGATGTGCTATAGAAAAGAGTATTTAAGCACAAAGACCGGTTTTTCAAAGGTATCCGTCAATCCATAGCCTGAACCAGGATTGATTCAAGAGATTGAATCGCCTCATTGTTTCTGTTCAGTTGTCACATGGTTGATCTATATAATAGATCTCACATGCCACCTACCAGGAGCTTGTTTGATGTTGGCTCCAGAAGGCTTTCCATCTTCATTGTGAATATGATAACACATCACTCAGATGTTCTGGCAATACCACAAGGATAATGCGTAGGACTCAAGATATAATCTCTCTTTCCACATTATGTGAAACAGAGAGTCTTCATTTGAAAGTGTCCTAATGAGATTTATTGATGATCTCGTGGCTCTAGACTCAATTTGTGCATATTTGGATCCTGTGCCGGAGACTAGGGAGAGGGTCTCCTTCTTCAATATCAACAATCTCTAAGAGAAAGTCGATAGATAATGTCGGTTCCCCGTGTGAATGAAACAAGTCCTTTTAAGAGGAACTTGAGTGGTTTGGAAAGTTGAAGTGCAGTGCGTCACTGGGTCCATGACGTCTTGTCTTCAATACCGATGTTACCATCAGTAGCATATGAATTGAACCCGGTTTCTGCCCTAAGGTTGAATAAATGGAGGGCTATTTGTTTTCGCCCTTTTCTCATTCAATTCTTTTTAATTCTTCAACCCCTTCAGTGCTTACCGAGACTTCATAGCTAGAACCTTGTTGGGTTTATTCCAGTACTAGCTCAGTCTCAGTCCGCACTCTTCCCATATCACATTTTTCTCCTTTTATCATCATACCTAAGAACTCTACACTAACAAGTGGATAGTCCCTGGGTAGATCCCTCCGGTTCTGGCGGATCATGGGAACACATACCTAACCTTATCATCCTTATATCACCATACATAAGTAAAGTTGGTCGGTCTATTTGGTATTGTTCATCTGCCATAGAAACCAATTGAAAATCAATCCAGGTACTTGTGATATATTATCAAAGCATTTTGCACCTGAATTGTTTTTGATATTCTTAGAATAAGAGCTCCCCCTCAACATGTGCATCAAGTGATTGAAATCGTTTTGCACACGGAGGCAAGAGAAAGAGTTAACTTCTTTGAATTCCATTTTCTAAAAGATATCAACATCACTTCCCTAATCAAATCAAGTAGATAAAGCATTTTCGGGAAGGATGAGGTTTTCATGATTTTGCTCCCCCTCAATATGTGCTTCTAAGTTTGAAAGAGGGTTTTGCACATACTGGAGGGAACCCTTTTTGAAGTGCAGACATGATCACCAAACGATTAGAAGCCATATAACAAACAATCAAGGTACCCTTAGAAAAATTGAAAGTTGTGTACCCTGATGTCTTGAATTTGCTAAAAAAATGCTCCCCCTTAATATATGCTTCGAGATTCGAAAATTGTTTAGCACATATTGGAGATTAGTATGCACAAAAAAAATTGGTCATCTTTTAACATCTTTCATATTTATATCACATTTTCTCCCCCGATCAAAAATTTCAAATCCTTTGAGATTTTGGATCTCAGGTGATTTAAATAAGTATGAGACAAAATATTTGTTGGAGAAAATGTGTCCGGTTTTATATGATCAGAAGTGGACAACACAGATGTTCTCCTTTTTGATACAAGGGGAAACCACAGTACATAACCTAGCACTATTACATGCATTACAGTTGTTCAAAGTTAGTATACCACATATTACACATATTTAAAACACAACAGAAGCTGCATCCCGAAGATGTCTTCATTCAGTTCTCTGAAGAAGTTTGTAATGACCACCCCAAAGCCTACCACCAACAAAACTTTCAAGGCTGCGGAAGATACTTCGAGTCTTGAGTCTTCGCCTGATAGCAGCAATGAAATCTTCACACCGCTTTTTGTCATTGTCAGTCCAAAAGGTAGTCTTAACCCAAGATTTCATGTCAATTTTGATTTCTTTCACTCTGGTGTCAAGTTCTTCTTCAACCAATTTGAGAGTACCGTCACTAAACTTGTAGGGCTCACATAGTCACATAAGCGTGCGAGACCCATATCTGTCGGTGAAGATGACGGCTCTAGGGGTGTCAAGAACTTTGTATTCGCGATGAAATTCATGCCCTGTTGCATTCCATTGTGGACTTGTAAGGTTGATCCTGGTTTGGTAGCTTTCTATGCCAAGCTGAAAGTCCTCAACTCGTTTTCGAATGACTAAGCCCCTGATCCAAAGAGTGACAACTGCAGAGAGGGCCTTTTTCTCACGGACAGGTAAATGCTCAAGGTGTCCTTGAAGATTCAAGAGATAGAGATCTTCGAAATCATTTGGCAGAAGATGTTTGAAGTTGTTTTCCTCAATAGTATACTCTTTGAAGTCTGCTCTTTTAAGGACTATCTTCTTCAAATACTCATATCCATAGATAGGGAAGATCTCTACACGAACAACACTTAAGATTTGTAGCTTTGATCGAACATCATTGCGTCTTTTATCAGCACCATGTCTTTCGATGTAGAATTTCTTCTTTTTGAACCACCAGTGAGAAATACCATATGAAGCGGCAATATCATACTTTCGTTCTTCATCAGCCCAGAATTGATCAGGAACCATCTGTTCAAGCCCCTGATCAGAGTAGGTTGCAGCTTTCATCTTTGAAATTGATAGAGCTGGTCTTCTTTCAGCAGAGCGAGCACACAGATAGTCCAAGTCATGATTGGAGAAGAATTCAGCCTGAATGGTCATCTGACCAGGTTCACCACCAAGAGGAAGAGATTTGTTGACATTGAAGCGACTAATTTGCTCACTGACTTGGTCATTCAGCATCTTATGGCATTCTTCCATCTGATATTGAAGATGATTTGCATCTGAGTGGAAGACTTTGACAATTTCATAAGCTTGTCCTTCAAGATCTCTTGGAGTTATGGATGAGATACTCTTCCGTTCACAAAACCATCTAATAAAGCTTCCCATATCACCAGTGTAGTGCAGAAGAGAGTCTTCAGCTGGAACTTCATAATTATTGGTGATAATTGATGCCCAATTGTTGTCAGGAATAATCAAGTCAGACTCAGGGATGGTCCATGTAGGTTCTGGAGTAGGTGGTCTATCTTCAACAATGAAACTTTGAATTGTGTCCCTTGAAAGTGCTACTCTGGATGTGCTAGTGCGATTCCCAGCCATGTAAGTATCAAACCAATCTTCTGATGGCTTAGGAATATGCTTTATTGATGCATCATCTTCATCTGGTTCCGAATCTGCCATGACATGCGACTCTTCGTGAACCATTTGATCATCAGGAATAGAGGTGGATGTGGATGTGAACCTTGAATCAACTGTCGTCCAAGCAGCAAATTTCTTCTTAGTACTCTGTTCTTTTGTAGGACTTGATTGATTGGAAGGTTTTGGCGGTGATGATGGTGGTTGTGGTGGAGGTGTGTTGGTTGTCGTAGAAGATTTACCAGCTCCAGAGATTCCAGCACCCCCCGTTGGAGGTGGAGGAGGAGGAGGATCTTTACGGTCTTTCCATAGTGTATCCAACACAATGGCCCTCCTTTTCTTCTTAGCTTCCTTTTCCCTGATGTCAATTAAGTACTGTTCATGATTGTCGTACTTAATTGATTCTTCAAGTGCCTCATATAGCTTCTTGTGGACCTCATGCTTGTCCTCTTCAACATCATACATCTTTTCTAAAAGAGCAGCTCTCATATCGGCAATAGGTAGGTCCTTGAACCGTCTAAGAAGAGGAGCTTCCATTGCCCATTCCACAGCATCCTTAACTTCCCCTTCAATGGCGGCTGCAACCCCTTCATCGAAGTTGAGGTGCTCCAATCTATAGACACGATCCTCAAGTGAATCAACAGATTTCGGAAGTTGCCTTTCAAGAGCTTCTATCCTTTTTACTGCTCTGTCAAGCAGTTGATCTGAAGTAAGGATTTGAGGTGGTGACGCAGGTGGAGCATCCATATCAGCAACTGTAATGACCGGTTCAGGGGTAAGTGAAGATGTAGGTGGTGTTAGTACAGTTGATTGAGCAGGTTTGGGAGGTGGAAGTTCAGTTGTGAGTGAAGATGCTGACATCGGAGGAATGGTTGATGTATCTTGCTGAATGTTGACCGTAAACATGGATTGTGCAGTATCTAAGGGTTTGTCATTTAAGTATTGATCTCCGAAAGTGAAATCTGTATCAAGATCCTTAAGTGAACATAGAGAGTTGGTAGACAGATTTGGTTCATCCATCTGCAAGGTCTCATCAGATCTTGTCTCAAGATTCTCCTGCGAGCCTTTTTGCAACAGAGCGTCAACATTCTGGCTAGACTGAGTCTCACTTAGTGTAAGAGATTCTTTAAACGTTTCAGGCACTTTGTCCAATCCAGATTGTTCTTTAGCAGGAGATGATTCAGTTCTTCTCTTTAGCTCATATTGATTGGTGGTGCTTGATGGAGATGATGAGATCGTTAAAAGCATGTGAGCGGCTTGTTCAGTTTCAACACTAGCAACCCCTTTTCCTTTGTCTTTCGTGTTTGATGTGGATTGCCGAGGCAATTGATCAGGTTCTCTTAACACAACTCCTCCAACTGGGGCTTTCATATTCTGACTCTCTAGGCTTTGCTGAATTCCAAGTTGCAGAGCAGCATCATCATCATCAACTACCTTGGTGCTATCCCTTACCCCCTCAGTATTTACATCGATTTCCTTTTCCACCTTCTTCTTATTTTCTTTATGCGTTTTGGATGAGGTGTTTGACTGTTGTGATCTTTCACGTCTCTTTTTGGGAAGAGAGGCATAAGATGATTTTGACCCAGAGATGGGCTTGGGAGCATTGGGTTGTGAGGGAGTGGGTGTGACATTAACGGATGATCTTGCAGCAATTTTCATGAACTGTTTGAAGTAGTCCTTTTTCTTGATATCATCCGTGAGTAGAATATCAGGAATTGGCAATCCAAATATTTCTTTATCCATACCTCTAGGAACATATTTCAGGTTTCCTAAAACAAATTCATCTTCTTCTTTATGTAGAGTTGATTCAATCCTAGGATTGAAGTTGTGAGTTTGTTGCAAGTACTGGATAACAAGCTTTGAAAATCTGATGCTGGGAATCACAAGCTTGTTCTGTTTCTTTCGGCCTTGAGCTTTGTTCTGAAAATTTGTTCTATCAGATATGAATGTGTGCATTGATAAAGAAAATTCTTCCCAAATACGATCTGAGACATTCACATCAACCCTATTGACAATACCCCATAGGATTTGCAAGATGGGAATTCTCACTTTATCGAACCCTGATGTTTTGCCAGATAAGCACAAGTTGAGAATAGTTGTAATAGCTCTCCAGGGTTGATACATGTGTCCAGTGATGATGTCGGAAGCCCTTAAGATGCTGTTCTGATAACCCAAACCAATTAGAAAGACAATTAGATCGTCAACACCAGGTGGAGATTCGGAACGAAGGTTGGGGTTACATGGGGTGATTCCAAGAGCCTTGCTAAGAATGGCTGAATCAATCGTGAACTCCCTATCATCCACTTTGCAAGAGTATTGAGCTGTGATTTTGTCCTATTAAATGGTATTCCAGAATTGTTGAATGTAAATGGTGGGAATTGAGCATTGCTTGGTAATGGCACCGAAGAAGTTTGTGTTCTTGAGGATATCAATAGACACTTTGAGTATAGGATTTTGTTGTAGCTTTTGTAGGTCCACATAACAGTTACTTTTTCCAATATCAGCCCATTGACTCCTAGGAAGGATTTCTTCGTCTGAGAGAACTTTGGATGATGCCGAAGGGGTAACGACCTTTTCAGGGTTTGAACTTGCCATTGATGATCTGAGTAAACATACAATCAACAGTAATGATTGGGAACGAGTTAGATAATAAATGATAAGTGAGACAACATTGAGAGCACCCTTATGACATAGACACTCAGAAATAGTAACTCATAAGGAGTTCCCAAAAATCATATAGAGAATGATTGAGTGGCAGTAGTGATACATTTCAATGAAGCAGATTCCTTTTGATAGATTTTCACACGACAAGTTGTTAAGGGATTAAAGGTTAAAGTGTGCATTGCAAAGGAATCTTGTCATGAGTCAAGATACAAATGTAGAAGTGATATAACAAATATGTATGAAACAAGATGTAACATTTGGTTGTCACGAGAAAAACCAAGTACCGCTTGCCTAAACAGAAATGTCATAGCAGATTACATAGAGTAAGTTGACCCAACAAGTTGCATCAGGAAATCCTGAGTCAAGTATTGTGAGAATGAGATCAACTTAGCAAATTACCTTTAAACATTTTAATAACCCTAGACCCAGAGAAGAAACACCCACCAAACAAGTCTCAAGTCATAAATGGTCAAGCTGCCAAACTGGACTAATTCGCTACATGAAAGTGAACTATGTCGCTAACTTGTAAAGACAAGTCGCCATCACCAGTACCACAGTCAAGTCGCTACCAGGTTAGTTCTCTAAGTCGCTATATTTGCTAATTCGCTAACTTGTAAAGACAAGTCTCCATGAACAGTAACATAACTAAGTTGCTACAAATCTGTTTACTAAGTCGCTACCGTTACTAATTCGCTAACTTGTAAAGACAAGTCGTCGATAATAATGATACAACTAAGTCGCTACCCAAGTCGCTAGAAAGTAATTCACTAAGTCGCCACAGCAGCTTAGACGCTAAGTTGAGTACTAACTCGCTACGATGAACATTTAAACTAACTCGCTACCAAGAATAGTGTTAAGTCGCCATCAAGAACAATTTATTGCAACAATTAATCAACCCAGACCAACACACCTTAGTCGCTATCTTGAGCAAACTTAACAGCTCTAACTCGCCATGATGAACAGATAAGCTAAAACACTATCAAGAACAATACCTAAGACGCTAACAAGAACAATTATCATTTCAACAAATAATCGACCCAAACCACCAATCATACAACACCAGTACATGGAAACACATAATCAAACACTCAAGATCAGTTATACCAAACAATTAATACACTTGCAACATCATCATTACAACAAAACACGATTACATAATAATTCGAACCTAGGTGGGAATCAAAAGTCACGATTCACGAGCTCGTAGGGATCTGGTTAAAAGGACGAGTTAGAAACCCAACACAAACTCGTATGTGAGAACAAATAATGAGAGATTAGAATCATACCACAGTAAAATCGCTAAGTCGAATGTTTTAGAAGAGAAGGAAGAAAAGAGAGAAAAGAAAAGAAAAAAATTTATTTAAGAATTATATAAAAAAAATGCTAAGTCGCTAGGGGTATAGGAGGAGACTTTGGCTAATTGACACATTTAGTCCCTGTGGTTTAGAGGAAAGTGTGGTAAGTCGCTATCAAAGATATTTTGACTAAGTCTCTAGTGTTTTTAACAGTAAGTTGCAAACATGGTCATTAAACGGTGTAATATAATCATATTCTGCATATAAGATATAAATAATCCATGGCCATAACATAATTATCAGATAGAATAGATAATCACAATGATAACCATGAATCAAATAAACATTCAATGCAAAGCACTCAATACATGGGTACACAAGGATAATCATAAAAGCAAGACACGACCACAACCTACAACTGAGAAAAACACCATAACCAGATAATCACAAAAGCAAGACACGACCACAACCTACAACTGAGCAAACACCATAACCAGCACAGAAGCAGATAGCATAGATAATCAAGAAAGACTTAACTTATACACAAAAATCTCCCCCTCAATCATTGTCAACAAAGACCATTGATTGACATTAACCAACCCGTTTTTTTTTAAAATTTTTAAGAGATATTAGTTGTTCGAACTTCATCTATGATCCCGTATCATTATTGAATGATATTTCTAGGATCGTAGATGTTATCGATGACAGTGAATAAATCTTTTATTAGATGGACTAAAATGACAAAGTATTGTTTTTTTTTTTAATTTATACACAGATATAACGGAGCGAGTCCTGATTCAAGATGAATAGGAGTCAAAGTAATAGGTACATTAGTTGTGGCATGCTATAGCTCCTGAATAAGCCATGTTCATTTCTGATGGAAACCAAGTCATGATGTTCCTGATTGAGTTTAGCATTGTACCTGAAAAAGACTGAGAGCACATTGTACTGGAAGCACATGTAGAATTGCACATAGAAGGGTTAGTGACATGTTTAATCTCACATTTGGATGCATCACAGTATACCACAGACGTATCATTAATGGGGATCCTATTAGGTTCGATATTCTTGAAGAGTTTTCCTGTGGGAATCCACTTGAGGCATGATCTAGGAATGTAAGTTCGTTTAAGTCCTGTAAACTTAAAAAATCTGCCAGTGGGAATCCATTTGAAATAGCTGTTATTTGAATTGAATGTGTGCACAGCCTTGTTTTGACTATTTGTCCTTTTGTGATTAGAGTATTTCTTAGGGGATTGATCAGTCAAATGATGTTTTGCATGAGAGCTAGTTGTACTTTTTGTATTACTGATCTTAGAGCATTGAACATAAATCTGAGGTTTGAGATTCATCATATCGGAACTAGGCAATGAAGTGACTGGTTTTGACAAAACAGAAGTATTATCAACTTGGGAGGTAAGCCTAGATTTCGATGGTTTAACTCTTTCAGACCTAAAGGCATTAGGTTGTTTAATAACTGTTCGTTTCGAGTGTTTCTGAACAGTTGACTTTCCCAAAGTTGAAGGTTTTGCAAACTTAGTGTTCTTCCTATTTCCAATAGACTTCCTAAGCTCATTTTTTAGGGCAACAATATTGAAGCTCTATCCTGAATTTGGGCTTTGAGGTCATCAATTTCTTTCATCAAGAGGTTAGATTGATTGACTAACTTAGAATTTGTTTCCTCAAGGTTCTTCCTTAAATGCTCATTTTCTATCAGATATGAATGTGTGCATTGATAAAGAAAATTCTTCCCAAATACGATCTGAGACATTCACATCAACCCTATTGACAATACCCCATAGGATTTGCAAGATGGGAATTCTCACTTTATCGAACCCTGATGTTTTGCTAGATAAGCACAAGTTGAGAATAGTTGTAATAGCTCTCCAGGGTTGATACATGTGTCCAGTGATGATGTCAGAAGCCCTTAAGATGCTGTTCTGATAACCCAAACCAATTAGAAAGACAATTAGATCGTCAGCACCAGGTGGAGATTCGGAACGAAGGTTGGGGTTACATGGGGTGATTCCAAGAGCCTTGCTAAGAATGGCTGAATCAATCGTGAACTCCCTATCATCCACTTTGCAAGAGTATTGAGCTGTGATTTTGTCCTATTGAATGGTGTTCCAGAATTGTTGAATGTAAATGGTGGGAATTGAGCATTGCTTGGTAATGGCACCGAAGAAGTTTGTGTTCTTGAGGATATCAATAGACACTTTGAGTATAGGATTTTGTTGTAGCTTTTGTAGGTCCACATAACAGTTACTTTTTCCAATATCAGCCCATTGACTCCTAGGAAGGATTTCTTCGTCTGAGAGAACTTTGGATGATGCCGAAGGGGTAACGACCTTTTCAGGGTTTGAACTTGCCATTGATGATCTGAGTAAACATACAATCAACAGTAATGATTGGGAACGAGTTAGATAATAAATGATAAGTGAGACAACATTGAGAGCACCCTTATGACATAGACACTCAGAAATAGTAACTCAGAAGGAGTTCCCAAAAATCATATAGAGAATGATTGAGTGGCAGTAGTGATACATTTCAATGAAGCAGATTCCTTTTGATAGATTTTCACACGACAAGTTGTTAAGGGATTAAAAGTTAAAGCGTGCATTGCAAAGGAAACTTGTCATGAGTCAAGATACAAATGTAGAAGTGATATAACAAATATGTATGAAACAAGATGTAACATTTGGTTGTCACGAGAAAAACCAAGTACCGCTTGCCTAAACAGAAATGTCATAGCAGATTACATAGAGTAAGTTGACCCAACAAGTTGCATCAGGAAATCCTGAGTCAAGTATTGTGAGAATGAGATCAACTTAGAAAATTACCTTTAAACATTTTAATAACCCTAGACCCAGAGAAGAAACACCCACCAAACAAGTCTCAAGTCATAAATGGTCAAGCTGCCAAACTGGACTAATTCGCTACATGAAAGTGAACTATGTCGCTAACTTGTAAAGACAAGTCGCCATCACTAGTACCACAGTCAATTCGCTACCAGTTTAGTTCTCTAAGTCGCTATATTTGCTAATTCGCTAACTTGTAAAGACAAGTCTCCATGAACAGTAACATAACTAAGTTGCTACAAATCTGTTTACTAAGTCGCTACCGTTACTAATTCGCTAACTTGTAAAGACAAGTCGCCGATAATAATGATACAACTAAGTCGCTACCCAAGTCGCTAGAAAGTAATTCACTAAGTCGCCACAGCAGCTTAGACGCTAAGTTGAGTACTAACTCGCTACGATGAACATTTAAACTAACTCGCTACCAAGAATAGTGTTAAGTCGCCATCAAGAACAATTTATCGCAACAATTAATCAACCCAGACCAACACACCTTAGTCGCTATCTTGAGCAAACTTAACAGCTCTAACTCGCCATGATGAACAGATAAGCTAAAACACTATCAAGAACAATACCTAAGACGCTAACAAGAACAATTATCATTTCAACAAATAATCGACCCAAACCACCAATCATACAACACCAGTACATGGAAACACATAATCAAACACTCAAGATCAGTTATACCAAACAATTAATACACTTGCAACATCATCATTACAACAAAACACTATTACATAATAATTCGAACCTAGGTGGGAATCAAAAGTCACGATTCACGAGCTCGTAGGGATCTGGTTAAAAGGACGAGTTAGAAACCCAACACAAACTCGTATGTGAGAACAAATAATGAGAGATTAGAATCATACCACAGTAAAATCGCTAAGTCGAATGTTTTAGAAGAGAAGGAAGAAAAGAGAGAAAAGAAAAGAAAAAAATTTATTTAAGAATTATATAAAAAAAATGCTAAGTCGCTAGGGGTATAGGAGGAGACTTTGGCTAATTGACACATTCAGTCCCTGTGGTTTAGAGGTAAGTGTGGTAAGTCGCTATCAAAGATATTTTGACTAAGTCTCTAGTATTTTTAACAGTAAGTTGCAAACATGGTCATTAAACGGTGTAATATAATCATATTCTGCATATAAGATATAAATAATCCATGGCCATAACATAATTATCAGATAGAATAGATAATCACAATGATAACCATGAATCAAATAAACATTCAATGCAAAGCACTCAATACATGGGTACACAAGGATAATCACAAAAGCAAGACACGACCACAACCTACAACTGAGAAAAACACCATAACCAGATAATCACAAAAGCAAGACACGACCACAACCTACAACTGAGCAAACACCATAACCAGCACAGAAGCAGATAGCATAGATAATCAAGAAAGACTTAACTTATACACAAAAATCTCCCCCTCAATCATTGTCAACAAAGACCATTGATTGACATTAACCAACCCGTTTTTTTTTTAAATTTTTAAGAGATATTAGTTGTTCGAACTTCATCTATGATCCCGTATCATTATTGAATGATATTTCTAGGATCGTAGATGTTATCGATGACAGCGAATAAATCTTTTATTAGATGGACTAAAATGACAAAGTATTGTTTTTTTTTTTTTTTTAATTTATACACAGATATAACGGAGCGAGTCCTGATTCAAGATGAATAGGAGTCAAAGTAATAGGTACATTAGTTGTGGCATGCTATAGCTCCTGAATAAGCCATGTTCATTTCTGATGGAAACCAAGTCATGATGTTCCTGATTGAGTTTAGCATTGTACCTGAAAAAGACTGAGAGCACATTGTACTGGAAGCACATGTAGAATTGCACATAGAAGGGTTAGTGACATGTTTAATCTCACATTTGGATGCATCACAGTATACCACAGACGTATCATTAATGGGGATCCTATTAGGTTCGATATTCTTGAAGAGTTTTCCTGTGGGAATCCACTTGAGGCATGATCTAGGAATGTAAGTTCGTTTAAGTCCTGTAAACTTAAAAAATCTGCCAGTGGGAATCCATTTGAAATAGCTGTTATTTGAATTGAATGTGTGCACAGCCTTGTTTTGACTATTTGTCCTTTTGTGATTAGAGTATTTCTTAGGGGATTGATCAGTCAAATGATGTTTTGCATGAGAGCTAGTTGTACTTTTTGTATTACTGATCTTAGAGCATTGAACATAAATCTGAGGTTTGAGATTCATCATATCGGAACTAGGCAATGAAGTGACTGGTTTTGACAAAACAGAAGTATTATCAACTTGGGAGGTAAGCCTAGATTTCGATGGTTTAACTCTTTCAGACCTAAAGGCATTAGGTTGTTTAATAACTGTTCGTTTCGAGTGTTTCTGAACAGTTGACTTTCCCAAAGTTGAAGGTTTTGCAAACTTAGTGTTCTTCCTATTTCCAATAGACTTCCTAAGCTCATTTTTTAGGGCAACAATATTGAAGCTCTTATCCTGAATTTGGGCTTTGAGGTCATCAATTTCTTTCATCAAGAGGTTAGATTGATTGACTAACTTAGAATTTGTTTCCTCAAGGTTCTTCCTTAAATGCTCATTTTCTCTTAGTAGGTTGGATACACATAGAGCTAGTTCAGAATTTCTAGATTCTAGTGTATCACTCATCTCATGACAGTCATGTTTCTGGACTTCTGAAAGAAGTAATTTCAGATTGCCTATGGTCGAATCTTTGTCCTGAACCTGGGATTTTAACTGATTAATTTCAAAAAATTCTCGAAATTCTGGAAGTTCCTGATTAGTACAAGGTTTTTTTGCATAAAAGATTTCATCCTTTTGTTGTATTTCAATTTGCAATGAGATACAATGTTTTTCAAGAATTGAAAATTTGTTTGAAAGCTCATCATATACCCTTTTTTCAATCATGTTATTAGCATTAGATTCAGGCACAACCAAGATCGATTTCATGATGTTATGTTCAGAGTAAGAGTCAGGTACCTTTACATGAGAATTTATGTGATCAGTTAAGTGTACCTTATCGATTGATACCTTTTCTGACTCTGAGTATTTGAGATCAGTGCTGTTGTCTTCATCCCTTTTCATTACGACAGAGATTCTGCAATCGGTGTCATTCACTGGTTCAACTGGTATATTGCATGACTTGTCACAATCGTTCCATAGTGTCTCTTGAAACTCATTCAGCTTATTATTCTCTTTTGCAGCTTCCTTGATGTATGTTTCCATATTACTCATAAGTTGAATAAATGAGTTTCTGAACTCATGAATTTCCATTCCCGTGTGTTTCTTGAATGATATTCCAGTCATGTTATCATCAAAATCTGAGGAATATTCTCCCCGGATAAGTGGCTGAAATTGATTGAAGATAGTTTGAAGAGCGGCATGGGAATCATCAGATGAGAACTTTTCTTTGGTAATTTGAATCCTCAGTCGTTCTAAGTTAAGTAAAACAGTTCTTGTCAAAGTGGGAAAATCCTGACGAAGGATAGCACAACTTGTTCGATCCATAGTTGTAGATAACAGTAGTTTGAGAAGCTGACTGAGATGTTGAAAGGGCTCACTGGTGCATTCCATTTTCTTAGCATCATTTGCAAACATTAAGAGTGACTCATTTGAGTTGTTTTGATTAATCGATGTTGAATCATTAAATGTAGAGCATTCAGGGAAGCATCCTATTTCACTATTCTGTGCGGTGTCATAGAGAGCAAGTACTTTGGTGATTAAAGGATCAGTGATGAATGACATTGTGTTATTTTGAATTACTACCCCAAGGTATTGAAAATCCCAGTCGCTAAATACCAAGTATCTAAGATGTTAGTATCAAATCGCTAACCCCCCAAGTCGCTAGGGATTTTGAACCAACTCGCTAGCAACTAAGTCGCTATATTCCCAAGTCGCTAAATCAACAGCCAAGTCGCTAAGTAGCAACTCGCTAATCCTCAAGTCGCTAGCAAGATTTTGGCAGCAATTCGCTAAGATTCAAGTCGCTAAAGAATCAAGTCGCTAAATAGCAACTCGCTACTGACCAAGTCGCTAACACCAAGTCGCTACCCGTAGTGGTGAGTCCACTACTTGTACTGTTAGTCGCTAGGCCTAAGTCGCTAGCTCCAATAACTGCAACTCGCTACAAAATTGTAAAGCAAGTCGCTACTAAGAAAATAATCCGTAGGTCAAGTCGCTAGCAAGAAAACTTCACATGCATCACTTTTCAATCCAAAAACAACCCAACCAAGATGATTCAAGCTTACCAAATGAAAACCTAAACACTTGTGATGATTCTAAACATAAAAGTACAAACAAAATCCAAGCTTTAACACAAGAAATCAACCAAATGATGCACAAACCACTAAACTTTTTCAAACTTAAAAACCACCTAAAAACCACTAGAAATCCAAAGATGTGCAAGATATGATCTAACCATGGCTCTCTGATACCAATTGTAGACTATTGGATTTCACTTACATATCATAACATTAACACAATGAGCATATAGATGATTTTAGAGAGAGAGAAAGTGGGACATTCTAGTAAGAGAAACTTGTGGAATATTAGATTACCAAAGAACATCCAACCCTCTACCTTGCAAGGTAGAGGGTATTTATAGGTTACAGACTAAACAACCTCCTGACTGCCTGTGGATCAGGGATACAATGGGTAAAGACCCGTCCTTCCTCCACGGTGTTGCACTATACTATTCTACGCTACTACTTATTTAATAACTAACATAAATAGAGACAAGTCTGCGAGCTAACTTTGGCTAGATAATAATTGGGGTGACCGACTCTTTTACTTATGGAATTTCTGATTCCTAACACACTGTTTTGTTTTAGTTCATTTATTACATTTGACAGCTTCCCAGTTCTTAGCAGTTCCTCTATCTGTCTCTTCAGGTGCATGCATTCATCTGTATTGTGTCCCACCTCTCCGTGGAACTCACAATATTTGTTGGCGTTTCTTTTTTCGACCGGTGTGAGCATTGGTGGGGGAGTTTTGAATTTTGCTTTTTCCAATGCTAATCTTCCCATTGCTCCTCCTCTTTCCGAGGATGAGCTGGAGGCTGAAGTTAATGTTCTTTTTGGGCCGAAAGGTGCTGATGTTAATATTGGGAGTGGATCAGCCCTCGAGGCTACGGATTCTGATGCTGATCCTGCTACTTCCGGTCCTTCATTGAAAAGAAAGGAGAGTTCTTCGCTGAGTATTGGGGAACCTTCCAGTCCTGTTAAGTGGTTTCGTCCTGACTTCCTTCAAGGTCCATCTACCAGTAGTGTTCCCGCTGGTGGTTTTCAGGCTTTGTTGAATAGTAGTGTCTTGGAGGCTGAGTTAGGTTACACGGCCCCCCACACTGTGTCTTTTATTACCTCTTCTATTTCAACTACTCCCGAGCGCGAGGTTGGGTTTTCTGTTGACTCCTCCATCAGGTGCGAGCCTTTTATTGGTCCTCCTCAAAGGTTGGTTATTTCCTCTGATTCTAGTACCTCTGCTGCTGGAGCTGAGGTTACCTCTTGTACCAGGTCTGAAACTGCTTTGGTTCTGAGGTTCGGATGCAAGCGGAGCGTGATTTGCAGGAGTCTACTAGGTGTAGTCTCCAGGCTGACATGATTTACAGGCTAGAGTCCCAGCTGGCTCAGGCTGAATCTGAAGCTTTTGAGACGCTTTCTCTTTGTGGCCAAGTATCTTCTTTGGAGGTTGCGCAAGTATCCCCTAGTCTGTGGAATACACCCTTGCGCAACCTTCTAACACCTCCTCTTTTTTAGATGATTTCTTTTGTGGTGATCTGGATCGGCTGCGTCTCGGCTCGAAGTCTTCTCTTGCATTCTGAAGCTTTCGAGATTCGATCTTTTTTCTTAGATCCCTCCTTTTGGTCGGTCTTCCGGATTCGGAGTGTTGTAAACATAACCATACTACCTATCTAATTCAATTTTTTAATATATAGTAATCATTTATGATTTAACTTAATTTTTTTAAACACATTTGTTACCATACTACCTGCTGCTTTTTTTAAAAAAACATATAGTTTTCATTTATATATAAAAAACATATCAAATACCTCCGATGTTTTCTTTTGAAAGATTTTGATTGCTTCAATCTTATTTGAAGCTTCACCTATCCCACATATTCCATCTCCAAAATCAACTCTTGGTGTATAATTTCTTCGTGTGCATACTCCAATTGTTTCGCTGCAAATTGATTTAGTGATTTGTATTCAAATATCAGTAAAATATTGTAATATATGATAACTTGTATATATTACCTGGTGAATTTTTGAACTTCCTAATTGCTGACTTTGTAAGACCTCTTTTCTTTTACGGTGCAATGTACTCCAGCCCTTCTTTAATAGGTAACTTTCCAAAACCACCCATCTTCACTTCCTGATTTTCTCTAATCTTCAGTTTTTGCGTGTCCCATGCCTTGATAGCTGGGTTTTCTTGAGCAACTTCAACTTCCTCTGAGATGGTTGAGTTTAGATACAAAAGCTGCAAAAATAATCATACGAACAAATAAGCATAAATATACAAAACAAGCTGGATAATCATATTATATCACATGCAGATGCCTTATTTTTTTGGATTATGATGCACTTAAATAGACGCACATACTTACCACCATTAACAGAAGTGGACCCCCGAACCCTGATGAGCTGTTGTACTCTCTTTTTGATTTCCTCATCATTAGCAACAAGTACGTACACCAGTCCATGTTCTTGATATCTTCTTCTTTTTTGATACACTGCAGAAACTCCTGGTTCACGGTTCCATTTTTTGTGCATTCACCGATAATTGAGATGAATGCAACAAGGAAGTTGAGTTTGAATTCCCGTCCAGTGTGATGTACGACAATCAGTTTCTCCACCACATTTTTAAGTAGAATATGTCGTCTGGATAATCATGCGTGTGCCTCCATTCAACAATTAACCTCAACAATTAACGGGAACTCTGTTGTTGCACGCACTTCTGTCACAGTAGTCTCTTCCATCGGGATTCCAAGCAATTCTTGTATAATATTTGCAGTGATCAGGATGGATCTACCTTCACCCATCTTAATTGTTGATGTTTCAGGGTCAAATTGATCGACCACCCACTTACCCAGTTTCGTTGGCGTTGTCCTTATATTGAAGTTTCCTTCCAGCAACGATCCAAACCCCATATCAACAACGTCCTCTTTCTGGATATCTGTCAACCTCTGTAAAATTTCTAATAAATCTCTTGGTAATGACCTAGATTTAATTGTTGGGAATGTCTTTGTCGGTACATTAACTATATTTTTTTCAGGGACCTTCTGTTTCTTTTTGTCATTGGCATGTTTATTTTCATTGGCTTCACTTGATTTTCTTTTTTTTTTGTAGCTATTTTTTTCTTCCTATTCTGGCTTTTATGTGTGTCGGTGTTGAGATTGTCGTTGCCTACATAATGAAATCATTCAAAGTTAGTGGATACATAAAAAACATATGATGTACCAAAATCTTACCAAAAAAAAATGTTGCAAATATAAATCATATAGATGCACCTAAAATATAATAATTGATGCACCAAAAATATAAGATTACATACAGATGCACTTAGAGTATAACAATTGATGCACCAAAAAGATTACATTATATACAGATACTATAATATTAACCAATGATGCTCCTTAACCATACAAATAGATGCTCCAAAATCAATTTTGTTTTAACATAAACGATGTATATTAGACATACTTATTTTGATGTTTTAATCACATGAAATATATGATTCAATGAACAATGGAATATATGTTGCAATGAACAATGTAATACATTATTTTGTGTCACACCCCCAAATTACCTGTTTTGCAGCGGAATGGAATTCCTGGGGGATGACTGTCATAGCATCAAAGTTACAGTTATATCGAACGACCTAAAGTGTCGTTTGGAAAACACATCGTTTGATTTAATAAAACAATCAGAGTTTACAAAATGTAGGTCCCAAATGAAAATCAATATGTACGGAAATAAATTTGATACAAGCCAAACGATGTTTTTAAAGTTCATAAAACCCAAGTGAGACGCGTCGTCACCGCGACTCTATGATGTGTCCATATGCATGCCATGAAGTGAATGCCTTAGATACCTGAGATAAAACATGCTAAAAAGTGTCAACACAAAGGTTGAGTGAGTTCATAGAGTTTGTGTTGAAATGAAAAACCTTTAGAAAATGTTCATGCAACAAAGGCATTGTAAATCCACTCAGTTCCAAGTTCCGCCCATACAAAACTTGCAACATGTGTGTTTACAACCCACTGCCAAAATGTGTATAGTTTATGTTCAAGCGTATGATGTCAAATGAATTCACAATAGTACCTAACTCGACGTAGAACAATAGCACATAATCAATAGCACATGATTTAATGTATCAGTAGTCAACTGATTTAGAACATTATACGACGTAGAACTATAGCACATAATCAATAGCACCTGACTCAATGTATCAGTAGTCAACTTATTTAGAACATTATACAACGTAGAACTATAGCACATAAACAAGAACAATTGATATAGTACAACATTCGGTTTTGAAACGATGGTGATCATGATAGAATTTATCCTTAAAAATATAAAGTACTTGTGAAAAATAGTTAAGCATGTATCTCCCCCAAAATAGTTCAAAACATACAAAAGTAGGGGCTACGAAACTCACCTGATGCAATTATAATGATGACAAGAGTGGATACACTGAAATGCGGCGCAATCTCTAACCGCGACCTATTAGGAATGATATGTTCTAATGTAAATCATGAAACAATGTCGTGCATGCAAACTCATATGATATCCATACCACTTGTACATTTGAAAATAATGTTTATCGTCGAAATATATGTTTATGACATCCCGTCAGATTATAAAATACTTTACAAGTATTTACGTTGAAACAACCTCCTACGATAGTCGTTTAGTAATTTATCAAGAATTTATAGCTTTTCGTCGCAAAACAATATAGTTTGACAATTCATGAAACTGACTAAATGGCCCCGAAAAGCTAGTCGTAAAATAGTGAGTATCGAGTGTTAGGAAACAAACTCAACGGTTTTAGAAAGCTTGTATCATTATCTCAAAGTTTTAGCTTTTAAGTTTTTATCATAGAGGTCTCGAGAAAAATGTAGGTAAAGTATGGTACTTGTATCTAAAATATTGTTTAAGGTAACTTTCGGCAAAGTTTGAGTGACCGTATTTTATTCGTTACAACTCCGTTTGACGAACGGTTGGACATTTTGGAAAATAGGCTAGGCGAACATACTTTTACTAGAAGACATCATTTTATAAAAAGTACTACATCAATGTTAAAAACGACCCTCAACATGGTCATTCGCGGCCGATATTTCTTGGTTATTAGAAAATATATAGTTATACTTATATAAAATAGTTACGGCAACTTTGTTAAATCGCGTGTAATTTAATCGTTACAAGTCCGTTTTCTACGTTTTATATGTCTTTAGCTTCGTGTTAAAGTATACTAATATATTTTTGATAAGTCGACACATTTTATAACGCTTAAGACTCATTTGTGACTCGTAAAAAGTTGAGAATACATGCTGAATTTTCTGAAACAAATAGTTTTCGTCGTTAAACTTAAAAATAGCATAACTTCTTCGTTATAACTCCGTTTTAACCCGTTCAAGCGGCCACGTTTTCGTTTTAAAGTATATTTTCTAAATATCTAGCCCAAAAATTTTTGTAAACTGTCGAGATTTCCAGAATTCAAAAATAAGATCAGACCTCTAAAATAAGTTGTCGAAATGAGTTTTTCTCGCGCAAAACCTATTCTAACCAATTCAAACCAACTCCGAAGCTATTCTAATCCTACCATACACCTTCTTAGGGTGTCATGGGTTCCTAGACATCACCAAAAGTGATATGTTTCAAGGAGTAATTATTTGGATAATTAAAACTCATAATATGTACTAAAAACCAATAAAAGTGGTATGGATCATGGAATTCATGCATGTTTTCTTGCAAAAATGATAAATGTGAAAGAGTTGTAAAAGATCATGAAATGCTTACTTGAATGATTATGAATTTTTGAGCAAAATATGCTTAATAATCTTGAGGTTTTTATTTCAAAACCTTAACAAGATCACTAATAGAACTTAAATAAACACTTGAGCTTCAAAAATTTATGGTTTCTCTTGATCATTTGGGTTGGCCGGTTCTTAGGTGAAGAGAGGAAATGAGACTTTTGATCTTTTACACTTAATGATATTGTGTTGTATGTGTTATTGTTTGAGTATTAAATGATATACTTGCAAGATATTTTGGTACTAAAAAGGTGTGTCATCCATGTATGTGTCGACATACATATGAATTAAAAAGGGTAATGCATTAAAAATGAGTAAGTGCATTTTAATGTTGACTTTATTGTGTAATTACTAAATATATTTAGGTATTTAATGTAGCATTAGCTAGAAATCGATTTTAACGGAACAAAATAAAATATATCGGAGTCGTAAAAATTATAAAAATACTTTTCTTACAAAAATTGAGTGAAATAATAATCATCAGGTAGTATTTACGAAATCCGTCGTAATAATATAAATATAACAATTTATATACCAAATAAATTTAAAACACCTGCTAAACTAATAATATTATTTTTATAATCTTAATATGAGTATAAAAATATATCAGAATAATTTTTAAAAGTGTCGGATCAAATGTTCAAATAATGTTTACGCGATAGCGTTTATTTAATAAGAAAATAAACGTTTAATGTAAAATGCAAAACCCATGCATAAATTGATATGAAATGATGTTACTAATGATGTGTAGACTAAATCTAGTCTATATGAAATGTCCTGAAATTACGAGTTGTCACATTTTGATACTGAAATATATGTACAATGAACAATGTAATATATGTACAGTAAACATACTTATTTTGATGCGTTAATCACATGAAACATATGCCGCAATGAATAATGGATGGTATGTACTAATTTATGTGCTTTTATGAGTTTTTGTCAAAATATTGTACATTTATTCAAAAATAAATAAATAAATATTTATACATGAAGTATTCAATAGACACATACATATTATACGTATACATATCAAATAAAAATTGATACTGAAATAATATGATAGTGTAAAATCCCCATGAATTCTCGAATGTCCTCCTCTGATTTACTATTTTGAGACTTCTCTGTTTCAGTCTCAGAATTACGTGCTCCATTGTCTTGGTTTTCTTCAATATCGTTTTCTGATTCGGTTGCTGAAATTTAAATTGAAAATAAACGTCATGATCTTGATAAGTAAATAATGTTTAAATAAAAAAGTATATTCATATGCATTAAACTTTAAAAGCAAATTTAGATGCCTTAAACTTAAAAAGGTATATTCAAATGCTATAATCATATGTATAACTATATATTCGATGCACTAATTATACATTTAGATGCTACAATCACTTTAACTAACCATTTTTTGATGCCCTAATAAAGCAATCATATTCTTCAACAACTTATTTTGTACGCTTTAACCATCAATTTGATGCCCTAATCATACATTTTGATGATCTAACAACATATTTCATATGATGTAATCAATCATTTGATGCATTAATCATATATTTGCATGTTGTAACCATTATAAATATCCATTTTGACGCCCTAATTTTGCATGTAGATGCTTCAACATGTTATTTATACACTTTTAACCATCATATTGATGCACTAATCATACGTTATGATGTTGTGATCAACTATTTTGATGCACTAATCACACATTTAAATGCACTAGTGATAATAAGCAATAATTATTAACACATATGCACTAAAATTATACCTTATTCCTTAGTATATATATTATTACATATTACTAACTAAAACTAGTTATAATATATAACAAAAAAAATATTATGTATTAATACTGAATATTGTGTCTTTAAAGGTATTTGCATATAATTATATAGTTATAAGTTTCGTGCACGCACGAAGTTTACACATAAATCAAATTTATTGTAACATTTTAGTCCAGTATATACACATATAAGAATTTGCCCATGAAAATTGTGATATAAGTACAACTAATACTTATGCACGAGTTTTTTTATTATGCATTAATATCCACTAGAATTTGGTAAAATATTTGTAAAAAATTCTGTTAGGTAACTCAAGATTTAATTTTATTTAGCTGACAAAGACGTTGATGTTGTTATTTAAATTTCACTACTGATATGATCGACAAGCTTCAAGCCCAAGCCAAAAACCTCTTCTGCCCATTGCCTGATCGTTTGGCAGAAAACTAGGCCCATGGCACAACCAAACCGACCCAAATACAAGCTAAGAACAGCCCATAGGTCGAACAATGTGATCGAGTTAAATACATGCATATCGGGTAATATTATTCAAGTTCAAATAATACGTTCGACACGTACTCTCGTGTTTATCGTGTGTGCCCCCATAGGCTCACACACTTTTAGCGTTTCGAGTGTTTTAGACTCCCACAAACCAACAGCTCCCACTTGGGAGTTGGTGTGTCGAATGGCACACAAAACTAACGACAGAAACGCCTAGCAACGCTCTCACTCGCTTTTTAACTAAAAGTGTCTGAGAGAATAGTTTCATAAAAGTTTCTCAGTAGCATGGTTATTAATGTCTTGCTTTTAATCATCCTTTGTTATAGATACCGTTAAACCATGGATATAGATCCGAACTCATTCCATATAGTTTAACCATTTAGATTCTCGTTATAGAATTTAATTAGATATGCCAAATGTAATCAAGTATCATCTTGCATTACCCTTTGGGTCTGGCCAAACAATTATCTGATTAATTCTGGAGAGGGCCCATGGTATCTTTCTGCACATATCAAGTGGAGTAACAAATCCTTTATTGACTACAAGTGTTGTGGATGCTGCTTCACATCACTCCGAAATATAGCCTTTATAACTACCTTATTCAGATAGCGTTTTGCGTATACTTACAAAAAATGATATCCACACATAACAGAACTTGCTTGTATCTCAAGTCTAAGGACGATTTTAACAAACCATTTTCAATATTTTACTTATGACAATGATCCAAAAGTAAATGTTTGAAAGTTGGGGTATCCAATATGCATCCCTTATGAATACACATGAGTTTGGAGGGAATAATCCACTTTCTCATTAGAATATAACCAACACTCACATTTTCCTTACATAACAATATTCCCATATTGTTAACCGACAATGGACATATTTAGAACAATAAAATTATTCAAGGATTAAACATGCAAATATAGGATAACAATTATTATATGAATGAATAACAAATACCAAGTATCTTTATTCATCATAAAGTAAAAATTTTCTTTCAATCCCAATTATCCAAATACTAAAACATATATGCATGAGACTAATTTAGTAAGTTGAAGCCTAATGTTTCCAACATTCTCAACCTTTCTTTTAAAAGAAAAACTAAATAGTCATCTGAGTAAACTTTCCGAATACTTGTTTCAAATTTCACATATAGTGAGGGATTTGAAATATAAGATGAGTGTCTTATCTCATATGCTCATACTATTGCAAGAGTTATAGTATGGAGATGTCTCCCTACGTTGCATGAGGTATTAGAAATCAACGACATACTGACAATCATCTTTACAGTTTCTAAAAGTGTAAAGTATTCTCATTCCTTAATGTATAATACAACAATGCTCTATGTTGAGCATAGCTAGTTAGTAGATTTATCATAAATGATAAAATCCTACTACAACTAGCATAAATAATCCTCTAGCATCATTTGTACTTATACAACATTATGTTTTATAATTCGTAAACATCTATATTAACAATAATATAAACACTCTCAATTAGATATTGTTGTTGTCAGCTCATCTTGTTCTTATACAAAAGCAACAACTAGTCTTATACACAATATCTTACTCCTTTAAAATGCACCAATATCCCCAACCAAAACCCAACCCTCTATTTTTAAGATTCAGCCATCCAAACCTATATCCAAGCCTAAATTTACACACACCAAACCAACATACAATCCTAAAAATTACCAAACCAACCAAACCACACTACCCAACAAACACCGATCCTACAATCCAATTTACTTCCCCTCTATATTTTTTATTTAAACAAACATACACTTAAAACACTCTCATCTTCTCACTCTAAAAAAAACACTCTCTCTCAATCTCCCAACCAAACAAAATAATATTCAATCTCTCAATCTCAGTCTAAATAAAACACACACACACACACACATTCATCTTCATAAAAAAAACTCCACAAAAACATCACCACCCTCACCACACTCCTTCTGCCGCCGCCACCCTTCTGCCGCCGCCACCCTACTGCGCCACCACCCTACTTCCGCCCGACGCAACCACCACACGTAAGTTTTTTTATAGATATATTCTTTTTTAAGATCCGCATTTTTTTGTAACTTTTTTTTGAAGATCCGTATTTTTTTTAATTTCTTAAAAAGATCTCCGTTCTTTTTTTAATTTTGGTTATAGATCCGATTTTTTATTATTTTTTTTGTAAATCTAATAATATTTTTTGTAGATCTATTATTTTTTTTGTAAATCTAATAATTCTCTTTAATCGGTCTATTTTTTTTAAAAGACCCGTATTTTTTTTTAAACTTTTAAAAAGATTCGAATTTTTTTTAATTTTTTTAAAGATCTCCGTTAGTTTTTTAATTTTTTTTATAGATCCGAATGTTTTTTTTTATATGAAAATTTTATTTGTAGTTCTATTTTTTTTGTAGATCTATTATTTTAAAGATCCGTTTTTTTTTTTTAAGATCTGCGAGTTTTAAATTTTTTTATAGATCCGATTTTTTTTATATCTAATAATTTCATTTCTATCATATTTTTGTAGATCTAACTTTGTTTTAAAGATCCGTAACTTTTGTATAGATCAACTTTTTCTATTTTTTTTTTAAAGATCCGTAAGTTTTTATTTTATTATATAGATCCGTATTTATTTTCAAAATTTTTTAAAAGATTCGTAAGTTTTTTAATTTTTTTATAGATTCGAATTTTTTTTTTGTAGATCTATTGTTTTTAATTGTAGATTTATTGATTTTTTTTATAGATCTAATTTTTTTATAAATCCTTAATTTTTTATTTAAATCCGTATTTTTTTTAGATCTAATGTTGTATTTTGTAGATCTATATGTTCTTTTCGTAGATCTAACGTTGGTATTTTTTTTTTGTTTAGTTACCCGCTTGCCGTTGTTCTCTCGGAAGAAAAAGTCGCCGGAAAAATTAGTGGTCGCCGGAAAAAAATTTGGTCGCCTGCAAAATTTGTGGCAGCCGGAAATATTTGTGTTGCTGCCGGTAAAATAGTATTCTTTATTTTTTAAATTGTTATTAATATTTATTATTTAAATTTTTATTTATTATGTAAATTTTGTTATAATAAAGTTTATGGTTTAAATTTGTTACAAAGTTTATATTGTAAACATTGTTAAAAGTTTGTGGTGTAGATTTGTTATTAATTTTATAGTATGAGTTTTGATATGAAGTTTATGGTGTAAATTTTGTTATCAAGTTTTTGTTATAAAATGTATGGTGTAAAATTTGTTTTAAGTTTATAGTGTAAATTCGTATGTTTTCTAGATTTATCTGGGGCCATTGATGCTTATATATTTTAAATTGAGGTCATTGATACTTTTATATTTGAAAATGAAGCCATTAACGTGATTTCATTTTTGTCGTTTTGTTTGATGGTTATCGCGTCTAGAGATGCCAGAAATCTCAACGAAATATGTTTGTGGTTTCGGTTGGTGGTTTTCGTTGCTGGATTTTTGGTGGATGGTATTTTGAAATATGTTTAGGCATTCACAATTCAATTTTTTTTTGTATTTTAGTCAACTTTTCAAAATACTAGGCTCTATTATATGGAAACAAAATGAAAACTAAAGTTGTCAGTATTTGATTCAGGACCTAAAGTCAGGGAAGTTTGTCCTTGTGGAAAGTATCAAAAGTTATTGGAGATTGCAAGCAAAAGTATCAAAAGTTTTATATTAGAATAACAACACATTTGAAAGTACTCCGTAACATATTAGCTGTCAAAATAAAAAACACGTTCGAGTATACCAAATTTTAAAGCACCATATTAGAGCATAAGGTGTGGTGACTTCTAATTTTTAGCCATTTGGGCTCCACCGCATGCCACCTCATTTTAACACTCCCATCTCAAAATACCTCTCCCTCATAACTAACTTTAACACAATCATTTGGACCCCACTCACCTTTAATTTTATTTTCTTTTCAATTTTTCCACATACTAAATTTATTTATTCAAAATAAAAACACAAATGATGTAATTTTGTGTTCGAGTATGTTAGGAATTAGAAATTCCCAGTATTAAAGAGTCGGTCACCTCAAGTATATGTAATCGTTAGAAAGCTCGTAGTCGTAGTTCTTTTAAGTTAAGTAGTAATTTAGTTAAGTAACACCGTGGAGGACGGACGGGTCTTTACCCACTGTATGCCTGATCCACAGCCCAAAGTGTGGCGAGTTATGTAAGACTATAAATACTCTCTACCTTGCAAGGTAGAGAGTTGGAGCTCATAATAATATCTTTCACTTTCTCTCACTAAGTTCCCTAAACCTCTAACTTTCTCTCTCTAGAATTCCATCCTATTCGCCACCTTGTGTTATGGTTTGATGTGTATGTGAAAAGTTATATCTTACAATTGGTATCAAGAGCCATGGTTAGATCATATCTTGCACATCTTTGGATTTATAGTGGTTTTTAGGTGGTTTTTGAGTTTGAAAAAGTTTAGTGGTTTTTGCATCATTTGGTTGATTTCTTGTGTTAAAGTTTGAATTTTGTTGGTACTTTTATGTTTAGAATCATCAAAAGTGTTTAGGTTTTCATTTGGTAAGCTTGAATCATCTTGGTTGGGTTGTTTTTGGATTGAAAAGTGAAGGTTATTTGGTTTTTCAAGCTAGCGACTTAGCTCTCGGACTTGTTTTCTTGGTAGCGACTTACTTCATAGTTTTGTAGCGACTTACAGTTATAAAAGCTAGCGAGTTAGAGCTAGCGAGTTAAAGTACAAGTAGTGGAATCTCCACTACGGTTAGCGACTTGTGGTAGCGACTTAGTCTGTAGCGAGTTGCTCTTTAGCGACTTGCATATCTAGCGACTTGTGTAGCGAATTACTGCACAAATTTGGCTAGCGACTTAGTCTGTAGCGAGTTACTACTTAGCGACTTGCTTTTCTGTTGGCGACTTGGGACTCTAGCGACTTAGACGTGTAGCGAGTTAAGGGTTAGCGACTTAGGGCACTAATTTCTAGCGACTTAGTGCATTATTTGGTAGCGAGTTAGCACTTTATCATCTAGCAACTTGAGTGATTGTTTACGGTTTTCTCTTGATTTAGTAAAATCCCGTGAAAGAATCTATTTCCCGGTTTAATCATAGAGTTATAAAATCCCGTATAATCTGTTAACATGTCTACCAACATTCCCACTGTTCCCACTGTCATCTCCACTGTTGCCGAGGATGTTCAAGCAGCTGGCTCAGATACTCGTCCACCAATGCTTGACAGAACTGACTACGATTCTTGGGCTCAACGAATCAGATTGTATTGCCTTGGAAAGGAAAATGGTGTAAACATTCTCAAATCCATTGATGAAGGACCATATCGGGTGGAAACGACTAGAGACATACTTGATACTAATGAAGATGGTACTCCTGTCTACGGAATGGACAGACCTAAGATGTACAATGAGCTTGATAATGAGGAGAAAAAGAGATTCGATGCAGATATCAGGGCTTCAAACATTGTTCTTCAAGGTCTTCCTAAAGACATCTACAAGCTGATCAATCATAACACTGATGCAAAGGCTGTTTGGGATAACGTTAAGATGCTTCTCTCAGGTTCAGAATTAACTATGGAAGACAGGGAATCCCAACTCTATGATGAATTTGAGCACTTCAAGATGAAACCAGATGAGAGTGTCTATGAGTACTATGTGAGATTTCATAAGTTAGTGAATGACATGAGGAACATCAAGATGACTATGCCTAACATTCAGTTGAACTCAAAATTTGTGAACAACATGAATCCCGAATGGCACAAGTTTGTTACCGCTGTGAAGCTCACTAAAGGATTGAAGAACACAAACTATGAGCAACTCTATGCCTTCCTCCTTCAGAATGAAAGACATGCCATGTTTGAAAAATTGATTCTCAATCAGTTCAAAACTAACCCAGGAGAGACAAGCTCGTCTAATGATTCAACTGCCTTCTACTCAAACATTGGAATCACAACCAAAGCATCACAAGTCATACCCTTGGGTAATGGTAATCACAAACTCATCCCTGATCCTCAGTTCAAACAAGCTGATGCTGATGCACACGTGGGTAACATCATTAATCAACTTGCTCTTCTCATTAGTCAAAACATGAATTCTCTTCCACAAACCAACAACAACCTCAGAACTGCATCTAACCCACATAATCAAGCCACTATTAAAGATGGAAGGATCGTGGTGCAACCAGTTCAGGAAAGACAGTATGAACAGGGACGAGGTGGAGCTGGGAGAGGTTATGTTGGAAACCAGAATCGAGGAAGGAATGGTAACCCAGGTCAAGCCAAGCCAATCAAATGCTTTAACTGTGGTGGTGAGGGACACTTTGCAAGGAACTGCACATCTCCAAAGCGTCCACAAAATGCCGAATACTTCAGAGATAAGATGTTGCTGGCTCAAGCTCAGGACAATGGTGCTACTTTGAATGAAGAGGAACTGCTGTTTCTTGCTGAAGGCAATGCCAAGACCTATGATGCAGATGTAGATGAGCAGCCCATTCAGGAGATAGGTCACAATCATCAAAATGCCTTTCAAGTCGGTGACTGCGATGCTTACGACTCTGATGTGGATGATGGACCTACTGCACACACAATATTTATGGCTAGCATCTCTCCCATGGTGTCTCCCAAGGTCACTTCTTCACCACAAGCTGGCCCATCAAAGGACAAACTCATCTCTGAGGTATTAAAGCTATATGATGATGCTGATGTGCAACAGATGCATGACAAAGTACAACCAACCGAAACTTTTGAATCAAATATTGAAAATACGGGTAATATCAATATTGTCCCATATGATCAATACGTGAAACAAAGTGAAAGTGAAGTTGTACCTAGTGATGCATCTTCTGCAGTCAACAATGACTATGTCTTTGATGAATACACTGCATGTGCTCCTGATGATTCCATTATCTCTGAACTAAATGCCTATAAGGAACGTGTTGCCATTTATGAACAACGTGCAAAATTTGAGTTGACCACTCGTGAGCAGGAAATGGATGACCAAGTGCGTACAGTAATTAGAAAAAGTAATTTTAGAGAAGAAGTATTGAAACAAGAATTAAATTCTTTGCAAGAAAAACTTTCTAAAACAGCTAAGCAAAAACAAGAACTTCAAGAAAACGTGAAAATGCTTAAGCAAGAATTTAATGTAAAAGAATCAAAGCTCTTAAGAGATTTTTCTAATCTGAAAACTTTGAAAAACAAACTTGAAAACAAGTTGTACATACAAGGAAACACCATTCAGACTGCTCACATGGTCACCAAACATCGAGTCTTAAGCGATAAGCATAGCATTCCCCTTGTTGAGGAACCAAATCCAGAGGTAATCAAAAAGGCTAGAAATGCTCATAAGGTGATTTATGATGGTAATGAAATTCTTAAGCCTAGGCAGAAACCTAGTTGCGTTGAGTGCACTGAGGAAGATAAGAAATCAGATGAAGTCACTAGGGAAAGGATGAACAAAAAACTAGATGACCCTAAATGCAAAGAGAAAAAAATAATTATCTCTCCTCACGATTACAAAAAGGAAAACTGGATTGCATTAAACAAGTTTAAGCCTCAGACTTTGTTGACTCCCGAACAAGTCTTCTGGAAAATGGATTTAGATAAGCAGAAAGCCGAAAATATTGTAGAAACAAACCCTCCCCTTCGGAAAATGCCTAGAGCAACTGTGTATCCTCCTAATACACCTATGCATCTTGTACCTAGAACAATTGCCACTAAAAGCAAGACATTAATTAGCCAATACGTTATATTCCAACTATTTGTTGATTTTGAAAAAACTTGCAAGAAAAGGATCACTCCCACTGGTATAACTGAAGGTGAAAGAGGCTTTGAACAAATGAAAGAATGTTATTTAACTGAGGTCATGCCTTTCTTTAAACTTCTAAAAGATCACTTTGAGAGTCTTAAAAAGGGGGTAGAAGCTGATATTAAGGGTATGGAAAAGGAATTTGATGCAATGGTTGCTGAAGTTAGTGATTATGAGCGTGCACTAAAATATAATGAGATTGAGAGAAAGAACTTGCATACATTAAATGAGAATCTTATTACTGAATGTGTTGCTCAAGATGTGTTTTTCACTGCTTCAAATTGCTCTATTAATGCTTCCAAATTTCATGAATTATCTGTGGCCCTGAAAGTCTCCCATGATCGTGTCATTGAGCTTGAAAAAACTAATTCTAAACTAAATGAGAAAATTGAACTGGATGATCATGACAATTTGGTTAAACATTTTTCTAAACTAGAAGTTGAGTATTTTAATCTACAACTAAAATATCAACATCTCAAAGAAAATGTCAAAACTTCAAATATCAAGACATCTTCAGATGCTCCAGAGTTTGATGCAGTTTTTCAAATTAACAAACGAGATGAACAGATTCAAGCTCAGTGTAACACGATCAGAAAGTTGAAAGCCCAAATCTCTCAATTAAAGGGTCAAACGAACAATATGACAGGATCCCAAATGCCTCCTTCTTTAGATTCTCAGAATTCTCAAACGTTTCATCTTCAAAACCTAGTAAATGCTTTACAAAAGGAAAACGAAAGTTTTCTAGAAGAGAATGAAAAGGTTAAACGTCATTTCAATGAGTTGTTTGAATCAATTAAAGTCACTCGTAACAAAAACAACGAACAAATAACTTCATTGCAAAAGGAAATTGAGAATCTGAAGAGTCAGGTAAAAGGGAAAATGCCAATGATCAATGAGGAGAATGTTGTATCTAAGGTTCACTCTGGCAATAAATCTGCTTTATCTGTGACATATGTCCCCCCTCACCTAAGGAACAACAAACTTGCCATTCAAACATATTTCTCATCCCTCAAGGATTGCTTAGAATGCCTGCGCGAGATTGTTGAAGAGGATAAGCTAGAGAAACCTCATGATAATGCAATTGGACATGCATGCTTATATGCCAAACAATCTCAAGAAATCTTAGAATGCTTGATTACCATATGCCCAAAGACATTAGGTGAAAGAGTTAACCCTTTGATTCCATGCTCAATGCCTAAGGCCAAATATGAGATGCACTCGATTCCCAATGTTTTGAATGAGAGTCGTAGTGTACCCTTGAGTAATTCAGATTCTAGATCTGTCAATGCTAGGAAAGTGAACTCTAATGTGCCTTCTAGGAGTACCAATCTCAGTACATCTAGCTTTATGAAAGTGAACCGTAGTGCACCTGCATGTAGTTCAGATCCCAGCACATCTAAACAGGTGGTGGAAAGAGTAGTAAAACAAACTAATGTTCCCATTCCCTCTACAGGAGTAATCAGTGACATTAAAGGAAGCAGGTCAAAGTCTCAAGACAATACAAGGAATGATAGGACCTCTCAAGCTAAGAATGTGCACTGGAAGAAAGTAGAAGAACAATCTAGGAACCTTAAGTTTGAATCGAATAAAACGAATCGTGTTGATTCTAGTATTAGCCATAAGCGTACTGTAATTAATTCGAATTCTGATACTATTTGCAAACCTTGTACTGATGATTGCTTGAATTCTGTTTCTAATCATGGATGTGATGTCAATGCTTTGCCTAATGATGTTAATTGTCCAGTTAATATTGTTAATGCTAAAATTCATGCTAAAAAGGCTAAAAGGCAAAAGCGAAAGAAAGTTAGAAAACAATGGAAACCCACAGGAAGAACATTCAGCAGAATAGGTTCTTATTGGATACCTGTTGGTCATAAGACCAATCAGATAATGCCCACTAGAAAATGGATGCCTACTGGTAGAACTATTCCCTTAAGAAGTGGTCACACTGTAAACAGGACTAATACAGACACTAGTATTGCATCTACTCATAATGATTCCATTACCTCATTGTCTGATATGAATGCTTCTATTTCTGATGTGGGTGTTCCAACTGTTGCTACTAACCAAATGGAACCCATTCTTGCATGGGGATCCCAATTATCCAGTTATCCATTCTTGTCTGTGTTCAACTGCAGATCGTTCAAATCGTTCTGTGGTACCTGGACTCAGGCTGTTCCAAGCATATGACTGGAGACCGGTCACGGCTCATGAACTTCGTGAGCAAATTCATCGGGACTGTTAGATTTGGTAATGATCATTTCGGTGCTATTATGGGTTATGGAGATTATGTTGTTGGTGATAGTGTCATCTCCAGAGTGTATTATGTGGAAGGTTTAGGACATAATCTGTTCTCTGTTGGTCAATTCTGTGACTCTGATCTAGAAGTAGCCTTCAGAAAACATACATGCTTTGTTAGAGATCTTAATGGTAAGGAACTGTTGAAAGGAACTCGTGGCTCAAACCTTTACACTATCTCTATCGATGACATGATGAGAGCTTCACCAATCTGCTTGTTATCAAAGGCTTCAAAAACAAAGTCTTGGTTATGGCATCGTCGTCTCAATCACTTGAACTTCGGCACCATCAACGATCTTTCCAGAAAGGACTTAGTTGTAGGTTTACCTAGACTAAAGTATGAAAAGGATCATCTTTGTTCAGCATGTCAATTGGGAAAAAGCAAGAAGTATGCCCATAAACCCAAACCTACTAACTCTGTCACAGAAGTTCTTCATATGATTCATATGGATTTATGTGGACCAATGAGGGTGCAGAATATCTTTGGGAAGAAATATGTGTTAGTTGTGGTTGATGATTATTCTAGATTCACCTGGGTCAAGTTCTTAAGGACAAAGGATGAAACTCCTGATATCATCATCAAACTCATCAAACAACTGCAGGTTAGACTAAACAAAACTGTCAGAATTATCAGAACAGACAATGGAACTGAGTTTGTCAACAAACAACTTAGTGAATTCTATGAAAGCGTTGGAATCAGCCATCAAAGAAGTGTTCCACGAACCCCTCAACAGAACGGTGTAGTTGAAAGACGAAATCGTACTCTTGTTGAAGCTGCTAGAACAATGCTGATCTACTCAAAGGTTCCAATGTTTCTCTGGGCTGAAGCAATTGCCACTGCATGCTACACACAAAATCGTTCCCTGATTCACACCATTCATGGAAAAACTCCATATGAACTTGTCCACAACAGAAAACCTAATCTATCTTTCCTTCGTGTGTTTGGTGCCTTGTGCTATCCAACTAATGAGGGTCAAGACTTGGGCAAACTTAGAGCTAAAGCTGACATTGGAGTATTTGTAGGATATGCACCAAACAAAAAGGGATACCGGATCTACAACAAAAGAACCCGAAATATCATGGAAACAATTCACGTTACGTTTGATGAGCTGACCGGTCAAATGGCTCCTGGACACTCCAGCTCAGGACCCGCACTTCAAAACAGTCCTATTGGTTCATCCCTTGTTCCAAACTCCTCTCAAGAAACGCCATATGTACCTCCATCTGAAGATGATGTAAAGAAATTGTTTGATCCAATGTTTGATGAACTGTATGAGTCTACTACTAATGAGGTGCTGATCCCTACAACAGAGGATGCTCATATTCCAGTAAATGAAGTCAATCCTTCAGTCTCAATATCTTTAAGCCAAGAAGCACCTGCTGCTGATCCTTCAGTCTCATCAACAAATCATCATTCTTCAAATGTACATCATGGAAATGTTTCTGACATCAACAATGAAGTTAATCCCTTTGCGACTCCTGAAGATGCTCCATTTGAAAACATATTTGCTACTCCTGAATCATCATCAGAACCATCTTCTTCAGAAGACATCGACTCAGCTACCTCAGTTCCTCAGCAAATACCACATGAACACCTCAGAAAATGGACTCACGATCATCCATTAGAAAACATCATTGGCAATCCCTCTCGTCCTGTATCAACCCGGAAGCAACTCGCAACCGATGCCTTATGGTGCTTCTTCAACTCCGTACTATCTAAGATCGAACCAAAAGACGTTAAAACTGCCATGAATGAAGATAGCTGGTTCAATGCTATGCAAGATGAAATTCATGAGTTTGATCGTCTTGATGTATGGGAGTTAGTACCTGCTCCAGACTGTGCTATGGTGATGTGTTGAAAAACAAGGCTCGATTGGTTGCTAAAGGATATCGTCAAGAGGAGGGTATAGACTTTGAAGAATCATTTGCTCCTGTTGCTCGAATCGAGGCAATCAGAATCTTTTTGGCTAATGCTGCAAGTAAGAACATGGTGGTATATCAGATGGATGTAAAGACGGCATTTCTGAACGGAGATCTTAAAGAAGTCGTCTACGTCAGCCAACCTGAAGGATTTGTGAATCAAGAGTATCCTACTCACGTTTATCGTTTGAAGAAGGCTCTTTACGGTTTAAAGCAAGCTCCAAGGGCTTGGTATGATACACTCTCAAAGTTTCTTCTTTCAACCGGATTCAGCAAAGGAGCAGTTGATCCTACATTGTTCACCAGGAAGTCAGGCAAACATTTAACTCATGTTCAAATTTATGTTGATGATATTATTTTTGCCTCGACTGACCCAATGGAATGTGATCGTTTTTCAAATGAAATGAGTTCAAAGTTTCAAATGTCAATGATGGGACAAATGTCATTTTTCTTGGGATTACAAATTTCTCAAAGTCCCGGAGGCATTTTCATAAATCAATCTAAATATGCAACAGAGATTTTAAAGAAATTTGGATTTGATTCAAGTGACCCTGTTGACACCCCCATGATTGACCGAACCAAACTAGATGAGGACCTCTCAGGGATCATGATTGACCAAACTAAATATCGAAGTATGATTGGATCCCTGATGTATCTCACTGCTAGTAGACCAGACATTTTGTTCTCTGTGTGCATGTGTGCTAGATACCAGGCTAAGCCTACCAAAAAGCACCTTGAAGCAGTTAAACGGGTCTTTCGGTATCTCCAAGGAACCATCAATATGGGACTATGGTACCCGAAAGACACCGGTATGTCACTAACGGCCTATGCAGATGCTGATCATGCAGGTTGTCAAGATACACGTCGAAGTACGTCAGGAGGTGCTCAGTTTTTGGGTGATAAGCTTGTGAGCTGGTCTTCAAAGAAGCAAATGAGTACTTCTATTTCCTCTACAGAGGCTGAATACATAGCCATGTCATCTTGTTGTGCTCAAATCTTATGGATGAGATCTCAATTATCGGACTATGGCTTTGAATTCAACAAAATCCCTCTGTACTGTGATAATAAAAGTGCTATTGCTCTCTCATGCAACAACGTTCAACACTCAAGAGCAAAGCATATCGACATTCGACATCATTTCATCAGGGAACAAGTTGAAAAAGGTGTGGTGGAACTATATTTTGTGAGGTCTGAATATCAATTAGCTGACATCTTCACCAAAGCTCTTCCAAGAGAACGTTTTGAGTTTATTCTTCCACGTCTCGGTTTGAAAAGCCTTCAACCAGAAACTCTCAAACGTCTTCAGGAGGAAGACGAGGAGTAAAGGTCTATCTTCATCTATCTCTTGTATATATCTATTCAAAAATCAAATAGAAAAATATAAAACCTTCAAAATCCATAAAAAATTTGAAAAATTCGAAAAATCTTCAAAAATATTGTCTTTTTGTCATTTTTCTCTCGATTCGAGAATATCTACGGTCTTTGTGCTGTCATTCAAAGAATGACACGGGTCTTTAGATATTGTTCGAATTTTATAAAAAAAAAAAAAAAAAAAAAAAAAAAAAAAAAAATCAAAAAATCAAAAATATTTTTGGGAGAAAGAGAAAATAAATGGTTTATTGTCATCTTCAGGCAATAACCCGGTTTTAAAGAAAGAACAGAGCCATGTTTTACCATGTTTTCAAATCCTATGCTCTGATTCTATAAACTCCTATCTGCTGAAAACTAAATGCTTTGAAAAATAACTCAATCTCTATTTTTGATAATCATCAGGACTTATTTGTCAAAATCTCTATCTCTCAATCAACAACCTACGTCATTGATTGAGGGGGAGAATGATTTCAATTAAATTAAAAAGTTATTTGGCATTAAATTGTTTTCAAAAGATATACATGCATGTTTTATAAATGGAGTTTAAAGTCTTAAAATCCGATCCTTATCAGTTCAAACGCTTTCACAATCATGTCACAATTCTCCTTAAAAAGCTTTCAAAATCAATTTATATCTATACGAGATCACAAATCTCAAATGATTTGATAATTGTGATCGGGGGAGAATGTGTGATTTAAATTAGATTTAAACTGATAATTAGGTAAATGGTTATAAACGGATGTACATGCTATCCTGGCCACATGTGACAAACGATTTCAAATTTTCATGCACATGTTGAGGGGGAGCATCTATCTTAAACCTTTGATTTGAAACGTGATCATTTATCCCAATGTGCAGGTTCCCTCTAGTATGTGCAAAACTCTTTTCAAACCTCGAGGCACATATTGAGGGGGAGCAAATTCATGGAAACCTCATCCTTCCCGGAAATGCTATACCTACTTGATCTGTTGAGGGAAGTGATGTTGATATCTTTTAGAAAATGGTAATCAAAAGAAGTTAATTCTTTCTCTTGCCTCCGTGTGCAAAACATTTCCAAATACTTGATGCACATGTTGAGGGGGAGTTCTCGTTCTAAAAATATCAAAAACAATTCAGGTACAAAAAGCTTTGATAATATATCACAAGTATCTGAATTGATTTTCAAATGGTTTTCAATTGGATCCAATGGCAGATGAACAATACCAAATAGACCGACCAACTTTACTTTATGTACGGTGATATAAGGATGATAAGGTTAGGTATTGGTTCCCATGATCCGCCAGAACCGGAGGGATCTACCCAGGGACAATCCACTAGTTAGTGTAGAAGTCCTTAGGTATGATGATAAAAGGAGAAAAATGAGATAAGGGAAGAGTGCGGACTGAGACAGAGCTAGTACTGGAATAAACCCAACAAGGTTCTAGCTATGAAGTCTTGGTAAGCACTGAAGGGGTTGAAGAATTAAAAAGAATTGAATGAGAAAAGGGTGAAAACAAATAGCCCTCCATTTATTCAACCTTAGGGCAGAAACCGGGTTCAATTCATATGCTACTGATGGTAACATCGGTATTGAAGACAAGACGTCATGGACCCAGTGACGCACTGCACTTCAACTTCCCAAATCACTCAAGTTCCTCTTAAAAGGACTTGTTTCATTCTCACGGGGAACCGACATTATCTATCGACTTTCTCTTAGAGATGGTTGATATTGAAGAAGGAGACCCTCTCCCTAGTCTCCGTTATAGGTTCCAAATATGCACAAATTGAGTCTAGAGCCTCGAGATCATCAATAAATCTCATTAGGACACTTTCAATGAAGACTCTCTGTTTCACACAATGTGGAAAGAGAGATTATATCTTGAGTCCTACGCATTATCCTTGTGGTATTGCCAGAACATCTGAGTGATGTGTTTACATATTCACAATGAAGATGGAAAGCCTTCTGGAGCCAACATCAAACAAGCTCCTGGTAGGTGGCATGTGAGATCTATCATATAGATCAACCATGTGACAACTGAACAGAAACAATGGGGCGATTCAATTTCTTGAATCAATCCTGGTTCAGGTTAGGGATTGACGGATACCTTTGAAAAACCGGTCTTTGTGCTTATAAAATCTTTTCTTTAGCACATCGACCGTGTACTCATTTTTCAAACCAAAAGGTATTTTTATGATTGATAATTGATTTTCAATAAAACCTTCGTTGTATTGCAAAAACAACTTCTATTGAGCAATACACGATTGTTTTTCAAATCTCTTTTCATCAATCAGTGGACTTAAAATTCACTGGTTCACTCACTCCGTGTTGTCTTCTTTGAGACGTTCCGGTTTGAGAACAGCTAGAACAGCTGCGAAACCCTGTCAAGGAGATTCTTAGGAATCCTACCTGATCACAGGCAGTACTTGTACTGATCAACGGGGAACCGTGGGCCGTGTACCTCAATTCATCGAAAGTGATCAAAGACACTTTCGTGCGATTTGTTGCTAACTGTTGTATGCAGGTACGCCCGACGTTTGCAGCTGATCAGAATGAAGCGGTCAATCCATAGCCGCATGCTCACTTATCACATTCATCTCAAAAGAAATCATGATTAGTGCATCAATGACTCTGATATTTTCACTCCATGCTTCTGCTACGCTGCTGCCAATATCATGACTCAACAAAAGCTTCCGCTACTCTGATGAGAAGAAATCATGATCCAAAATGTGAGCATGTCGGTCCCAAAGTCACAACACCACAATGGATGTCTCAGAGATTGTTGATAGCTGATGATCTCAAATGATGGCTCAAAATTATCATCACGTGGATCAGTAAAAGACCTCCACTTGGAACAACCAAACATGCAATGTGAAGAATCAATGACGACGAGCTTATGAGCAAAGGACTACATCAAGAATGCAAGATCAACTATTAATGTAAAATCTATTTGTATTCAATGTAATTTTTGATGTATAATTGAGGTGACCTCCCTTAGGGGGAGATTGTTAGGAATTAGAAATTCCCAGTATTAAAGAGTCGGTCACCTCAAGTATATGTAATCGTTAGAAAGCTCGTAGTCGTAGTTCTTTTAAGTTAAGTAGTAATTTAGTTAAGTAACACCGTGGAGGACGGACGGGTCTTTACCCACTGTATGCCTGATACACAGCCCAAAGTGTGGCGAGTTATGTAAGACTATAAATACTCTCTACCTTGCAAGGTAGAGAGTTGGAGCTCATAATAATATCTTTCACTTTCTCTCACTAAGTTCCCTAAACCTCTAACTTTCTCTCTCTAGAATTCCATCCTATTCGCCACCTTGTGTTATGGTTTGATGTGTATGTGAAAAGTTATATCTTACAGAGTAAAGTAATTTTATCAAGCGTGAGTAATTTACTATTAGTTATACTATTATTTGTGTTGGAGTAAAGTAATTTTGGAATATTTTGACTTGTAACAAATTTTCATTGGGCTGGCCCATAGCAAAACTTATAAATGTCACCTAGGGTTGTATGCACGCCTCTTTTTTTAAGCATTTTCCTCAAAAGAAATTTTTACCAAACCATCAATGCAGTCATCTCCTCTCAACCATAAACACACAGCCTCACCTTTTCTTCCAACACACACACACTCACGCACAGTTTATAAATCGAAAAAAAATAATAAACAAACATAAACACTGCAAATCTTTTGTCTTGTACTTCGTTGAATTCCCGGCGAGATGCAAAGTGGCGAGTGGTATTGGTGTCGTGGCGAGGAAACGGCGAGAAGTGGCGAGCTGCCACGTCGGAAACGGCGATCATCATCGCCACCACACCCCTTGCTCTTAGATGTTGAAATGAACGACACACTTACATGAAAGTTGTTGATTTTTAGTATAATGTTAATGATTGATATTTACTGTAGTATATACTTTTTTCGTTTCAAATTATTGTTAATAAACAAAAATTACACAGTTTAATAAAAGTGAGACTATTATAATTTTTAACCATTTAAATAAATTATTCTCTCACTATTTTTTTTTTTTACTACTTAAAAGAAAAGTGAACAATTTTTATGAAACATGCCAAAGAGAATATTGATCAAATTTTGAAACGGAGTAAAAACCTTTTTGCAGTTCAAATTTGAATCTTATTAGACGGGAAACTTTAATGTATTTATATTACAATATTAATTGATCGCTTGAGTTTAAAACAATGTATCGATAAAGGACACTCTCGAACACACACATCGACGTTATCACAAAAGTAATGAAACCATGCCATTAGAAAATAATTCTTCGAAAAAGATTCCCTAATGATATAAATCACAACAATCTATAAAAAAAATTACATGTTGAATAAGCTGTTTGCCGGGAAATAATCGTCGCCACCACTATAGCTTCAGAAAAACACAATAATCGAATGCCAATTTAGTCAAAAAAAAAATAATAATAATAAATAAATAAATAAATAAGTAGATAAATAAATAAAAGTACCATAAACCACAACAATCTATAAAAAAAATTACATGTTGAATAAGATGTTTGCCGGTAAATAATCGTCGCCACCCCTATACCTTCATAAAAACACAATAATCTATTGTCGTTGTTGTGCAATCATGCCTTCAGAAAAAGTGCTCTTCGAAAAGGATTCCCGAGCGATACATATACAATTTTTTGAAAAAAAAATTATTCGCCGTAGGAATTTTGTCGAAAACTAAACACCGCTGCCGCTAGGCGCGGGTACTCTGCTAGATACCACTGCCGCAAGACATGACTACTCTGCTAGATACCGTTGCCGCTACGCGCGGACACTCGGCTAGAAACCGCTGCCGCTAGAAACCGATGTCGCTAGGCACGGGTACTCGCCTAATAATATATACATGATGAAACCTTAGTTAAAACAACATAAGGTTTCCATCCATGTAATAAATTATTCCAAGTGAAATATACCATTTAAGACTTGCTTGAATGATATATTACATTTGTGTTGGACTTAATTTTCCGCATTTGTTTATTCCATATAAACATTTATTACAAGGTTGTTTGTTTTATTCCCTAAATTCCAAGCGAAGTTTCATTCCAAGCTTAAGGATCAATATCTAGCTTAAATGGAATGATATATTCAACATGTAAATTTTAAGGAAAAACATATTGCTCCCACTCAATGTCAGATATGCTCAAGAGTTATCTTAATTAAATCAGAATCATAATGTAATTAAATTCAAGATCTCAGCTCTTAGATGCGTGATTCAATCCAAACTTGGATTGCTTAAATATTGTATACTACATAAAGATTATATAAATTCATAACCTTTTTGATTACACACCGTCCTCGCAAAAGGTAATCATAAAGAAAGAGTTAAAAATCTAATTACCATATTCCTTATACAAGGAACATGTATGACAATTAAATATCTTTATATAATTAATGCGTGTATTATATAAGAAAATTTAATTACAGTCAATTGCTTAAGTATAATTAAAAACTTCTTATTAAATGTCATGCATTAACATGTATACAATTTTGTTCTTGTGAGTCTTTCTTCAAAAGAAACTCATTCCAACCTCATAGGTTAACTGTTAGGCGAAATAACAATCAAACTCAAAACTTGATTTGCCTTTTAAGGACTGCATCTTATCATTCATAGTTCTAAAACATTTATCAGATTCAAGATGTGATAATGTATTTCAATAGTTAGCTGATTTACAACAATCTTCTAACTTATATCCCTTAACATTGATAAAATATCACTCAAGTGATGAGGCATCCTTTCAAATTTATGAATGAGAGTAATCATTATATTTCGGTCAGCATTTTCATGTTTAACATTACTAAGTGGATTTTGGAAGGTTAAGTATTTTGTTCTAAAAAACTTTGAGATATGTATATACTCCCACATACTTTTGTAAGTAGAGACAATTCTCTAAATACTAAGTATTTAAGTAACAGTAAATTGTTCTTTATGGGGAAACCACAAAATACATTTTAAGTTCTCATCTCTAGATTTGTTAATAAAATGCTTCATAAGATTTTAACAAATTCAGAACTTAAATCAAGACATAATGGAATTCCTTCCAACAACTCAAATTAGGGTTTATAGAAAAACTCTAATTTAGTATCACTCTTTAACCAAAAGTTCTAGCATCAGTTTTGTGTTTCGTCAAGCTAGGAAGAACACTAAAACTTCAATCTTCAAGCTATGAAGTGTAGAATAATCAAAAATCCAAAATGATTTAGGATTCAATTGGTTTGATTGGAAAACCTAAAATCCCCAATGAATTAGGATTTTTAGTTATGAGTTGTCTTGAATACCTTCTAGGTTTGAACTATATTGAGTGTATTCATGACACACACAATTTCTAACCTTGATATGTTTTGGAGGTCGAGCAATTTAAAGCTATCATGAACCAAACAATATGAATAAGGTTTGATCCAACACATTAGACATACCATAATTAAGTGGTATTCTATGCGTATTAGAATTGTGAAACTATATCATAATTCCATAGATAACTTAATTCTCTTTGGACCAAATACTTGTCAATTGGGTCGAGCCAAATTGCATATAAAGTATTTACGAACCAAATGCATGCAATAATGTATATTCATTGAATAATACAAGAACCTTATGTTCACGTGTTCACAAGAAGACAGAACTGTTCAAGAATTATATGTTCATGTGTTTACAAGAAAACATAACATGTCAATAATACATTATAAGTCTTTGAATTATTCAAAAGCCTCATGTTAATGTGTTAACTAGAAGACATAACAAATTTACTATATATACTTTATGTTATAAGTCATTGATTAATTCAATAACTTTTTAATTGTGTCTTAACATGTAAGAATAATTATACTAACAAAAGTAATGATGTACGCAAACTCTTGAGTTCTATAGTAATTTCAAGTTAATTTTATACTTCAGAATTATGATCATTATTATATAACCATAATTATGTTGATTGAAACATGTAGTCAAATGTTGAAGTATCTTTACATTATATCATGACATTTGAATGTAGTGGGGCAACAAACATCTAGCGTGTTCAAGTCCTAGTAGAATCGTTATTAGAATGTAGTAGGGCAACAAACATCTCACGTGTTTAAATCCTAGTAGAATTCTTATTTACATGTAGTAGGGCATTAAACATCTAACGTGTTTAATTCCTAGTAGAATTATTAGTTTCCTTTACCTTGCGGTCAAGGGATACCAATAATATTGTTGTTCCTTGCACACATTATGAGATTTCTCCCATTTGTGGAAGGTACAACATCATATTATGAAAACAATCAACACATGATTGATTGTGTAAACAATATGATAATGTCATAGATATTACAAGTAGTTTTAGAACCATAACCTTTAATAAGGAATTGTGCATTATTATTCTATAGATAACGCTTCAGAGAGTAACAGCAGAAAGGCAACGTGTTATCTTATAAAATAAAATGTAATTTTCCTTTAAGCAATGGTTGTTCATATTCAAAAAGTAATAAATTATTTCAAAGCAAGTTTGAAATGAGATGGGTGACTAACAAAGAAATAAATCTTGTAGCTCCCACTGAAATTGACATCATTACAAGAATGTTATTTTAGTAATAAAATACAATTTCTCCCACTGGATTTGTCAACATTGTAAGTGTTACATTTCCAGCAGAAAGCATATAGCAGTTTTATATACTTTCCAATTCTCTTCAAATGCCTACGAGTAGCATGTACTTAGGTATTGAACATAGTATATGAAGTCCTACTTATTGTAGATAAGAGACTAGCCACTCATGCTATCATTTAACTTGAATCTTTAGCATGCAATTCTTCCTTTATCTTCTACATAGCGCCAAGGGTATTTGGCACTTTAGAAATAATAAGAGTCCAAGAAAATTACCTAGCGAATACATCGTGACAAGTGCAGGATGTCATTTATTTACTCTTTGCGGTTTAAACTCATACATCGTGACAAGTGCATGATGTCATTTATTTTTGTAGCTATAAACAAAATGTTTTCTAGTTACACAAAATATTCTATCTTTCAATAATTTCTAGACCACAAAAGGGTAATGAAAGATTATCAGTGAGTTTAACAGTTTGTAATCCTATCTTAGTTTGTCAACTAAAGAGAAAAGATAGGAATAAGTCTCACTCTTCTTACAAGGAAAAGAGACTAAGTTTGTCTTTCAAAGAAAAACAACTTTGTTTACGAATTATGTTGCAATAACACAATTTTAATCAGAACATAGAAAGTTCAATAATAGTATTTTTGATAATTACATTCTTAAAAGGATTAACTACCCAATTAATTACTAATCAAGACAAAGATCCATCTTGCACTCCCACTTAATTACCAAAGGTCTGACCAAGGCGTAAAAAAATAAGACAAGAGGTAAGCGACGAGCGTTAATTGCATAATGAAACTCTTAGATTTATGAGACTGATAAGGTTTTAAAAGGTACCTTTTTGAGGGGTCGTTTAAGCCTTTATTTGATCACTTTTGTATCCGTTATTGCTTAATATCGTTCCTTTTTACTTTTTAGGTCTCTTGAAGCCAAAATGCTGGAATGGCACTTATTTGAACGAAAAGGCGCGAATATACGAAGAAAATGGCCAAAGTCAGAATCGAGACACTCAAAGCTGCTGAAAACATAGGTGACGGCGTCAGGTGTTAAATTGCGACGCCGTCGGAGGATTTTGTGGCGGGACAGAAGCCAAAACTCCTATTTTCAAGTGACGACGTCAAGTTATAAAAGAGTAGGCCGTCGCAACTCAGACGGCCTAGATGCAATCCAGACGGCGTCAGAAGCTGAAGAGGACGGCATCACAAGCATAAGGTGACGTCATCGCAAGTCTAACGTGGCCAAGACGAAACCCTAATGACAGCGACCCGACGGCGTCACAAAACATAAGGTGACGCCGTCGCAGATGTAATCTTATATATAGAATCCGAATTTTTCAGTATTAGTGGGTAGTCTTTTGGAGTAAAAACCTAAACCGAACCAAGGCTGTCTTGTACAGTATTTTAGGGTTCCAAACCCTATCTTACACCAAGATAAGTGTTTTACTTCATTAATACAATTATGTCTTTGATTATTTGTGTGTATGCTTGCATGTTCTCCATGTCCGGCTAATTTACTTGTGTGTTTGCTTAGGGAATATGAAACTTAATTATTGAATATTGATTGGTTGTCTCTTATCTTAGTTGATTAATGATCTAGTAATGCGATAGGTCATTCGTTGTGTACTTAATGCTTGATTAAATCTTTGTGAACCTTAGAATATGACTCCTTGAGTAGTTGTAAGCTAAACCATCCAAAGAGTGCCTTAGAGTAAGAGTTTATTATCCCTAGTGGGTTTTGTAGACAAGACCCTTTGGTAAGTTCAAAGAGTTAGGGAGAAACGCATACCCTACAACCTTAGACACACAACGCAACTAGGAATAAGGACGTGACAATTCAACCACCAATAGGAGATAATTAAGGAGTAGTAAAACCTAAGTAAACACATCTTTAAACTATCATACGAGCACACAATAATTAGACATAGACTACATACACCTTAGATTAGATAATTAGATAAGTAGAGTAATCGGTAGCAATACCAACCCCCCAAATTCAAACCCCGAGATTCGTACCTTTCCTTTTCTTAAAAATATAAAAAGATAAAAAATAATCTTCCTCAACCCCAACCTTAGCGTAGTAACTTCTCACTAGCATTCCTATTCCCCTAGAGAACGATATCAATACCCGTGGCTTACCCTAATACTACACTACAACGATTAGGTTCACTGCCTAGGGTGTTGAAAAACTTGCTCGACGAAAAGGAAGTTCCTTTGACCCCGAACGACGCGTTTAGCGTTATCAAGTTTTTGGCGCCGCTGCCGGGGAATAGAATAGCTAGTTAGTAGTCCACCTCGTTTAGGTTTCCTTTGCTTGATTCCTATCAAGTAAATTTTTCTCATTTTTATTAGCTTCCTCGTAGTCTATCCCCCCTTCTTTGTGTTTGTGTTCGTAAAATCCTTTTCATTTGTCTCTATGGCAAGTGAAGTTGCATTTGAATCATTAACAAATGAGGAACAATTGAAGTTCGCAGATTGGTTTGGTTTTTATTGTTCTAATGAATTTGTGAGTGAACTTAGAGATATCCAAAAGGAGACGGGTGTAAGGTTGGATGGATTTGATATATTTTGTGCTTGTGTGGCTTCTATTCAACGATCGTTGTCAAGATCAACTCCTTTTAGTGATACCATCTGGAGAATTTTTTAGAAAAGCCTCTTATGCATAAAATATCAGTTGAATGATCTTAGGCACCATGATCAAAAAGATCTAGTTCTTAAGAACATGGAACCTAAACCAGAACAAGATTGTGAGATGGTTGATGTTAAAATACTTAGTTGCATGTGTGGGATAGATTTCAAAACATATGACACACGTGAGAAATCCTTTAGGCAAATAGAACATAGTAGTCAAGTTTTTGAGAATGATTCATATAAATCGGACCAAGAATTTGAAATGGCTAAAGAAGGATTTGAGATGCTTAGGAGTGTATTTGGGTTAGATCATACTAAAACACATGATGAACATTTAGGAGATCTAGATATAATGGAGAATAAGATGGAAACTCCAAACCCACAAGCCCTACCATCACTTGAGGAACACACGTCGCCTATAACTTACCCGGAAAGAAGTAGAAGAGACTATAGGAACCCCGATTGGTATAGAACCTTTAGACCAAACGCCACTAGAGAATGTAGGTTTAGATGCTTGTTGTCATGACCTCTCTCTTAGTCCTAGGGAAGTTCCTAATTTTGATGAACCGGAGCCTCAACTAAAAACCTTACCCAATTTTCCGTCTTTAGATGTGAATCTTGGAATTGAATTAGGCCCCAATCCACCCATCAAAATAGATAATCCGGGTAGTTGCTTGATAAAGGTGGTAGATTCTAAGCCATGTAGAGTGAAAGCTAATATAGGAGTAACTCATGACCTTACACACTTATATCACCCATTCATGGTTGATAACAAGAAACATTATGGGTTTAAACCGGGTTTATTAGGTCAAGATGGATCCTTAACTAAGAATCTTTTGAAGTTGATAGAAGATGATCCATTTTTAGGAGAGAGATTTGATTCACCCGCTACACCAATTGAATTAGGTAAGGTTATAATGAATGGAGCACACTCCTTTGAGCACATAAATCACCCATCACCCTCTCCCCACGTAGCAAATTTCCACCCTAAGGGTGTGTATTGCTACTATCACCCGCACTTAAACTTAAGTGTAGGGTAAACTTCCCCTTTATCTGTTAAATAAGGGTAGAGTCAGGCTCGTGACTCGAAAAAAAACAAGCGCTTCTTGGGAGGCAACCCATGTGTATTTGTTTTTCATTTTCATTTGTGTGTCGTATATCTTTTATTAATTATTTATTCTCATGTTTGAATTTGTAAAAATGCTTTATTTTGTCTTTAACCTCGTCGTAATTACATATAAAGGTATTTTACATAAGGGATAAGTGTAGGGAGGATTACATACGTTTTCAAAAGAAACATGAACATGAGAATTACAATTATTTAAAAGATATATATGTGTGTTTGTTCGAGTCAAATGCTTGTATCGAGTCATAATGGATGTTTTGCATAAATTTTTCCAGATTCTAAAAATGTAAATTTTCCAGAATTTTTTCCAGAAAATCGCAGACCAGTTTTTGTCAGGATAACCTGACGGCGTCAGGATCGCAACCTGACGGCGTCAGGAAGGAGTAAAAACAACATATTACTTTTTTCTCGTTTTCTGAGCTACTTAAAAATTTTTGGAATTTTCTACGTCTTAATTTTCCAGAAATTCTGTAAACATCCATTCCACAAGCATTATATCCTAGTTTAAATCGAGTCTTATATATATTATTACCGTCGATTTTACGCGAAGGTTTCGTTTGTTTCTTCAAGTGTGTAGGTTTAATTTATCAAGAAGAAGCTACATAAGATTGGAAGGAGCTTTTCACGCATAAATTCTTTTTGGAAAGGATTTAACCAATACTTCACACACGGATCCTACCGAGCTAATCAGGGGAGTATTAGTTTCTTTCGTTTTTTTATTACCTTCCATTATCATAACTTTGATACTTTCGGGGAACATTGGGGACAATGTTCAGTTTAAGTGTAGGGAGGGAAAATAAAACGGGAACTTTGAAACTATGCTTATCCTTGATTATTTGCTTTGTCCAATTGTATTTGTGTAATAAACCATGAGAAAATGTCGGTTAGGATAATTTTGGCACAAAATTTAAAATTTTTCATGATATATAGGAGTGGGCCATTAGTCTTAACAAAAGCGTCTCACGTATAGGAAGTTGCATGACTAGCACAAAAACCCTTTACCACCTAAATTCCACCCAAAATGTGAGGATAGCCCTTAGATTAGTAGGAATTAAAGCATTCATCTTTAATGCTTAGAGTGTGAACCGGTAGTATATTAGATACTAGAACTTGTTTTGTGATGCATTCCGAGATTGCTAGTAAGACTACACTTGTGTAGTTAGGAATAACTAAATGATAAGATGCATTAGGATAACCCTTGTTTGATACCCGTAATATAATTACTTCTTCCACATCGGTTGAGTAATTCCCCCACACCCTTTGCGTTGTACTCATCTTTAGTACACGATACCCCTAGTTAACCCCTCAGAGCCTGTCCTTTTCGCGGTTCTCGTGATGTTTTGGTTTTTTCGAAATATTAATGAAGAGCATTGTTTACACCCCACCCCCCCAAATATACACCCAAATCGCCTTAGCCTACCCTGTATGCACTCACTTTTAGTGCACTATTGTAATCACCCTAAACCCTTAGTTCAATTATCTGGTTGCTTGCATGAGTTGCTAAGTCGAGTCATATCCTTTGTATACAGTTTTGGGACGATTGGGATTCATGGGAAAAGTTAAAGTTTATGAAATGACGGGAAGGGAACGTTAAATTCAAATTCCCTTTGTTTGCATAATAATGTACCCCAAGTGTTTTGATCTTTTCAATTCGGGTCAAATTAGTGTTAGAGTAATAAATACTCAAGTGTAGGGATGTGCCTATAAATCCCTATCATTTTGATGTTACCGTAGAGGATGGTAGAGTAAAAGTGTATGAAAAAAAAAATCGAAAAAAAAAATAGAAAAAGAGAAAAGAAAAAAAAAATAGAGTGAAAAAAAAAAAAAAAAAAAAAAAAAAAAGACGGGCTACCATCCTACATTTATCCTTTAAATTTATGTTTGTTTATTTCAGTTAGCTAGAGTCTAGAGTGTCGAGTCTTGGCTTAGCAACGCCATTCTTCGTATGCTTGTAACATAAGAGATTTTTGACTTGCCACCACTATATAGCCTATCCCACCAAACCCTTTGTTTCCCTACCATAAGCCTAACGTTACAACCCTTTAAAGACCTCTTTGATAGTCTTTCCTAGGTGCTTACGCCAAAGCGATGGAGGTTTGATCTATTCTCAAGCCTATGGTAATCTATGTTCTAGGACCGGTTAATGAGTGTTTATCTTCCATTTCCAATTTGTTATATTTCATATACACCCGAGAGAGATGTGAGTATCCAAACACCCCATGTGAGGTGCTAGTATGTGATTTCCGTTCTTGTTATGACTTTTGCGGTGCTTATATGTGTTGTGGACCGTTTTGAACCAATGCTTCATGACCCCTAACTTATAAATTAATTGGCTAAAAGCACATTTGCTTGAGGACAAGCAAATACCAAGTGTAGGGATATTTGATAAGGTTTTAAAAGGTACCTTTTTGAGGGGTCGTTTAAGCCCTTATTTGATCACTTTTGTATCCGTTATTGCTTAATATCGTTCCTTTTCACTTTTTAGGTCTCTTGAAGGCAAAATTCTGGAATGGCACTTATTTGGACGAAAAGGCCCGAATATACGAAGAAAATGGCCAAAGTCAGAATCGAGACACTCAAAGCTGCTGAAAACATAGGTGACGGCGTCAGGTGTTAAATTGCGACGCCGTCGGAGGATTTTGTGACGGGACAGAAGCCAAAACTCCTATTTTCAAGTGACAACGTCAAGTTATAAAAGAGTAGGCCGTCGCAACTCAGACGGCCTAGATGCAATCCAGACGGCGTCAGAAGCTGAAGAGGACGGCGTCACAAGCATAAGGTGACGTCGTTGCAAGTCTAACGTGGCCAAGACGAAACCCTAATGACGGCGACCCGACGGCGTCACAAAACATAAGGTGACGCCGTCGCAGATGTAATCTTATATATAGAATCCGAATTTTTCAGTATTAGTGGGTAGTCTTTTGGAGTAAAAATCTAAACCGAACCAAGGCTGTCTTGTACAGTATTTTAGGGTTCCAAACCCTATCTTACACCAAGATAAGTGTTTTACTTCATTAATACAATTATGTCTTTGATTATTTGTGTGTATGCTTGCATGTTCTCCATGTCCGGCTAATTTACTTGTGTGTTTGCTTAGGGAATATGAAACTTAATTATTGAATATTGATTGGTTGTCTCTTATCTTATTTGATTAATGATCTAGTAATGCGATAGGTCATTCGTTGTGTACTTAATGCTTGATTAAATCTTTGTGAACCTTAGAATATGACTCCTTGAGTAGTTGTAAGCTAAACCATCCAAAGAGTGCCTTAGAGTAAGAGTTTATTATCCCTAGTGGGTTTTGTAGACGAGACCCTTTGGTAAGTTCAAAGAGTTAGGGAGAAACGCATACCCTACAACCTTAGACACACAACGCAACTAGGAATAAGGACGTGACAATTCAACCACCAATAGGAGATAATTAAGGAGTAGTAAAACCTAAGTAAACACATCTTTAAACTATCATACGAGCACACAATAATTAGACATAGACTACATACACCTTAGATTAGATAATTAGATAAGTAGAGTAATCGGTAGCAATACCAACCCCCCAAATTCAAACCCCGAGATTCGTACCTTTCCTTTTCTTAAAAATATAAAAAGATAAAAAATAATCTTCCTCAACCCCAACCTTAGCGTAGTAACTTCTCACTAGCATTCCTATTCCCCTAGAGAACGATATCAATACCCGTGGCTTACCCTAATACTACACTACAACGATTAGGTTCACTGCCTAGGGTGTTTAAAAACTTACTCGACGAAAAGGAAGTTCCTTTGACCCCGAACGACGCGTGTAGCGTTATCAGAGACTGATCAAGACATTAGTAGACAAGTAATAATGTCATGAGCATGTTTAGTTCTCATTTTATGCCTCGGGTTCAAGGTCTGACCAAGCCAACTCGAAATAAGTCGACCAAGTATGAACGTGTAAAAATAACCAGAGGTCTGATCAATGCGAAATAATTACCATGGGTTGAAAAGGCCCTTAGGTCTGACCAAAGAAGTCAATCCAAATGCACATGTTCATAGTTGGATGGCATAGACTTAAAATTAACAAATAGGTATGCACATAAATGTGGTAAAGGTCGTGTTCAAAGAAGCATGCAACACAACTTTGTAACACTAAGTTTAAAAACTTTTGGTACTGACACTGTAGTGATCATCATGGTTCACGGTAGCTCCAATCGAACTCACAGGGAGGCAGAGGACCAGGTAAGCGCTGAAGCAATAACCTAGACATCCTTTCGGTGTGACTTTGCGCACCTCTTTAAACCCCCTTTATAGTTTGTTCTAGTGGGTGAGTCGTACATCCTAAGTGTCCATAGCGTCTAGTTTTTAAATTCTTGAAAACGTGTTTCAGTATATTAGGTCACTTTATTTTACAAAAATAATTGTCCACGAATCAAATAGCAGGTCACAATGAGCATGATATTTAGGCGTGCAAATAAAGAACCATATTAATGTTATGGTTACGATATGTATTATTCCATATTGCATACAATTAGGTGTCAAAGCAAGTAATAATGCACATATTGGAATCACAAACATATAAGCATAAATATGAATATAAAACACATATTGTTCCGAGTTCTCTCGCGAGTCTTCCCCAAAAGGAGAACCACAAGACCGTCACTAGGTACGAAACCTAGATCGCCCCATACATCACAAAAAGCAATTGAGTGGGTCTTATAGCTGGAAAAACACATAAAAAGCATGGCAATATCAATTAACAAGTAATTACGCTATTTTATGTATTTAATAAACAATATGTAATTCTAATTATCAATATAATTCTAATTAACAATTAATTAATTCTAATTAACTTTTAATTCTAATTAAAAAGTAATTCTAATTAACTTTTAATTGTAATTAACAAGTAATTCTAATTAACTTTTAATTCTAATTAACAAGTAATATTAATTAACTTTTAATTCTAATTAACAAATTTAATTCCAATTAAAAAAATTTATTCTAATTAACAATTTAATTTTAATTTATGCGTGATTTGTTATTTTTTATTAATAATTGACAAGTATTGCATATAGTTGTCAAATAAAAATAAAACGAATAACTAAACAAGTTTTATGCAGCCTTTTAAACATGTTTATTAAAAGAAACGTGTAACCCATAATCGCAAAAACGAGATGGCTCGTGATGCCACTGTCGTGATTTAAGAATCTAGGTTAACCAAGTAACGTAAACGAGTACGCAACGGAATTAGATCTAGTTATCGCAATTAGGTTAACACGTATTTAATAAACAATATTGAATAAAAGGTAAATTAGAAAACTAACATTTGGCAATTAATGCACGCAAGTGAACGGACAATAAAACCAATATGAAACCCAAAGCATCTAAAGTAGATACCTCTACGAGTATCACACACAACAAGTAAAACGAGCACGTTCGATATGAGCTAGTCGAGAACGTATAAACCAATCAACCCTTGAATTCACTTGAATAATACCCGAACAAGAAAACCACCAAAGAACCATGTCCCTTGCCTCTTTGTCCGAGAACCATAATCTGCCAAACAAGCAGATTTTATACCACCCGATATCGGATAATACTATCCGATATCTTCCACCCTTTTGTCCGAGAAAACCACGTACAGAAAATCTATCTCTTGCTGCCAATACATGTCGACCAGGAAACATTGAAAACAAGAACATCTATCTATCACACCTTAAACACCTTGAATCATAACAAGTAAGGATTGAATCAAAACAAAACATAAACCCTAATCGACTTGTATGAAAGTCGATTGGGAATTGCAGCAGGAAACTCTTTTACAGATGTTGAGATAGTTTTAGGGTATGTAGATATGTCGCATGTTAGGAGCAGCAGGAAGTGTAGGATACATTTTGTTTTATAGCAAAACATAAACGCCCTTTAGCTTGGGTCCTTGCTTGATCGACAAGCTTCAAGCCCAAGCCAAAAACCCCTTCTGCCCATTGCCTGATCGTTTGGCAGAAAACTAGGCCCATGGCACAACCAAACCGACCCAAATACAAGCTAAGAACAGCCCATGGGTCGAACAATGTGATCAGGTCAAATACATGCATATCGGGTAATATTATTCAAGTTCAAACAATAAGTTCGACACGTACTCTCGTCTTTATCGTGTGTGCCCCCATAGGCTCACACACTTTTAGCGTTTTGAGTGTTTTAGACTCCCACAAACAAACAACTTTATGGATAATAAGTAAATAATACTACCAAGCGTTTTCACATGTATATTTTGCATGCATGTTAAGATGCAAAACATGCTTGAAAGCATGTAACTTGTGCTACTAACTACTAACAGCTTTGACGATTTTATTATCATAGTCCAAAAGATAACGAAAGTAATATGGCAACAAGAACGTATAATTCTATTCTTACAAAAATATAATTTAGAGTTATACACATCTTGATGATGTATAGTATGTACAACAGGCCTACTAAGCCCAATACATACTCTACGCCCACTCTAGGCTCAAGCCCAATGATTACAAATCCTGGACTCAGGTCCAACAATCACAAACCCTGGGCCAACAGTAAGCCCAATGACTAAAACTTCAATATTTGAAATTATACCGGACGGTTCATACCGCCCGTCCATATTTGATATTTATGTCGGACTTTGACACCGAACGGCCACCGGACTGAAAATATGACCCATCATTCTTCACTTATGGAAGATTGAATAACGGGTCCCACGGATGGCGCCAAATGTTGAAGCATTTTTCCACCGGCCTGATTTTGATGGCTGGCACGTGCCATTCTTCCTTGTCCCGAGCTTTAAAGTATGCTACAAACATGAAGAAACTCGTTAGAAGGGGTCCCGAGGCTGAAGCCCCGGGAACCACCCTCCGACGGTCAAGTCAGAACCTCCTGTGAAAACGTAGAGGGGGGGGGGGTAAATACATTACCGTTTAAAAACGTTAGATCTTTTGTATCAAAAAACTTATGAAGCTTGTTATAATATGAAAGTACCAATTATTGTTTGTGACTAATATAAAGCATAGTAAACCAAGTTGTCACACAAGCATCAACATCAAACCACATCACAAGCAATTATAAAAGTAAAGAGATAAAGAAAGGAAAGTGCAAACCGAACACGAGGATTTATAGTGGTTCGGTCACGGATCTCCTCTCCGCCCTACTCCACTCCCCGAGTACCCAACTCGAGAGTTACTTCACTAAATCAACAAGCTCCCTTCTCGGCGGAGAAAACCTTACAATCGTCGCTTACACTTTTTCCGGTACAAAGCTAAATACCGGGTTCTAGTTCGAGGTAGAACCAACCTAGCGTCGCCTATACAATATTTCCGACACTAACCTAAATGTCGAGTTCTTTCCGTGTACAACCACTCCCGTTATGTTTTATGGCCCAACATAACAAACCTTGTGTTTTATGGCACAAACACATAAACCATCTAATCTAAGTTGATGAGAAATGTTGTGATGATATACTAATGTTTACAATGAAGATCCATGACACAAATGTCTAATGGATATGAATGACTAATCTAAATGATCTTCTTAGATAAGAAGTCTTCAATCAATGAGGATAACAAGAGATCTTGAATCTTCATATATTGATATGCTTTGGTGAATGAGGATGGCTAGATCTCCAAGCTTTCCTTGGTTGATCAAAATGTAAAATATGCTTACAACGAAGATGAATGTTAGAAGCATTATGATCATGTGATGATGAGGGTGATTGATGTATGTTACTACATGATTATCTATAGATCAAAGTGATGCAAGAATGTTAGAGAGAATGTGTGTTGGAAGGGATGAAGATGTGAGAAAACCATGGGATGATATTTTATAGCCAAAGTGGTAATAAAAAAGAATCTTTATAAAATCTTGCAAATATTCTAAAGATCTTAAAGAGATATGATGATGCATGAAATGATGTAAAAATGCATTTTCATTTAGAATGAAATGTTCATGAAAATAAACTTGTAAAATGTATTATGTAACTAGTTGATAAAATGTCTAGTTGCTTTTTATAAAATAAAATATATAGTTAAGTGTTTGTCAAAATAAAATGTATTTTGTCAAGTGTAAGTAAAATTTAGTACTTGTATGAATATTATAGTTAGTTTACTTGTACAAATAAAAGTATATATTTGTTTAGACATTTTACAAAAGATGTATTTGTATAAAATACTTGTGAATGCAAAATGTAAAATGAGGTTCGAAATAGAATGACTAACCTATTAAAATACTTAGTGACTCTAAACATATTTAAAATATTCTAAATGATTCGTTAATGGGTTTGATCATAATGTCATATAACAAACATGTACGAACCTGTGTTGTAACATACGAGGACTTGAGACATCGAGCGGTGTTGAATGTACTGTATGTTGAGACAAAATATGATTACGAGTAACTTGTAAATTTTATGTTATATATTACAAGTTACATGTTTATCATCAATCAAAACAAACGAGACTGTATAGATTAAATATCGTAATATTTGCACTAACAATCTCCCCCTTTTTGATGATGACAAAGATATGTAAACGTAATGGATAGTAAAATGTAAAAAGTTACTTGTATCCTTACTACCTTTACATTACCTTCTCCGTTTACACTCTTCTCCCCCTTTTGTCGAAACAAAAAGGGCGTGTCCTTGGAGTTTAACTTTATGTCTCCCCAAAAAGGCGAGCTTGCATCATCCCTAGTGAAGTTTAATCGTCTACTTCAATCCGTCCCTTGTTTGGTAGCGGATCCATGGATCAAATTAAGAGGCTTAACCTACATCAAGGTTAGTTTTATGCAACAAAAATTATGAGAAATACATGATAAAGAAAATTTCACAACAATGTTAGCCTATTTTCTCCACTTTTTATCGAAGCACAAAGGCTTGTTGAAAAGTGAGAATGATGATGAATGTGTGTATGCTCCCCCTTGTTTGAGGCGTCAGGGTATGATTAAAAACCTACAAAACAAATATTAGTGCAAAACTATATTCGTCATTGGACGAGTAAGTGATATACAACAAAGTGTGTATAAGATGCATTCAGTAAATGCTTGACGGAAGCTCCCCTTGCTCTAGGGCATCAAGATGAACCTTCAAAATAAATATTAGTATAATAGAAGCTTTGTCTTTAGACAAATATGTCATATACAACCAAGTGTATAGACGATGCAATATGAGGCTTAAAGGATATTCCTCCTTGTTCGAGGGTGTCAAGAAGCACCTAAAATAAGAAAAATAATTGATGCAAACTTCATCCTTAGATGAGTAAGTTATATACAATCGAGTGTATATGATGATGAACCTACAATGAAAAACATTAGTGCAATATATTTCATCTTTTTGACAAAGAAAACTAAGATGTATGTATGTGATATATAAATGATATAATCAAAGATCCCATGAAGTGTAGACTCCTAATTACAGTCATAATAAAAGTGAGAATATAATATGATAAAAGCCTTCAAAATAGTTCCTAGAAAGAAGATATGAAGTGAAGTTGGAATATAAAGAGTTAAAGCTAGTAGTGCTAGTGTTGGTGTCGGTTTACTAGTAGGATTCATGTGGTGATGGTAGATGACTCAAGATTTACAAAAGTAAGTTTTTGCTAATCCATGATGGTGATGATTAGTGAAAGTGGTGATGGAAGGTGGTGATGATAACGTATATAACTATTAAGGAGTTAGAAACTCGTATGTATAGAAAATAATATAAAAATATGGACTCATGCAATCCTTTCGTAATGTCAAGTGACCAAGACTAAGAGTAAGAAAAAAATATGAGTAGACATTGTAATTTAATGATGCATAAAGGTTATGATTTGAATGCTTTATTAATGCTAACAACCTATTGTTTTGAACAAGCTCTTATATGCTTCAACCCAAGAGTAGTCAATAATGCGTTCTATCTAAGAATGTTATAATGAAGATACCAAAGAAAATGCTTAAACATAAAAGTGATAACATGAAGATAAATTCGTTCATTGATTTACACGAGTTATAAAAATGACCTATTTTAGGTGACAATGGGAGAGATAGTATTAACATAATTTTGATCGACATGGATGATTATGACATTGAAAAGAAGTGAAGACAATATGTACCAAAAAATAATAACAAGTACCTATATGAGGATGACATCATATGATAGAGAGAGTTGGATAGACCAACGTGTTGAAAAAGTGTTGGGAATAACGGTTTTGATTAATATATCATTTGCACTGATAATCACATGCATGATATGTGTCAAGCGAGAAAAGGATAAGATCCTATGATGGTGTTCTAGATAGTGAAGTTGTAAGGTGCTAGTTTAAGGAAAATCCTAGATTTGTTGATTGTGGAGATGAAGAAGTTTGTAAAACACATGATGCGTTTTTCCTTTGATGAGGTATTGGTGCAAACTTGTGATATAAGGTTAAAAAAGGTTAAACTAGTTGTGGTTTCGTGAACCGGTTTTAGCTAAGTGGTGTTTACCTATGTGTTGGTATTTTAGGGTGTAAGAGACATAACATTTGACAAAGGACAATTGTGTGAATGGATTTCTCTCCCCCTTAATTGGTGGACATTCAACATAATGTGTAATGCATCAAATAAATAATGTCAATAAAGTGTTTTAGAAGATTTGTATGGTTAACAAGAGTGATGAGCTTAGTAATGTTTTTATAGATGATGGTTAGCATACAAAGAACTTCATCCTTGAAGTCACATATCTCTTTTCTATCAATGCGAGATGATCGCATAACGAGGCATGTGGTTTCCTAAATAGGAAGTGAAGAGGATTAGAGTATTGTTATAACTAAATAGTGATTGAGGTGATTTTTGGAAAGAGGAAGTAATAATGAAATTTGGAAAAAGGTCGGTTGGAAGATACGAAAAGCCAAGGCTCTAAAACTTAATTTTATATGCTTTAAATCTATATGCAAGTGTAGGGGTCCCCACAAAGCATGTTACTTATCTACGTAGCAATAAAGGGGATTATGCGAGATGAGCATATAAAACTTAGACCCAAGTGAGAACCTACTAAACAAATTTGTTAGTGACAAAAGATGTTAACATGATAGAAATCAAATGATAACATCTTATATAAGTAAAAACAACGCATTGCACTTAGTAGACAAAAAAAAAGATCACCACACAACAAGGTAGCATCAAGACAAACAATCATATTATGAAAGAATGCGACATTATTCAAGACATTTTATTTTTAGATTGTTTTGTCGTTAGTCTTAGATATTTAAGTATACTTAGCTATAAGTAAGTATGACAATTGATGTGATTATATTGTAGGATAAAAAGACTTCTAAAAGTTTATCATACCAAAATCACTTTGACAAATTATAAGTGCACACGTAGCAAGTAAATAGTGTGACAAAGATGCAAAAGAAGCAAAACGGGAGATTCATGCAAGCCATGTTTAAATTATAACATTTAGGAGCATGTATCATTTAGACCATCTTATGCATAGATTTAAGGAATGTAAACAAAAGACAATAGCTTTCAAACATGGATACATTAATAACAAAATGACATATAATGAGTTCACAAGTAACACATTAATCATGCGAAACATCATACAAGGGACATAATTTCTTCAACTATAAATATCATGCAAATCATGTTTACGCTTAACATAAAGTAGCATAAAGCATCATAAACACAAAAAAAACTTTATAGGGTTTATACATTTGACAATTAATCAAGTAGATATCAAACACCAAGAAAATATCAAGACAATTGATCATTTTAAACAAGAACATGTAATCAACACATGTATATGTAATGCAAGTAGTTTAAATAAACTTAAAGGAGGAAAATTCGTATCTTCTACTTGTTTGATTGGTATTCCCAAGGCAAGGCAAACCATCACTATTTTAACACTTACTTTAGGCAAGTATAAGAAAACAGATTTTTCAACTGGTGCTCAATTAAGGCTAAACAGGACCATTTTTACGGGTGATTCCACATACCCAACTTCTCTCCTGGAAGCAATTCAACCGTTAGGTCAAATTGAGTTTCTAGTGGAATAGGTTCTCCAGTAGTCATTCTCATGTTAGAAAGATGGGAACTTCTACTTTTGCCTATTAAAGTGTATAAAAGATGATAGTTTACCAATACTTGGCTTAATGTGACTTAACTAATATGCAATATAAATAAGGTGATGAAGACGTCATGTTATACACATGAATTTTAACAATGGTGTGTTTGATAAACAATATGTTTTAATCTTGTGTTTATAATCTAAGGTTGTTCAAATTACATAGCTAATTGTATGATCTAATGGATGACATCTTTTATGTTGAGTTGAAGTATGTACTTTAAATGTGATTTGATCATCTAAGACTAGGGAATGGAATATGTTAAGCTAAGAACGTTCTCAAGAAAGCTCTTTGGAATTTTATTTAACAAGAATCTAAATAAGGTTACCAACTTCAATAGATCTTGTGTATGCTTTAGAGATGTGTAGTTTTAACCTTGGATGTGCACTCTGTTTGAGCAAGGTTAGGTTATGATGTACGCTTGAAAGGAAATAGATACAAATAGTATCTTTCAACAAATGAGATTATCCCATGGGATAAAGTTATCATGCTTATGAAAACAAGTATGATAAGATGAATTGGATACGCTAGTTCATACAACTTATAGATTTTGTTTCAAGATCATTTAGCCAATGAGGTGTAATGAAATCTCTTGTAACACAACCATTTATGTTGCAATGAGAGAATGATGCATAGGATATACAATATCCTTTTAGCAAGATGAAAACTTAACGCATGATTTCTTAGGCATAATGTTTTTCAAAACATCATGTTTTCCTAAATGAAGATATGAAGCCAAAATGTTTGAATCAGATAGTCCTATCCTAAATATACTTGGTCTCAAGATTATATTCACTAGATGATGACAAGAGGAATTCACTCGAGTTTCTTATGTATACTCCTCAAGAGTCATTGTTGCTCGGGGTGTATGATGTTGGCTTTGAGATAGCATTTTAAAATGTTGATTTAAGGTTAAACGAAATTTATGCAGAAGTTTAACGACAAAGTATTACTAATACTTTGATAATTTGTAAAGGTAGTACTACTTATACCTAGTGGAATTTGACAAAAGTTACCAGGAGCATCATGATCATTTGATAGTTGAGGTTCTAGCATGTGACTCAGTACGAGTCCTTATAGTTGAGGTTCTAGCATGTGACTCGTAATGGATAGTAAAATGAATCAACTAAGTCCTTATAGGTGGGAAAGTATGGTTGAGTTTGTTCAATATGCATGTGACTCAGTACGAGTGTTGAACACAAGAGCTATTTGAACAATGGACTCAACGAATTCAAATGATGGTAAGGATAGTGGATTGGTTAATCTAGGTGGTAGTTCTTCTAGTGTGTCTAAATAAGGATGTGGTGGTGTAGAGGTTTGTTGTGCAATGGGAGTGCTTAGGTTGATTATTTGTCCATAGATGTTGAACACAACAAGTATGGATACTAATTCTTATGGTTCATTGGTTGGTACAACTAGTGGGTGAAGTGCTTGAAGTTTTGGTCATGTTTGTGAAGCTTAGGGGCTGAGATAGAGAGGTGAATGTGATGAGATAATGGTGAAAGAACAAGTGAGATTAAGTGGTAGATGTTAAAGGATGAAGACCTATTGACATTTGCTTTATTGATTGGGAGAGTGTTATGACAAGTGCCACCAAAGGTGTCAAAGTGGGATAAGTGCCATAGTAGGTGTCAAAGAGGGATAAGTGCCACAGTGGGTTGTTTGTTTTGGATAAGTGTTCTAGTTGAGATAGGATAAGTGTTTGATTCATTTTAGGATTAGTGTTTTAACATATGTTGTTAAAATACTTGGGTGTTGATTTTTCGGATATGACTTTTAATGACTACAATCGTAAGACGCATATACTTGAATATTTCAGATGAAATACTTAAGTTGTCAATCCTACCTTGTTGAGACTATGGAGCTTAGATTTCACTCGAGGATAGCAAGACTCTTTAACATACGTGTGAGTTATGAATCGATGTAAATCCTTATCGTCTTGGAGGATGACACATTATTTTCATGTTAACCAGGTGAGGCAAAACATGTAGATACAAAACAATATTTATAGTCATATGTTAGACTTATGTATGATATCTTTGTAAATAATGAGTCCGAGTTTAGTTTAGGTGGCAAGTCATCTAAGTCATCCGCAAACAAATAAGGAGATGTTGGTGGTGTTTGCACAAAGTTCGATAGGTACAAGTTTTGGAGGCTTTGGTAGTGAAGGTGTTTTGGATGATAGTGAAGTAGTCATAATGGTGGCCGATTTAGGTAGTGGAGTTGGAGTACTTAAGTTTAGAAAGTTCAAAGAGTTCAAGTTGACGAAGCAGCAAGATCGAATGCTAAACCTAGCGGTTTTATTAAGTGGCTTGTTTGAAGGTGATGAGGTTTTAGTCATTTTGACTTTGCTTTAAGAAATGCTAAGCTTAAGGAGAAGTAATAGTGAAGGTGTGAAAATGACTATCCTAAATGTGTTAATTTATGGAATAAGGATTCATGGAGAAAAGTTTTTGATTTGATGTTAATCCATACAAAGATGGTGGCTTCTAATGAGATGGAAGTGTTTAAGAGCATGTCAAATATCCTAAGTCAATTCATTGAGGATGTGTTGAGTGAGATATGAAAGATATGCAGTAAATGAACTTCAATCAATGCAAAATCTTAGAAGTCAGACATCCACGGATTGTAAGGAACCAAATTTAGGGTTCCTTCCTTTATAAGAAAGGGTTCCTTGGGTGTATTTTGTGAATTTTTGAGTTTTTGTGGGAAATGAATATCTATTGGTCTAGGTAAGTTAAACTAGTCCTAATATAAATGAAAAACAGTAACAACTATCCTAGAAACAAAATTTGGTAAATTAGAGTGCGGGATTTAGTAAAATTTAGCAACTTACTTGCAGTGGCCACGACACCAAAAATTTACACGGACGGAACCCAATTTATGGTTCCGTCTGGTCCGGCAGTACTAATATTGCGGAACCAAAATTTATAACGGACGGAACCAATTTTTTGGGTCCATCAAATCCGTGTTGTGCAGAAAAGTTCACAGAGGCGTTTTTTAACCCTCGAGGACTTTTGCGAATCCTGAAATTTTTATTAAAACATATGGAGATAACTATTTCTGGTTAGGAACAAGCAATAACACATATATAAATACATGGGAGCATGTATTTCAAGTAGGGGCTAGCGATTTTCACTAAATAGTGAAAACGGTGAAAATTTGATAACATCAAAATGTTATCCCCCTGCACGGCAAAGTTAGTTTACATGATTATTTAAAGTTTAGTTATCATCCTAGAAAGTGAACATACATAAAATACATCATACATCATTGTTTTTGTTCTTGTACCAAACACTCCTTAAAACCTTCATTTTTCAAGGTACTTGACTAATTTACTTAGTACTCATTGCTAAGTGAGTTATGACATTTCATAAGTTATGTGAGATGTTAGTATAGCCTATGCAAAGGAAGTGATCTAAGTCTATAAGCGATGGTAAAACAATTTTCCAACTTAGTACACAAAATGTAGCAAATGTCCTATTATGCATAAACTAGATATCGACAAACAAGCGAATAAATGACATGGCAAGATTGACAATTATATTATACAAGCAAACAAGTGTAAACAACAATTTGGAAATAAGTAAGCAACATATATGCAAACAACATAAACAAGTGGTCATTTAGCATAGCATAAAAAGAAAAACACTTTTCGTCATTTTGTGTTTAAATATGACGATTTATACCAAGCTTGATTAGTTTCCTTTAAACATATTACCAAATTATTTAGTTTCAAAAGAAATTGTATCAAAGTTCTAAGAATACCAACTTAAATTGCTTGATTCAAAATTGTCACACCCCCAATTTACCTGTTTTGCAGCGGAATGGAATTCCTGGGGATTGTCTGTCATAGCACCACATCACAGTTATATTGAACGACCTAAAGTGTCGTTTGTAAAACACATCGTTTGATTTAATAAAATAATCAGAGTTTACAAAGTAGGTCCCAAATGAAAACCAATTTGTGCGGAAATAAGTTTGTTACAATACAAACGATGTTTTAAAGTAAGTAAAACCCAAGTGAGACGCGTCGTCATCACGACTCCATGATGTGTCCCAATGCGTGCCATGAAGTGAATGCCTTAGATACCTGAGATTAAAACATGCTAAAAGTGTCAACACAAAGGTTGAGTGAGTTCATAGAGTTTGTTTTGAAATATAAAGCCTTTCAAAATCGTTAATGCAGCAAAGGCATTGAAAATCCACTCAGTTCCAAGTTCCGCCCATACAAAACTTGCAACCTGTGTGTTCACAACCCATTGCCAAAATGTGTGTAGTTTATGTTCAAACATATGATTTCAATGAATTCACAATAGTACCAACTCGACGTAGAACAGTAGCACTTAATCCATAGCACATAAGCAATAGCACATAAGCAATAGCACCCAACTCAACGTATCAGTAGTCAACTGATATAGTACTTTATTCGACGTATAACTATAGCACGCAAACATGAACAATTTATATAGTACAACATTCGGTTTTGAAATGATGTAATCGTGATAGGAGTTATCCTTCAAAATATAAAGTACTTGTGAAAAATATAGTTAAGCATGCATCTCCCCCAAAACATTTATGAAAACAAGTAAAAGTAGGGGCTACGAAACTCACTTGGTAAACTGACGAGATGACAAGAGTGAGTACACTGAGGTATAATGTGATGCGTTATCCGGGACCTAGTACCAATGATATGATATGATATGTAATGAGTTGCAATGTAATGTTATGCATGCATTTCGTATGTTATTTATACCATTTACGAGTTTTTGAAAATATTACTTGTCGTCGAAAAATACTCTTTTGACGTCTTGACCAATCAAAAATCACTTTTCAAGTATTTATGTCAAAATGTCATCCTACAATGGTTTTATAATGATTTTTGGTGAAATTACCACTTTTCGTCGCAAAACAATGTCGTCGGAAAAATCATGAAATTAACAAAAATGGCTCCGGAAAAGTAGTCGTAAAACGGTGTACGTCGATCGTTAGAGAACGAACTCGACGGTTTTGGAAAGTTTGTATCGATATCTAAAAGTTTCAGTTCAGAAGTTTTCGTCCAAAAGGTTTCGATCATAAAGATATTAAGGGCTGAAGATGGTGGTTTTTGCTAATTGTGTGCAGAAAATAAGTTTCGGCCAAGTTTGAACATCCGTAATTTATTTACTAAAACTCCGCTTGACAAACGGCTTTTTGTTTTGAAAAATATGGCCGGTGAACTTGATTTTACTAGAAGACATTTCATTCTAAAAAGTTTCACAACCTTGTTAAAAACAGCCGCAAACATGGACGTTACAGCTAGTGAAATACTTGTAACGTAAAAATAATATACTTTTTCAGAAAATAATATTTACGGCAACTTTATAAAAACGTGCATATATTTGTCGTTTCAAATCCGTTTTCTACGTATAATATGTCCTTAGCTTCGTATCGAAGTAAACTAATATATTTTTGATAAGTCGAAATAATTTGTGAAGCTTAAGGCTCGTTTTTGACCCGAACAATGTAAAAACTGCATGCTGAATTTCTGAAAAAGTTACGTTTCGTCGTCAAACTTTAAAAATTCACCACGGCTTCGTTATAAGTCCGTTTTTATCCGTTCAAAAGGCCACGGATTCGTTTTAAAGTATATTTTCTAAATATCAAGGCCAAAATGTCGTACCAACTGTTGGTTTTTCCAGAAATTCGAAACAAGGACAGAACCTAAAATATAGTTATCGAAAATAGTTTTTCTCGGACAAAACCTATTCTAATCCCTTCAAATCAACTCCAAAACTAGTCTAATCCTACCATACACCTTCTTAGGGTGTCATGGGTTCCTAATCACCATCAAGACCAAAGAATACCATGGGAATATTTATAGGATGACCATAAGTATATAAAACTTCTAAAATCATGAAATAAATGGTATAAATCACATAACATGCATATAAGCTCCAAAAATGAAAAGAAACATATGAAAATGACAAGGAAACATGAAAATGATAAAAACATGCTTACAAGTGAAAATGAAGAGGTGTAGGTAACAAGGATTAACTTAAATATCCTTGGTTTTTATTTCAAAACCATATAAAGGATATAATCTAGGTTGTAAACACTTGATTTTGCAAAAATCTTTGATCCCTTGTGTCTTGATGTTATGACCGGTTTTTAGAAGCCAAAGAAACAAGAAGAGAAGTACTTTTAACTAGGTGAATTATTTGAGAGGTAAGAATGAATAAAAGAACTTGGAGTGTGATCTTATACAATCAAATAAATTTTTTCAACACTCATTTATTGACAATCCATAGGGCCGGATTTTGGGGTGTTTGTGTCCCTCAAATATTTTTTTTTTTTTTCTTTTTAATAACTTGTGTATAATTGTGTAGAATTTGATAAAATGTATAAGGAAAAAGTGTAGTTAAATGTAACTTTTTGGTACAAGTAAGTTTTTAATAAATCAAAATAGATTGTATTGAGGTGATAAAAATTGTAAAAATACTTTCCTTGTGAAAATTGAGTGATAAAAATAATTATCGTATAATTTTAAGAAAAACGACGTAATAATTAAATTTTAACGATTTAAGTACCAAATAAATTTGAAACACTAGGAAAACTAAAAATATAGTTTTTATAAACTAAATGTAAGTTTAAAATACCTCGGGATCATTTTTGAAAGTAATGGATTAAATATTCAAAATAAAAACTCACGCGATAAAGATTATTAAATATAAAAATTACGCGTATAAAGGTGAAATGAAATGTCGTGAATGAACTAATGAGATGCACATGATGTCAATGAAATGTAGACTAATCATAGTCCATATGAAATGTACGTGATGTCATGATCATGAATTCGCCGCTAAACCTTCAAGGTTACGCGAATTTGAAACAAGTAAACCAAGTTTACTATAAATGTTGAAATAATGAGACATGAAATGTGTCGAGAAATGACCTGAAAGTACGGGTTGTCACATTCGCCCATCCAAAAAGGAATTCAGTCCCTGAATTCAATCGTTGTTAGGTCTAACGGGTTTAGGGTTTGATGTGGCAAACTTTCCCATTCCCGAGCAAAACCCTCAAAAGACTTTTTTTTTTTTGGTAACCGATTTTTACTTAATCTCACAACTCATCAAACAAGAACTGTCATGAGATTAGGCTAAATCGGTTTAGGTAACAACTTGTTTCTAGCTCGATCTTTGCAACTCATCAAACAAGAACTGTCACGCGGATCAAACTGGAAACAAGTGGTTTGAAGAAAATTCTTTTGAAAATTTGGCTCGATTACGGAATTGCTTACACATATAAGCCTACTACTCCCTTCATTGCATGATTCTTCCTGAATTAGACATAGGTGATCAGGCTATGTATAATTTAGGAGTAACTATGCAATGCTTGGACTAATCGACTCATATGTTTGTTTGGTGTTGGGTCAACTGTTGTTAAAATTGTGATGAACATCGAGGAGAAAAGACATGGAGAAGTGTCGTTAAAATGATAGTTAAGGTAAAAAGAATTAAAATCCTCGTAAATGATATCGAATCGAAAGGAAATAAAGTACGATAGATGGGAATATATTACAACAAGTGGTTTAGCAAAAGTAGTACATCTTAGGTTATAAAGATTCGGATACGATGGAAAACATAAACTTAGTACGACATAGTACATAAGGAGAAATAAGACTGTTAGTTTCCGAACTTCTTCAGTCTTCCGCGTCGTTGATACCTTGACGAGTTCCTTCTAACATATATACATTCCCATGAGCACCTTCGACTTGTTGACCTTGTTTTTGAGGACATTGATTCCGATAGTGTCCTTGCTCCCCACATCCGAAGCATGTGACTACGGCTTTGCCCTTACAGTCCTTAGCAAGGTGTCCTACTTTGTGACAGCTAAAGCATATACCACATGGACCATTATGATGTAGCGTGCATTGGCGGCATCGTGGTAAGTTTCCTGCATAAGCTCTTCCCCTGGTTGGTGCAGCAACATAGACCCTGACGACTTCTTGTCTTCTATTATGTTGTTGGTGATGGTTAGTGTTATGGTTTTGGTTGTCGTTATCATAACCTTCCTGGTCATTTTCCCATTTTCTTTTGTTGTTGTTGATTTGGTTATCGTCGTTGTAGTTGTTGTTTTGGTTATTGTAGTAGTTGGTGCAGTTGTTGGGGTTGTTGTTGTTTTGGTTGGTGTTGGGGTACTTGCCTCTCTTCACTACCTGGGCCATGAGCTTTTGAGTCAATCGAATAGCTTCCTCAATCGTTTGCGGGTCAGAAGAGGTCACATCGCCTTGAATAATTTCGGGAAGTCCCCCGATGAAAGCCTCTAGCAACTTCTCATTATCAGAAACCATGGACGGGCATAACACAGCCAATTCTTGGAATCTCCGAATATATGTGTCAATATCATACCCAATCGTGACCAATTCATAGAACTCCGTCTCTAACTTTTTGATTTCCGTTCGAGGACAAAACTTCTTAGTCACCAAACCCTTGAATTCCTCCCAAGAAAGCTTGAAGGCATTCTCCATCCCAATCGGTTGAGCATAAGAATTCCACCACGATAATGCTCCATCGAGTAATGTGCTCGTAGCAAATTTAACTTTACTATCATCCGGACAGTTACATAGCAAAAACACTGATTCCAATTTTTCAAACCATCGAACCATTGCTGTAGCTCCCTCGGTACCTCTAAATTTCGTGGGCTCACCACTTTTGAAATCCTTGTAAGAACAGCTCTTAACTCCGGATCCTCCTGCATTTCCAGTAGCAGCAGCAAGCCTTGCGGCTACAGCAGCAGTCGCGGCCTCGGCAGCAGCAGCAGCCACCGTTTCCCTTTCCACTCTTAGAGCATTAGCAATGCTGTCATTCACTAACTTCTGAATAGCCGCTTGGGTCATTTCAACTGTAGCTTTCTTCGGTGCCATATCTTCTTCAAAACAAGAGGAAATGTGAGACGTAGCAAAATCCGATATTAATAATAAACGCTCCAAAGAAATGTGATAAGAAACGATGAGTTTGTGGTTATTTTTCAAAATGATCGACGGTTTCCGAAAAGATAGGTTATGAGGTGTTGTAAGTGCTTCATTGTATGATGGTTTAGAGACTTAATGTGTGAATAAAGTGTAACTCGACATGTTAGTGGTGAAACAAATGAGTGAGAGTGACTTCGCCCTATATAAGGGTTTATCTCGGCATTCGTCGTTATCGATGATGAATCAGCTGATATAAAAATTGTGATAGGGAATGACAAGGAATTCTCCACGTTAGAGTATGGGGAAAAGATAATGGGATGGGAATTTAAAGGCACCCATGTGACAATTGATGTGAAATGAAAGTAAATAACTCGAAAAATGTACTTATAAACCGCATGTAAAGTGAACATGCACTTGTGATGAAATGATGAGATGCTATGATAATGTAGTTATAGTCTAGGGTCAATGATGCAACCTAGTTCTCTATAACTGAAGCTCTGATGCCAATCAGTCACACCCCCAATTTACCTGTTTTGCAGCGGAATGGAATTCCTGGGGATTGACTGTCATAGCACCACATCACAGTTATATTGAACGACCTAAAGTGTCGTTTGTAAAACACATCGTTTGATTTAATAAAATAATCAGAGTTTACAAAGTAGGTCCCAAATGAAAACCAATTTGTGCGGAAATAAGTTTGTTACAATACAAACGATGTTTTAAAGTAAGTAAAACCCAAGTGAGACGCGTCGTCATCACGACTCCATGATGTGTCCCAATGCGTGCCATGAAGTGAATGCCTTAGATACCTGAGATTAAAACATGCTAAAAGTGTCAACACAAAGGTTGAGTGAGTTCATAGAGTTTGTTTTGAAATATAAAGCCTTTCAAAATCGTTAATGCAGCAAAGGCATTGAAAATCCACTCAGTTCCAAGTTCCGCCCATACAAAACTTGCAACCTGTGTGTTCACAACCCATTGCCAAAATGTGTGTAGTTTATGTTCAAACATATGATTTCAATGAATTCACAATAGTACCAACTCGACGTAGAACAGTAGCACTTAATCCATAGCACATAAGCAATAGCACATAAGCAATAGCACCCAACTCAACGTATCAGTAGTCAACTGATATAGTACTTTATTCGACGTATAACTATAGCACGCAAACATGAACAATTTATATAGTACAACATTCGGTTTTGAAATGATGTAATCGTGATAGGAGTTATCCTTCAAAATATAAAGTACTTGTGAAAAATATAGTTAAGCATGCATCTCCCCCAAAACATTTATGAAAACAAGTAAAAGTAGGGGCTACGAAACTCACTTGGTAAACTGACGAGATGACAAGAGTGAGTACACTGAGGTATAATGTGATGCGTTATCCGGGACCTAGTACCAATGATATGATATGATATGTAATGAGTTGCAATGTAATGTTATGCATGCATTTCGTATGTTATTTATACCATTTACGAGTTTTTGAAAATATTACTTGTCGTCGAAAAATACTCTTTTGACGTCTTGACCAATCAAAAATCACTTTTCAAGTATTTACGTCAAAATGTCATCCTACAATGGTTTTATAATGATTTTTGGTGAAATTACCACTTTTCGTCGCAAAACAATGTCGTCGGAAAAATCATGAAATTAACAAAAATGGCTCCGGAAAAGTAGTCGTAAAACGGTGTACGTCGATCGTTAGAGAACGAACTCGACGGTTTTGGAAAGTTTGTATCGATATCTAAAAGTTTCAGTTCAGAAGTTTTCGTCCAAAAGGTTTCGATCATAAAGATATTAAGGGCTGAAGATGGTGGTTTTTGCTAATTGTGTGCAGAAAATAAGTTTCGGCCAAGTTTGAACATCCGTAATTTATTTACTAAAACTCCGCTTGACAAACGGCTTTTTGTTTTGAAAAATATGGCCGGTGAACTTGATTTTACTAGAAGACATTTCGTTCTAAAAAGTTTCACAACCTTGTTAAAAACAGCCGCAAACATGGACGTTACAGCTAGTGAAATACTTGTAACGTAAAAATAATATACTTTTTCAGAAAATAATATTTACGGCAACTTTATAAAAACGTGCATATATTTGTCGTTTCAAATCCGTTTTCTACGTATAATATGTCCTTAGCTTCGTATCGAAGTAAACTAATATATTTTTGATAAGTCGAAATAATTTGTGAAGCTTAAGGCTCGTTTTTGACCCGAACAATGTAAAAACTGCATGCTGAATTTCTGAAAAAGTTACGTTTCGTCGTCAAACTTTAAAAATTCACCACGGCTTCGTTATAAGTCCGTTTTTATCCGTTCAAAAGGCCACGGATTCGTTTTAAAGTATATTTTCTAAATATCAAGGCCAAAATGTCGTACCAACTGTTGGTTTTTCCAGAAATTCGAAACAAGGACAGAACCTAAAATATAGTTATCGAAAATAGTTTTTCTCGGACAAAACCTATTCTAATCCCTTCAAATCAACTCCAAAACTAGTCTAATCCTACCATACACCTTCTTAGGGTGTCATGGGTTCCTAATCACCATCAAGACCAAAGAATACCATGGGAATATTTATAGGATGACCATAAGTATATAAAACTTCTAAAATCATGAAATAAATGGTATAAATCACATAACATGCATATAAGCTCCAAAAATGAAAAGAAACATATGAAAATGACAAGGAAACATGAAAATGATAAAAACATGCTTACAAGTGAAAATGAAGAGGTGTAGGTAACAAGGATTAACTTAAATATCCTTGGTTTTTATTTCAAAACCATATAAAGGATATAATCTAGGTTGTAAACACTTGATTTTGCAAAAATCTTTGATCCCTTGTGTCTTGATGTTATGACCGGTTTTTAGAAGCCAAAGAAACAAGAAGAGAAGTACTTTTAACTAGGTGAATTATTTGAGAGGTAAGAATGAATAAAAGAACTTGGAGTGTGATCTTATACAATCAAATAAATTTTTTCAACACTCATTTATTGACAATCCATAGGGCCGGATTTTGGGGTGTTTGTGTCCCTCAAATATTTTTTTTTTTTTTTCTTTTTAATAACTTGTGTATAATTGTGTAGAATTTGATAAAATGTATAAGGAAAAAGTGTAGTTAAATGTAACTTTTTGGTACAAGTAAGTTTTTAATAAATCAAAATAGATTGTATTGAGGTGATAAAAATTGTAAAAATACTTTCCTTGTGAAAATTGAGTGATAAAAATAATTATCGTATAATTTTAAGAAAAACGACGTAATAATTAAATTTTAACGATTTAAGTACCAAATAAATTTGAAACACTAGGAAAACTAAAAATATAGTTTTTATAAACTAAATGTAAGTTTAAAATACCTCGGGATCATTTTTGAAAGTAATGGATTAAATATTCAAAATAAAAACTCACGCGATAAAGATTATTAAATATAAAAATTACGCGTATAAAGGTGAAATGAAATGTCGTGAATGAACTAATGAGATGCACATGATGTCAATGAAATGTAGACTAATCATAGTCCATATGAAATGTACGTGATGTCATGATCATGAATTCGCCGCTAAACCTTCAAGGTTACGCGAATTTGAAACAAGTAAACCAAGTTTACTATAAATGTTGAAATAATGAGACATGAAATGTGTCGAGAAATGACCTGAAAGTACGGGTTGTCACAAAAATTTTGAGTTTTTATGTTATAGCGAAACTTAATATCTTAGACATATTGTAGTATTTAGTCTATTTCACTTATTTAAAATTAGAATCAGGCCATGAGAGTATTTTTAAATAAAAGTAGACTTAATTCTCTTTAAAATGATAGGTGGCTCTACTTGTACGGACTTACGGTTAATTAGTTATGATTTTTTGAATTTGGCAAAAAAAAACTGCATACTGTGCAGACGGATTTCAAATAACCAAATTTAGGGTTCCGCCCTTTATATGATTTGGTTTCGTGGTCCTCTGAGACAGATTCACCAAAACTATTATTTTGACATAGATAAAATGTGTGGAACTTACTAGATTTGATAGTAAACATATAATACATATTTTTAACAGCATTTCTACTTATGTGACTTATCTTAAATATTTAACAACAAGATTTCTAAGTATAATTAGCAAAACATTTTTCATGTTATATATCGCTTCTATGGTAATTTGATACATGGATTGTGCTCCATTTTAAAAACCATTTGTTTTGAAAATAAGAGCTACGAGGCTCTGGTACCAACTGTGAAAACGTAGGGGGGGGTGAATACGTTACCGTTTAAAAACGTTAGATCTTTTGTATCAAATAACTTATGAAGCTTGTTATAATATGAAAGTACCAATTATTGTTTGTGACTAATATAAAACATAGTAAACCAAGTTGTCACACAAGCATCAACATCAAACCACATCACAAGCAATTATAAAAGTAAAGAGATAAAGAAAGGAAAGTGCAAACCGAACACGAGGATTTATAGTGGTTCGGTCACGGATCTCCTCTCCGCCCTACTCCACTCCCCGAGTACCCAACTCGAGAGTTACTTCACTAAATCAACAAGCTCCCTTCTCGGCGGAGAAAACCTTACAATCGTCGCTTACACTTTTTCCGGTACAAAGCTAAATACCGGGTTCTAGTTCGAGGTAGAACCAACCTAGCGTCGCCTATACAATATTTCCGACACTAACCTAAATGTCGAGTTCTTTCCGTGTACAACCACTCCCGTTATGTTTTATGGCCCAACATAACAAACCTTGTGTTTTATGGCACAAACACATAAACCATCTAATCTAAGTTGATGAGAAATGTTGTGATGATATACTAATGTTTACAATGAAGATCCATGACACAAATGTCTAATGGATATGAATGACTAATCTAAATGATCTTCTTAGATAAGAAGTCTTCAATCAATGAGGATAACAAGAGATCTTGAATCTTCATATATTGATATGCTTTGGTGAATGAGGATGGCTAGATCTCCAAGCTTTCCTTGGTTGATCAAAATGTAAAATATGCTTACAACGAAGATGAATGTTAGAAGCATTATGATCATGTGATGATGAGGGTGATTGATGTATGTTACTACATGATTATCTATAGATCTAAGTGATGCAAGAATGTTAGAGAGGATGTGTGTTGGAAGGGATGAAGATGTGAGAAAACCATGGGATGGTATTTTATAGCCAAAGTGGTAATAAAAAAAATCTTTATCAAATCTTTTCAAGATCTTGCAAATATTCAAAAGATCTTAAAGAGATATGATGATGCATGAAATGATGTAAAAATGCATTTTCATTTAGATTAAAATGTTCATGAAAATAAACTTGTAAAATGTATTATGTAACTAGTTTGTTAATACAAATAAGCCGTGAAAACGTTTATTTATATTTTACGATCTTCTAATATTTTGTCGATAACAAATATAAAATCATTTTAACGAAACAAATAAAATACGTAAATGGTTTGAACTAATAGTTTTCTAACACACTTACGCTTTCACATAAAACACTAAAACAAGTATAAGTGATTTTATGCTTAAGATATACATATGTACGACAACTAGTGTTTACATATTGGGTTAACATATACTTAAACTAAGTATACTAAAATGGGTGAAAACATGTAAATACTATAATGGGTAAAAACATGTAAATACTAAAATGGGTAATAAACTAGCTAATGGTTTTGATCCATAACCCATGGTTTTATTTATACCATTTAACCAAGTTCATTGTATCCTTAAGATACATTGTATCTAGAAAGAAAACCATGGATCAACCCATAACCCATGACCCATGACCCATAACCAAAAATACCCATGGGCAAAGAGGAGCGTTCCACGGATCCCTGGCTTTGTGCTAGCCGGATCCCAAGTGGAAGGGATCCGTGGGATCTGAGGAAACAGTAGAGAACTTTCTCTATAAATAGAGAGCCATTTCTTCCTTTCTATTTATCTTTTCACACACATACTTCCCCAAAGTATTCGAACCCTCTAACCTCAGATCTAAGTGATCTATGTAGTTTGTCTTTTGTTTTTGTGTGATCTTCTAGGTTCCTCTTAAAGGAAAGATCACCACTTCTTGAAGACGTGCAAGCTCAAGTCCATGAGTTGCCATGCTTCGTCATCATCAAGACAACAAAGGTTCTCTTGTTGATAGATCTACCTTTCTCCATAAATGTTGGGTTAAAGGCATTAGTGAAGGATGCCGAAAGTGTCAAGACGAAAGCATTAGTGAAAGGTGCTTATCGTTCGTGTCAAGATCATTAGTGAAGAATGCTATAGGTGTCAAGACGAAGGCATTAGTGAAGGGTGCCAAGCGTTGTGTCAAAGGCATTAGTGAAGGATGCCAAAGAATCAAATCAAGTAGCATTTGTGAAGAAATGCCTAGGTCGTATAATCGATGAGGTGCATCGTTATACATATAAGTATTTGTTTATTTACAAGGATGGTGATATCCTTGATGGTGTTGTAACAAGGAGTAGATCTCCTTGAGATTAGGTGTTGTGTCGTGAAGGTGTAGTTCACCTAAGGTGTGAAAGAACTAGGTGCTTAGCCTAGCACCTAATAAAGGGTAGGCGACGTTGTGAAGGATTAGTTCTCCTAAGGTGTGAAAGAACTCGGTGGTTAGCCTAGCACCGTATAAAGGGTAGGCGACGTTGTGTTGGGTGTGGTTCGCCTTGGTGTGAAAGAACTCGGTATTTAGCTTTGTACCGGAAAAAGGTTAAGCGACGTTGTGAAGGCTTCTCCGCCATAAGGAGTTGGTGTAGTGTTTACGAACTCTCGAGTAGGTGACTCGGGGAGTAGAGTAGGGCAAGGAAGGTGTCCTTGTAGCCGAACTACTATAAATACTTGTGTCGTGGTGATGTGCTTCTTACTCCTTATCTTTCATTACACGTTTATATATCTATCTATCAACGTCCAACATAAACAACCAAATAGATTGACATAAGTCGATCTAAATATTTAAAAGGAAGTTTTAAATTGGTAAAACTATTCAACCCCCCCTTCTAGTTTTCCACAATTGGCATCAGAGCTTCGTTACCAAGTTTCTTAAAGTATGTTGTACTTTAAAGACTTGATACGATCCGTGTATGTTTGAAAACTACAAAGAAGGATTTTTTTTGGGTCATACTTTTTAAAAATCATTTTGTTTGACATTGATAGATGACTCTAACAACTTTTGTTCCTAAGAAATCTTCATGCTAGAATCTCTCCAAAATCTTCATTCAAAGAATAATGAAGTCAACATTCAAGGAAGGATCTAAAAAGTAATCACAACTCACGTACACCAAGTACAAAGGATTACTTTAAAAGCTCATGAAGTATCTTTGGCATTATGCCAAACCAAGAAGCATAGAGGTATGTTTTACTGTTCATTAGATAGGTTACATGAGTTCAATTTACTTTTCATAAGTTTTCTTTGCTTTTTTATCTCTAACATCATTAGAAGTCTCCTTCATCACTTTTTCGTCTTTTTCATCATCGGGAATAATACTCCTTTTGATTCGTCAAACTAACGCCGTCATCACATATGAACCTTCGATATGTGATTCATCAAAAGCCGTCATCCAAAAAACAATCTTCATCTAATACCTCCGAACTATCTTTTAGTAAGCTAATTTATAAGCCTACTACAAAAATAATGTCAAACAACCCCTTTTCTGTCCACAGTAGCCGGATCCCCCTAGTTGTACTAGCCGGATCCCAAACATAAAGGATCTGGGGGAACCGTGGAACAGAACTCGGCTATACGCTTTCAAAAATTCACCACTGATTGTTTTTCCCTCTATTCACACAAAAACAAAAACGACCAAGCTACAAAATTCATCCTCATTGGCTTCCATACTTTCAAGTATCCCCTCCTAGAACACCATTGTAAGCAATTACATTAATTTGTTGTAACTTTCATCATCCTCGTCCTAGGGTTTATGGTTTCTTAATATCTAATCAATTAACTCAATTAGGATTTTTCAAACTAATCATGAAAAGGGGGATTTTAACAAAATCACTTTGTGTTCACAACATTGTTAATACAAATCAAAACCATAAACCCATTCCAACTAATTTATCTTAATTGAAAATTTGTATTTTTAGGACCAACCATGCCCAAAGCCACTCAACAAGATCACCATGACACCGTCCATTACCTTACTCACTACTATCGTAAAAGGGAATTGACCAAAACCGACCGTAAAATATTCAAAAGCCTTGTAAAACGACTTATCCACGAAGGCCGTGTAGTCAAGGAATGTTTCCTTGAAGATACCGACATTCGTCAAGTTTTCTCGACAATCAATTTTGATTGTCTCCTTGACATAGATGAACAAATTTGTCCGGTCTTCATTTTTGAATTTTACAAAAGCTTTAGGATCATTAGAAACACTGACAATAGCATCTCAATCGCCTTCATCATCAACAAACAAAACTTTATTTTTCCTCTCAACACCTTTGCTCAAATTCTTCGCATTCCTTGTGAGGGAATTTGTATGTACTCTCAAGATTGGGCAATTAACTCTCAAAACCATGCACTTGATCCCAAGCCTCTCTATAACACTCCTCTCGACGATCCCGAAACCATTCGTGATACTATCTTTAAAATTAGGACCGACCAATCCCGTTACGATCGCAACAAAAAGCTCATTCATCGTGATCCCTTTTAAATGGAACTTTTCGAAATGCATCCCATGTTTAGAAAATGGGAAGAAATCCTTAGGGAAAACATCATTAGCCTAGTTGGAAACAAAGATCATCCAAACGCATGTCTTGTGCAAATGATCTATTGTCTTACCCACCAAAGGCCATTTAATCTTGCCTACTACATGGTAAGGAGAATGGTTGGGGTATTCAAAGCTTCCAACATGGTACTCCCATATGGTATGCTCCTAACACGACTTTGTAAGTATGTTAGTGCATTGCAACCATCCCCTATCAACGATGATCATTACTTTTCCGATCACGTCATGGTACCTCCTACCAAACAACCCTCTAAACGGTTCATGGTCAATGGAGAGAAACCTGAAGCTCTCTCGGACTCCTCGGCCGGAGAAGAAGAAGAAGAAGATGAGGAAGACATCGACCCCGTATCCAACATCAAATTGGAAATCCTTGAATACCACGAACAACTTCCAACCATTCCAAACGAGACCGCGGAATTTAAACAAATAAGAGGCATGATTCAAAACCTCGCTTACAACCTCACTAAGCCGTCAAAAAGGAAAAGGAAGAATTGACGAAAGAGACAATAGGAATGTGCTTAGTTTCATTTATTTTATGTTTGAATGATTTCTCCTTATGGTATTTTGGATATTGTTACTTTATCTTATGAGTGATGTTTTATGATGACTTGCTTGCTCCTATTGCTTGTTTTATAGTTTTAATAGTGTATAAAATCTGCACATCTTTTCTGTGTAGGTTCTGATCTGCAGATGCCGGATCCCTAGGATTAGCCTAGCCGGATCCCTCCCTTGAGGGAACCGTGGGATCCGTGTCATCAGATCAACAATACAACTTTTCTTACATCAATATTGCTTTCTAGATAAACTTCACATTAGCTAAGCATATGTTTTTGGAATCCAACTAGAACTATTTCAAGGATGAGAAAGGCTTAGACTCACTAAAGGCTTACTTAAAATCTTAGTCAAAATGCCTCTTGATTTATCAACACATCAAAACTCACCATATTTCCGCTTCAACTACTCACAAACTATTTCTCATCTCTCAAAACACTTAAAGAGGACAAATTAAACATTTTTTTTTATTACCTCTAGTCATTTCTATCTCAAAGAAAGATAAAGATTAGTTTTTCAATTCTTATGATTTTTAAGAATTTATCCAAATATCACCTCAAGCTTAAATCTGATCACTTGGATAATTTATTATGACTTGACACCTATATAACTCTTAGTGTTATCCTTGGACATACATTGTATCTAGAAAGAAAACCATGGATCAACCCATAACCCATGACCCATGACCCATAACCAAAAATACCCATGGGCAAAGAGGAGCGTTCCACGGATCCCTGGCTTTGTGCTAGCCGGATCCCAAGTGGAAGGGATCTGTGGGATCCGGGGAAACAGTAGAGAACTTTCTCTATAAATAGAGAGCCATTTCTTCCTTTCTATTTATCTTTTCACACACATACTTCCCCAAAGTATTCTAACCCTCTAACCTCAGATCTAAGTGATCTATGTAGTTTGTCTTTTGTTTTTGTGTGATCTTCTAGGTTCCTCTTAAAGGAAAGATCACCACTTCTTGAAGACGTGCAAGCTCAAGTCCATGAGTTGCCATGCTTCGTCATCATCAAGACAACGAAGGTTCTCTTGTTGATAGATCTACCTTTCTCCATAAATGTTGGGTTAAAGGCATTAGTGAAGGATGCCGAAAGTGTCAAGACGAAAGCATTAGTGAAAGGTGCTTATCGTTCGTGTCAAGATCATTAGTGAAGAATGCTATAGGTGTCAAGACGAAGGCATTAGTGAAGGGTGCCAAGCGTTGTGTCAAAGGCATTAGTGAAGGATGCCAAAGAATCAAATCAAGTAGCATTTGTGAAGAAATGCCTAGGTCGTATAATCGATGAGGTGCATCGTTATACATATAAGTATTTGTTTATTTACAAGGATGGTGATATCCTTGATGGTGTTGTAACAAGGAGTAGATCTCCTTGAGATTAGGTGTTGTGTCGTGAAGGTGTAGTTCACCTAAGGTGTGAAAGAACTAGGTGCTTAGCCTAGCACCTAATAAAGGGTAGGCGACGTTGTGAAGGATTAGTTCTCCTAAGGTGTGAAAGAACTCGGTGGTTAGCCTAGCACCGTATAAAGGGTAGGCGACGTTGTGTTGGGTGTGGTTCGCCTTGGTGTGAAAGAACTCGGTATTTAGCTTTGTACCGGAAAAAGGTTAAGCGACGTTGTGAAGGCTTCTCCGCCATAAGGAGTTGGTGTAGTGTTTACGAACTCTCGAGTAGGTGACTCGGGGAGTGGAGTAGGGCAAGGAAGGTGTCCTTGTAGCCGAACCACTATAAATACTTGTGTCGTGGTGATGTGCTTCTTACTCCTTATCTTTCATTACACGTTTATATATCTATCTATCAACGTCCAACATAAACAACCAAATAGATTGACATAAGTCGATCTAAATATTTAAAAGGAAGTTTTAAATTGGTAAAACTATTCAACCCCCCCCCCCCTTCTAGTTTTCCACATAGTTGATAAAATGTCTAGTTGCTTTTTATAAAATAAAATATCTAGTTAAGTGCTTGTCAAAATAAAATATATTTTGTCAAGTGTAAGTAAACTTTAGTACTTGTATGAATATTATAGTTAGTTTACTTGTACAAATAAAAGTATATATTTGTTTAGACATTTTACAAAAGATGTATTTGTATAAAATACTTGTGAATGCAAAATGTAAAATGAGGTTCGAAATAGAATGATTAACCTATTAAAATACTTAGTGACTCTAAACGTATTTTAAATATTCTAAATGATTTGTTAATGGGTTTGATCATAATGTCATATAACAAACATGTACGAACCTGTGATGTAACATACGAGGACTTGAGACATCGAGCGGTGTTGAATGTAGTTGAGACCAAATATGATTACGAGTAACTTGTACATTTTATGTTATATATTACAAGTTACATGTTTGTCATCAATCAAAATAAACGAGACTGTATAGATTAAATATCGTAATATTTGCACTAACACCTCTGTTATAAAGGATTTAGTATGTGTATGCATTATGTTTAGTAGGTGAGATATATTGTAGAGAGATAAAGTAAAATGTAGAGAGAGAGTGAACTTGGTATATGAAGTAGGGGGTTTGGCTATATATAGCCAAGCCCTTGCACAATACCTGTTGGATAATAGCCTCCTCGGATAATAACATGTAGCCTTTCTTTATAATCTATTATGTTCAATACCTATTGGATAATAACGTGTTCATGTCTCGGGAAGGAACACGCCGACCTACACCTAGTCTAGGTACTAGGTGTCAGGTCACGTGGGAGACACAATTCCGTAATATCTGGGTTAGGCTGCGTAGTCCAGTTCTTGCATCGGACTGCTGGGTAAAAGGGGTGTGCCTGCATAATAAGGAGTGTATACCTTTATGATCCTTTAGCACATGCCCGCTGAACAAAAGTAGCATCCGCCTTCCGGCGATGACCTTCGGACTGATGGAGACTCTTCAGTCCGACACGTGTCGTCCGGAGACATACGCCAACACTATTCATATTTCTTTTGCATTTACGATTTCATGTGTTTCATTACCATGCAAAACATTGAATCTCCTATACTTTTTAATATGATCGGCTTAGCACCATTGGTGCTAGCCTAGTTATGATTCCTTTCATGTTTTGATTATGTTTTTGTGCTTTTATTATTGCTTCTAATGTGTGCATGCTTAGTTTTTCGTTAGATCCTCTAGTTTCGGTAGTTTTGAAGACCGGTTGTACTTCTTACACTAGGAGAGCTGACCATAAGACCCTGGTTTAGTTGGTTGCGAGGGTTAGTAAGAATTGACCATATGATTACCAATTCCTTGTGTGCTAATTGACCATAGGATCACCCTCCGGGTTGGATGAACTTAAGAAGTTAGATGTGTAAGATTCGAGAGGCCGGGCCACACAAAGAATAAATCTAGCATGTTGCGACACTTAATGATTCAAACTAGTCTACCTGTAAGCTTTGACGACCATAAGGATGCAGACCTTTGGCGTCCTAGTAGGATTCTAGGGAGATAGGCTAGGCTAATTGACCATAGGAGTCTAGTGAATCTTATGCCACACTTGAAGCGATAGAAAGCTTAATTAAAGAACATAGTCATTGCATGATAGGATGAACAACTAAGCTAGTACACTTTCTCCCTACTGTTTACATCCTAATTTAATTTTGCAATTTCATTTATGTTATTTAGTTTAATAATCAAACAATTCAAAAACCCTTTTAAAACGTGACATAAACTTAAGTTAGAATCAACATTCTCATAGCTCTTGGGACGACCTCGGCTTTAATGAATACTACACTACACACAATCGGGTTCTCTGCCCGTTAGTTCATAAGGTAGACAATAGGTAGACGAGTAACTTTATAAATATTAAAACATGGTCAGAAATCCTGCATCAAGTTTTTGGCGCCGTTGTCGGGGAGCTATATTAGGATTTTTATTTAAGTTTTTATTTTTTGGTTTAATTTTTGTTTTTCTTACATTTTTTTCTAGTTTCAGGAATCATGGCAGTTGTGGATATTGATACGCTTACTCTTGAAGAGTACCTTGCTATGACTCGCGAGAGCAAGGACCGGAGCTTGTTATGGATTCAACGTACGTCGTCAGGACGACCTGTTGAGTATCAACTCTCTTGTCGTGATGAATGAAAAAACAAATAAAAAAATTCAGGAATGAATAGTGAAAGTGAATAATAAAAATTCGAGAATGGATAGAAATCCTGAAAATGCGAATTGTTACAGTATTTACCGGTTAAGAAAATCCCGTCCCGGGATTTAATTTATGTTAGATGTTGGAGTGGTTTCGGTGAAGAGGCGTGGTTACTTGCGGCGAATGGTTTCTAAGTTAGCTAGTGATGCAATTTGATCGTCGTTTCGGAATATAAGGTTTAAGCTTGTTACACAAAGGTTTTGGTTATAGGAGATATTTAAAATTGAGAAATGTGAATTTCTTGGTATCCAATCTTGTAATGCTGATGAGGGTGCTTGTGTTATAATTAAAGATGATTTGAGCTTTTAAAAATGCATCAAGATCAGAAAATGAGGTTGTGAGATTAAGAGTTATGAAGATTATGATAGTGAAAAGATAAAGAGAGTTTCTATGTGTTTGTGTGTGTGTTTTTTTATATTTCTATGAACAGTAACTCCCAACGGCTATGAACAGTAGCGTAACAACTACCATTTATTTTATAAATACTTCATTTTTAACCTTCATTCTTCCATACAATACTCAACTTTTCAACTTATTTGTCTTAGTACTAAACATTTTGGAAGTCGATAGATGATATGAGTCATGTTTTAGGCAACGATGCTTTTCAATTCTCCATTTCACATTTAAAAAAGAAAAGAAAGGAAGAAAAACACATTTGATCGATCTCCCACCGACTGCTATAAAAATATAAAAAAATACAAATACAAGCAAAGCAAAGGAAACCCTCCCGTAACTCCTGCCTTTAATTTCACATTCATATAATCCTAACTACTAATTTCATACCTTGAATAAGAATAAAAATGGCGGATCCAGTTCGAGAAGGAATGAAAACGTATTCATATATTCTTCTTTACATTGCTCTTTCCAGCGGTCAGATCTTCTTCAACAAGGTCCACCATTTCATTTTATTTTAATCTACTCAGATCTAATTGTTTATTTTAATGTTTATGATATTATTTGTGAGATTTGTTGTTTGCATTGTATACCTAGAAGAATATTAGTTTAGGTTATAGACTCTTGAAGTAAAGTTAGGTTAGTGCAATAGTGTAAGGTTGTAAATTGGGTGAAAAAATGTTGCCAAAGTAATAGTGCAAAGTGCGCGCGTTGCATATACGTGCATAATGTATGATTCAATAAATTGGATAGACAAGTTGTTAGAATCGAAGATGACGTGAGGCAAGTGTTTTGTGTTGCTGGTGAGTTAGGAAGTTGAAAACGGGTACATGACTATTGTCCAACAGAAATGAATTAATGAATGATAGGTGGCGTACCTTTTGTTTTTCTCGCTATAATTCTTCTTTATTTTGTTTCTATATTTGGCAATGGTTTCTAGGTAGATTGCGTCATATAGGGATGATCTTCTAAGCAGAATTGTGTTCTTGTTCAGTTTCACGTGCTGCATAGTGAACACGTACTTCATATTCTTTAGTAACGAGAATAGGTGGATATAATGTATCTGGTTTGAAGGTCGTACACTTGGCCTTGTCTTTAATCTTGATATAGAGTATGCTATGTATATCACTATAAACCGGTAAGGGCTTAGCCTCTTAGGACGAAAGTGCCTAGAGGTCTTGGGTTCGAACGCTGGGGAGAAAATTAATCCCCAATTGGCCACAGAGGTTCACCTGCACCGACTCCGGGCTATCCAAAAAGGTAGTCACCCTAGGATTAGTCGGCTCACAATGTCGAGTCGGAACCCAGGTAAACAAAATAAAATGTATATCACTATATAGGCTGACTTATGGAAAAAATAAGCCGTACAAAGGTGATGTGCAATAGTAGCAAAGTGCATGTTTTATTTATCAATGTCATATTGTTAGTTTATGTAAGTTCTGTCTTACGTGGCAGAATCTGCTATCAGAGTGGATCAGTGGAGTGTTAGACACTTAAATCTGAATTTCAGTGTGATCAAGTATAAGAATTAAGAAATAAAAGATACGCGAAAGAGCATGGAGGGTGGAGAAGAATCACATTTCATAATTCATGCGCTTAATCTCTTAATCAACTGACTGTTAATTCCTTTCACATTTGAATATTCTATTCACGTTCCAAGGCAAGTCAAAGTTAAGAATAAAAAGGAAGATAACTAGTTTTCTTTCAAGTTTATTGTAGTTACTTTCACTTGCATCTACTTGATGATTATTTTTTAGATTAGGCAAATAATATAAATGCTATTTCTGTTTTATAAAACTTATTCCGCATAAATCTTTTCTTTTGGTAGACATCAATTGACAACCAAGTAAGGGAAAATTCAGATTTCTCTAAAATATCATGACTTTTTGTTCTAGCTTTCCACTTCCCCGTTTGCATTATAGTAATTGTTTGATTAGCAATTATACCAGACATGCGTGTTTTATGTTAATGGTAATCCCATTACTCTTTATTTATCTTTAGCATCAGATGGTTTCCGTATCAAATAAAACCTAAAGAAGGATTTTTGTTTGAAAATGTTATAACGTGTCACATATATGCCGCTGTTGAGAAATGCCTGATTTATGTATATCTGGATTGCTTGCAATATTTTTAATCTGGCTTTCGTAAAGCATGAGAGTCTCGTCGTAACTTATCTTTGCTAAAACTCATTTACCACTGATTGGATTTTTTACTTGGTTTATTTTACAATGGTGATGCAGTGGGTTTTGTCATCGAAGGAGATAAACTTTCCGTATCCCCTTGGGTTGACCCTTCTTCATATGCTGTTTTCCTCGGTGCTCTGTTTTGTTCTTACCAAAGTTCTCAAGGTAATAAAACACTTGCGCCATATCTAGAATTTCAACATCCAGGTATTTATTGTATATGGTTAATGCAATCTGCACATTTACTTGCAGATTTTGAAAGTTGAGGAAGGCATGACTCTTGAAATGTAAGCATTAAGTATGTGTCTTTTTTCTATCTGACATATGAAGTCAAATGGCACTCGAGTATAGTATGTTGGTCAATCTTACAACAAGTATGCAGTTTAGTTTAGAAAGATTTAAAACAACAAAGATTGTGTCCCTTCGTTATAATTTTCTGTTACAAAGGCTTAGGATAGGTGATAATGTGTTTCATATTGTTTCTGTTATTCACTTTTTTGTGTGGTTAATTATCACAATTTAAACGTACAGATACACTTCGTCAGTAGTTCCAATTGGTGCAATGTTTGCAATGACTCTCTGGCTTGGAAACACTGCTTACCTCTATATATCTGTTGCATTTGCTCAGATGTTGAAAGCAGTCAGTAAGTATATTTAGTATTTGGATTAATCTCAATCCTTATTGTAGGTATGTTAACGAAAATTCAGACATGATTAACACATTTTGGACTGATGTGCAGTGCCAGTAGCTGTTTTCATCCTTGGCGTAGCAGCTGGACTTGAAGTGATGAGTATAAGGATGCTTTTGATAATGTCTGTGATAAGTTTTGGAGTGTTGGTGGCTTCTTATGGTGAAATCAACATTAACTGGGTTGGTGTGGTTTACCAAATGGGAGGTGTTGTTGGAGAAGCTTTAAGACTTATTTTTATGGAAATCTTTGTTAAGAGAAAGGGTCTGAAGTTAAACCCTATATCCATGATGTATTACGTCAGCCCTTGCAGGCATGTCCTCTTACCTATAGAGCTAGAAATAAGAGGTGGCAATTTCACCGCATTTAATTATGAATGGGTAGATTCAGGCAGTGTTTTTTTCAAACAGATTAAATAAAAATAGCTAGAATGGGAGTAGTAGACTGAGTCAAACGAGTTATAAAGTCGGCCTTAGTCTGTATATAGCCTCTCAAATATTTTTTATTCAAATATTTTTAGTTATTATTTATGAATAAAAGAGTAAATTTCATAAATCATCCCTGTTGTTTGGTAAAAATTAATAGGAATCATCTGTCCTGGATACTATTTGCTTTGCGGGTCCCTAATTGCATTAATTTTTTTTCACTTTTGGTTCCTCAAGTATGCAATTAATTCTGCTTGTGTTCCCTAAAGGGCACGGGGTCGAGGGACCAAAAGTGAAAGAAAAAATGCAGATTTGCCGCCTCTTAAAAAACTTATTCTTTTCCCTTTCCTGCCACCACTCTGTTTATACATTTCTGTGCATGTGAACAGAATCTTGATTGGCTGTGCAGCGCTCTTTGTTTGTTAATTCCATGGATCTTTTTGGAGAAGCCAAAGATGGATGCACAAGGCACGTGGAGCTTTCAGCCTTTTGTGCTAATACTTAACTCCCTCTGTACTTTTGCTCTAAATCTTTCGGTTTTCCTTGTGATTCAACATACAAGTGCCCTGACAATTCGAGTGGCTGGAGTTGTTAAGGACTGGGTGGTGGTCTTATTGTCGGCCCTTCTCTTTGCTGATACGAAGCTCACCTTGATAAATATCTTCGGTTATGCAATAGGTAATTAGTTGCAGCTTCATTTATGTATTATTTCTTTCTATTTTGCTCTATATCGCTGTTGCTAGGTAAAAAAACAAGCGGTCGGGCGGGTTGGGTAATGAGTACCTTTTGTTAGTGGTCGGAACATGCTGGGTTGGGTTGACCTTAAACCCTTTTTCTGTGTGTTTTTTTTTTGGTTGTTGTCCAGATTTCTAATTTGTTCTATAGATAATATGATAATAAATATTTTTCTGGACAGGCGGATTTACAGAGTTTTGTTTTTGAATATATAGTGATCGATGACCTTTTATAGTCTAAAAATACACATTGGGCGACTTCCGACCTGTTTAACCCATTTGACCCGTGAGAGATAAAACTTGACTTGATTCGACCCATTTCACAAGTATAAACCAGTAATTTCTATTATCTAAAAATTCTAAACGCTTTCGAAACACTTTACAAGCACTCCCATAGTCTAAATATGGATCCTCTTTCTGATATATTATGCTTCTTTTGAAATTTATTAATCATGGGGCATATGAAGTTATATTTGTAAGTTGTTCTGAAAAACAAACACATATTTACACCTGTGATTGTTTGTGCAGCCATTGGTGGTGTAGCAGCATACAATAACTTCAAGTTAAAAAAAGAAGCCACTCGAGCCACCATCTCTGATACTCCAAAGTCCCCTCCTATGCTAGCAGCTTCTTCCACAAAAACATCTACTCAGTAGATGCACTAGTGTTCACCCCATTCTTTACTTGTATCCTTTCATACTTATCTTACTAAAAATTACACAGAAAGACATATTTAGTTGGATTAGAGATTAGTAAAAGAAGTTGAATTCCATAAATGTAAATCTGGGATAGCATGAGAAGGGTGGAATTCATTCTGGTATGTAAATCAGCATATGCTTACTAGAGATGTCATGAAGTTGTAGTTGTTCATTGATTAGATTCTTTTGAGCAACCAAACAAGTGCCAAAGACAATTGATAATGCTCATGTTGTAAAATTTGACATCTTGAGATTGATTATGTGAAATGAAACATTGTTAAATGAAAAGGCGTTATCGTTACCAATTTGGCTTGGCAATTTTTCTTTACAGGAGAGTATAAAACATTCTTATTTGAATTTGAGTGAAAGTTATATATTATCACAGCTTTACGGCTTCTTTTTTTCTTTAAGTTATATGATCCCTCGCCTTCAGCAAGCTGCTATCATTATATTTGGCAAGACCTCTAGAAAAACTTGTACGGAGTCGTTAGAAAAGCTTTTTTAATACTGGTTGTAAAACGTAACAAGTTTGTAACAGAACATTGTACTTGTTAATATTAGGTCAAATCATGGTCATCGATCTTGATCGTAGGATCGTACAATCTTACGATCCTACATAAGAAAACCTTGCAAGATCGAAGTAGGATCGCAAATAGCATAGGATCGGAGTAAGATCGTAAGATCGCGAGAAAGATCGTAAGATCACTATTGATTTCGATCCTACTATAAAGGCACTTTTTGTTAAAAACAAACTTTTATATCAAATTATATATATATATTATTAGGCGTTGGTGGGTGTATACAAATACATCTAATACACACTATGTTGTCCAAATCTTATTGGTCTATTTCATTAATATACAAATTGTAGTACACAAATTAAGAGTGTGGCAAATTCCTATCGGCCAATATGTGTTGCCTTCGTTACTGTTCATGCTCCATCGGTGTATTATATTCTGAACTCCGTCGTAATAGTTACATGTGGCTGTCAAAGTTTTGTATGCCTCGGTTACAAATATAATTGATTAGATGTTATGTTGCAAAAAAAAAAGCCAAAGGAAAAGTGGCCTGTTAATAACAACGGTATGCTATAAAATAGAGTTCCCACTCTTGATACATGCTTAATTACATGTTCCCATAAATGTGGCTTTCCATTATTTAGCACGACTGAGTATGTGATTCACATGCAAATGGTAGATAGTAGCAGCTCCAGTGTAATGTCAAAAGGTGGCGGAAGTATGACTGTGATACAACTAAAACCCGTTAGTGTTGGCGAGTTGAACCTAACAGATACCAACAAAGCAACTGAGGTAAAAGTGTATCGTAAATGGACTGAAAAAATGTTTCCCACCAAATAGAATAATTGAGGTGAGTTGTAGTTTTTACTTAATTTGCACTTAATTACGTCGACAAGGATTTATTTAATGTGTTATAAAGTGTCATTATTATGATTGGTTCTTTTATTTGCTAAAAGATGACTTAGTTATAAAAGGCTACAACCCCGACTTACATGTGCAGCCACTGTTTAATGATAAAAGTAAAGGGTGGTTTTGTATGTCTTGCGCAACTACATGGTCGCGGCATGTGCCCAAAGTTGCATCCTGCCAGAATGAAACCTTTTTTAAATAGGAATTTGGTAAATTTGTTTAGCATGATTATTATTCCGTGAAATGGATTCATAGTCAAAACAATGTGTAGGTGATTGAAACTTATCTGCAATTTCAAATTGTATACTTTTAAGGGATTAGTTAAGAATTTCTTTTAGTTTCTAAAGACATGTTTAGTTAATCAATATTTGCAGGTAAGAATTTAGGCTTATGTTTATTACATTCTTAAAGTTCTGTGGCACGGTGATATGGAGCAAAGGAGTCAGTCAACGAAAGTCAACATATTGGTCAAACATCAAAGTCAACAACCCATTTAACCACTTTTTCCGCCCATTCATTTTGTAATCTCATTTGTATAAATAGCTGCTAGTAAACACTTAGTGATTCATTCATGATATTGTAAACATTTCTCTTCTGTAACAAACTCAACAAACTAATAACAAATCCTTTCTCAAGTTCGAATCTCTTATTCTTGTTCAAAGAGTTCCTGCTTTTGAATAGTTCTTCTTCATTTCAATTGATTTCTGGAAGAACATATTTGTAGTCTATCATTTGGTATCTAGAGCCTCTTTCCTGGCAAACCACAATCAAGATTGTTACACTGACTTTCTTGATTTCCGGTTGTCTTCTCCGGTCAAATTCCGGCAAAATACAAAGATTCCGGCAAGAAATTAGCCACCACTAATTTCACTGTTCTTTTTACATCTGATTAGTGTCAACTAATTGTACGATCACAAGACTAGCGCATTGGTTGCTTAAATCCTCTAGTTTTGAACAAGCTGATCAGAAGCAATTGGGTTGAGTAATCAAGAACAGCACCAATAGACATTATTCCATTGTTGATGAGTGATAATGTGATTGATACGAACCTATCCCATACTAGGCTCGTATCGATGTTCATAAGTCCAAATGTAGAACTCACTCAAAAAGCTAGCTTGATGAGGAGGGGACACTTAACATTATAAACCACCGCCCAATCTCATACTTGGGCGATGTGGGATCGTAACAAACCCTTTCTTTAGGTCCAAGCCACCACTCCATAGGCCACCACTCCGAGTGTTGGAACCTCGAAAGGTAGGGCTGCCTCTGATACCAATTGATACGCTCCACTAGTGATCACTTAAGATCCGTTAATGGGTACAATAGGCTGGGACGAACCGGAGCTTGTATTGAATATCAATTGTATATAAGGTAAGTGTAGAACTCACTCAAAAAGCTAGCTTGATGAGGACGGGACACTTAGACATTATAAACCACCGCCCAATCCCATACTTGGGCGATGTGGGATCGTAACACACGGCGGAAAAAACGATAGAGAGGCGCTTTAAGGACAAGCATGAAGAGGCGTTGCTAGATGTATTAGAATCAATATTTAGAAGGAAAGTGATACAAAAGCATGCGGACATTGACATTGTCAACAGATTTCGTCTGAATTTTACCTATTGTATTTCTTTAGTATTAGTATTATTAAATTCATTAGCTTCAGCTATTTTTCCTTTCATTGCTTATTCATTAGTGATATTATGCCAAACTTAAAAAAAAAAAAAAAAAAAAAAAAAAAAAAAAAAAAACAAACATATACAAAATGTAGAATAATATAACGAAAAATCCACGCAGCAACGCGCGGGCAATCATGCTCGTTTAGGCCAAATCTTACTATTATCTATGACCCTTAATATTGAATTATGATTTTCAAGAGAGAAAGAAGCAGATTATGATATCGAAGAGGCAATGATGTCGTATTTCTTTGTACCCAATTTGTTTATGTAACGATATGAAGTTTTAACGGTAAATTGCAAAAATGATCCCTAAAGTATCCTAAATGCGTAAAAAATACACCGAGACAAAAAGTATTGTAAAACCGACATTAATGTTCCATATTTTTGCAAAAAAGCCACCGAGAGCTACTTTCTGCTAACCTTTGTTATATTTCTCGTTAAGTGCCTCGTCACTGAGAGCATTATTGTCATTTCATGAACTAGAGTAGGCATTATTGCAAAGATAACTTAACGTCATTAAATGAACTAGAGTAGGCTTTTGCAGAAAACATTAAATCGGCACAAACCGAAATAAATTAACTTCATTTAACATACTTTCAAATCGATAATCAATAGTCAAACCCTAGCTTTGAAAAAACCAAAAATCGGCACAACCAAACCCAGCTATGGCAAATAATGATAAGGGAAAGTCTTTGTTGATTGTGAGAGAGGAATCATCAGAAAAGTCGTGGGGGAAAGTTTTATTAAATGATGAAGTCTTTGAGGAAGTTATGGCTAGATTTGGTGATGAAGTAATTGCCAAGTATGGTTCGTATAAGAACATAGGGAAGGAGATGATAGAAGTTATTCTTCAATGGCTGTGGAACAAAACTTACAACAAACCAAATACGGGTGGTAGTGGTGCGATATCTATGTCTACCCTAGGAAGTGGTAGCGGAACCGACAATGAGGTAGTTGCAGAGACAAAAAAGAGGGAGGGGAAGACCCAGAAAAAAGGTAACTTTTTCTGTACCAATCCATAATCCAAGTACAATATCACCAAATAAGAAGAGGGGAAGGCATGTTGGGAGTGAGAGGAAGAGGGAGGGTATGTTAATGTATTATACTTCATTTAGGTGTCATTTTACTTTCTTATGTTGGATGTTGTGATCTTTTTGATAGACTGTTTTATGCTGATATTGAGTGTTATGATTGAGTGCCCTGATTGGTTTAGGATAAACAGAGTATTATGGTTCTAAGTAGGCAGTTAGAATGGCAAATGTAGGAGTGTTTGGCATAGCGGTTGTACTGCTATACTAACTAAGTTGTCACATTGAATTATTAGCTAAACTACAACTATACAAGATACATAATCAATAGGTTTGCATCTTCAGTAAGTAGGATTGATGTCTTTTACAATGTGGTGAGATATATAGCACTGCATTACACTGCTTCACTTGAGCTTGTATACTTGAGTCTGCACTTGTCTGCATATCTGTTTGTTGTTGCACATGTAGTAGCTCTTTAGACTTGATGTTTGAATTAAAATGATAAATGTGAATAGTGTGTTACTTTAATTGACTATTGACGTTGAATTTAAACGGTGGCAGGTTTAATTGCTTATCAGGATGAAATAGTGTTCATCATGCATAATAATGGATTCTTTGAATTTTCTCCATTGAGGTATGTACAAGGGAATGTTTCTAGAATTTGTGTCTTTGTCTCTGATAGACATATCTTTAGTATTGGTCTGGATCATATGTTATCACGCATTAGGGGAGAAAAATGGGCACTGTTGTTGTTTTTTTCCTTGCAAATCATTAAAAGAAGGTTTGAAGTTGATTCACACATACAATGATGTGCATACAATGTTTGAACTACGTTGTTGGATGGTTTTGTAAATTTTTTTGTTGCTCACAAAAAACAGAGGTTAACTGAATACTAAGGAAACAAAATTGATTTAGAGGTATGTACAAGGGAATGTTTCTAGACTTTGTGCCTTTGTATCCGATAGACATATCTTTAGTATTGGTTTGGATCATATGTTATCACGCATTAGGGGAGAAAAATGGGCACTGTTCTTTTGTTTGCTTGGCAAATCATTAGAAGAAGGTTTGAAGTTGATTCACACAGGCAATGATGTTCATACAATGTTCGAACTAGGTTGTCAGGATGGTTTTATGGATTTTTTGTTGCTCACAAAAAACGAAATTCTTATCCTGAAGACGGTATTTGTCGTAATCGAGCTTGAGCCTTTTGATCAGACCTGTATTGACATTAGAGTCCCCAGTTCTAATTTTGTACCAATCTCGAAAAGATAAATTTCCAAACTTGATATCATGTCTTTCAATCTTATGGGGGAATGTCCATTCAATATCTTCTACTTTTTCATTATCGTTGTAACACCCCAACCCGACAAGGGTCCGAATGCCACATTACGGAGTCATATCAGAACATACTAATCAAAAGCAAGCGGAAGTATTTTATTTAAAATCATGAAAAGTCATCAAAACATAAGTCATCAAAAGTTCCAACACGTCACCAATAACTGAAATAACATGGTCTGAATATACTTAATAAAATAGAGTTCAAAATGCCAAAGGTCCAATAATAGGGTTCACTAGGGTAGGTCTTCCACTCCTACTCTCGAAATCCCATATCCCTGCTCCCAACTAAATACCTGCCGCATGGAAAAGAAAACACGGTTGAGCTAACGCTCAGTGAACAGATATAAACAAATATATATATATGATAACCGAATCAGAATTAAATACGCAAAGCTGTAACAAATATCATAACAAAAGGGAAGTCCAGAATAATCATGGTAATCCGAAGGATAATAAAGTGAACCGAATATAAGAGGGAGAGAACATGGTAGTCAAACGACTCACATAGGAATACTGAATGAACAAATAGCCAACTGAACAACTGAACAAATAAGGCATAGTAATGAATAAATCAGAATATCAGATAATCACATAATAACTAGAATCAGAATGTTGCCACGAGCACCTAATACTAAAGGAGATACTCCAATAGCCAAATCTAACAAATCACATATCGTAACCTATATCTGCCAAATCATATCAAATCCGTCAAATCATAAGTGCACAAGGAGGGGAGACCTCTCAAGTACCAAATGGAGTAGCTTGCTCCCAAATGTGAGGGGGTGTATTGCACACACGCACCACATCACCAAAACTGAACTGAGTACCTAGGATGCATCCATCCGCTCCTTGCAAAACAAATCAAATATACATATACCAGTACGAGATTGTACATACGTATTCATAATGGCCAAGTGTACACATATCATAATTGATGACGTATAGTCTATATTCGGGTCATGAACCCGACCAAGGTCCGATACTAATGAGTCCAGCATGAACTGGGCTAGGCCGATAAGTGTTTAGGCCCACGAAGGCCCAAACCCAATGTTATTTACGGAATAAGATATTGGATATCTCCTAATTATGGAGATAAGCGTTTGCCAACCGACTTAGACGGGATACGCCGATGGTTGGGGAACACGAAACCAACAAGGACTTCGTGTGTATATAAAGGGAACCTTATCTCTCATTAAAGGTACGATCTAAACCCTAACTCTCCATAACCCTAAAACCGATTACTTACTCTCACGCCGGAGGATAATCGTGGGAGACAATCCCACGATAAGCCTAACGGTGTTTTCTGTTTACTTAGTGCGCAGGTCTCAAGCAGCAATATCCAATTGATAAGAGAGCCGGAGCCCCAAACAAGGAACGCCCAACTTTTGTATCAACAAGTGGCGCCATCCGTGGGACCCTAACTAAGAACTAGAATGACGAAACATGGAAATCAGCGATCGCAAGCAGACCTTACAAGAAAGAAGCAACAAAGCGGATCAGCTTTTAAGCAGACTTCTGGGACAACCAGTGTCGCCAAAAACCAAGGATTAGGTCCAGACCTAGCCTTCCCTACGGTGGAACAATGCTCGGGGACAACCCAAGCCACTACAACCACTACCAGTGCAGGAGATCCGCTGCTCACCCTTTTTACTACTCCCCTTCAATCAGTATTAGAAACTGACCTCTCGAAGGGCACCAGATGCACCTGACAGAAACAAGGGCCCGGTAGTAGAAGCAGGCACCCTCTCTCTAGAAGGGGTCGCACCAGAACTCGCACCGGGAGATTTCGTATCTCAAAATTACGAAACCTTGGCAGCCCTCATGCAAGAGGAAGCAAAAAAGAGGTCGAGTCGAAGCCTGCATGCTCGACTCAATTTCGACTCAGAATAAGAAACATCCCCACCGTGGCGTCAGAAGGAGAAACGCGGGAAGGATAGCCGCCGACCCCCAGTGTTTAACAGAATTGGGAGGAGAGTTGAGGATGATGAAACATCTAACTCGCAGCATCTGGAAGGAAGCGAGGAGGATGAACGGCGTACCAATGTCCACGCCAGGCTTGGTAGCCTCAAAGTCCAGGACAGACTTGGGCGACGATACTCCCCAAGTGAAAGTCCTTCAAGTGCAGATTCTGAGGGCAGTCGGCGCAAACGCCGAAGAAGGGAAAATTCATCCTCCGGTAATTCCTCGGACAACGAGGATAGCAAAACTGGACACTGGAAGTCCAGGAGGAAATACCGTGACCAGGAGGAGGAAGACATGTCTCTTCCATGGCGCCGCCAGAAGGTGGATGCGTTCACTCGACGTATCAGTAACTTCTCAGAAGATAAGAGAAGGCGCATGCCCGCTAACGTCAAAACCTATGATGGAACAGGTGATCCTGATGATCACCTAAAAATTTTCGAATCAGCCGCTACTATCGAAAATTGGCCACAACCTGTGTGGTGCCACATGTTTAATTCCACGCTAGTGGGAAACACGCGGAACTGGTTCAGTAAGCTTCCACGCAGAAGCATCGATGGCTTTGAAGAGTTGAGAAAGGCATTCCGCTTAAACTTCACTCAACGGAAGAAGTGCGCTAAAAACCCTGTCGAACTCGCCAAGGTAAAACAGCGCCAGGGGGAATCTACAAGCGCATACATGGAGCGCTTCAAAGATGAGTGCATACAGGTTAAGGCATGCCCCGAAGTGCTGAAAATCTTAGGGTTTATGAATGGGATCAATAACCCAGAACTCATCAAAAGGCTGAACGACAAGATCCCCCAAACCTTCGATGAATTAATGAAACGGACAAGGTCCTTCGTCCAAGGAGAAGCCGCCGCGGCGGATAGCAAGAAAAGCTACTCAAACTATCGGTCACAGGATCAACCTGGGAGACAACCCACTGACCGGAGTAGCAACCGTAACAAAAACTACCGCGGTCAGGGGAGCGGACGGGATACTGACAGGTATACCCCGCTGACCAAGACTCCAAAGGAAATACTCGCAACAGAAGGTGCGAACTTTCCAAGACCCCCACAAATGCGCACTCCAGAGGATCGGCGCGTGGGGAGTGGATACTGTAACTATCATGGACAGAAGGGCCACACCACCAATGAATGTGTCCAACTGCGACAACTCATTGATAAACTAGTGAAAGAAGGCAGATTGGACCATTTGGTCAAGAACATCAAGGAAGGAAAGGATAGACAGAAGAATGGGAACAAGAAAGAGACACCCAAAGACAAGGCGGACACCATCTACATGATACAATCATGGCAGCGAGTAACTAGACAAAAAGTCAGCCAGAAATTTTCCCGTGGAAGTGGAATCTCTTTCCCCACCTTAACTGCGCACAACGCAGCGGTAGAGCCGCTCACCATCGAAATTAATGCGGGGGGTCACGATATCCACCGCATGTATGTTGATGGAGGAGCATCCCCCGACATAATGCACGAGCACTGTTTCAAACGACTGCGACCTGAGATACGCAGTCAGTTAAGCCCGGTCATGACAGCGCTGACTGGTTTTACAGGAGAAAAGATATGGCCAATGGGACAAATATGCCTACTAGTCAGTGTGGGCAATAAAGAACACTCCGCGACAGCCTGGATGGATTTCATGGTGATCAAATCCCCTTCGCTATACAATGGCATTATCGGAAGACCAGGGATATCAGCCATGCGCGCAGTACCGTCTACAACACATGGGATGCTCAAATTCCCAGTGGAAGGTGGTATTGTTACTCTCTACAAAGCCACTGTACCACATAGAGAATGTAACACGATTACATGCGAGACGGCACCTATCCCAGAACAGCGCGCAACCAAAATTCCAAATCTGAAGGTTGCAATTCATCCCGATTACCCAAAACAGGAAGTATCGATCGGAGGGTCCCTGTCGGACAACGGCAAGGCATCTGTATGCGCACTCTTGCAAAAGAACCTGGACATCTTTGCATGGGAGCCAAAGCACATGACTGGGGTACCACGTTCAATCACAGAACACAAGCTGAGAATCCGACAAGGATACTCACCAATACGCCAGAAGAAGCGCGACCAAGCTCCAGAACGCGCACAAGTAATTCTGGCAGAGGTACACAAGCTTGTGGAGGCAGGTATCATAAGAGAAGTCTACTACCACGACTGGCTTTCCAACCCAGTAATGGTAAAGAAGAGCGACAGTAGCTGGCGGATGTGTGTGGACTTCACAGATCTCAACAAAGCATGTCCACAAGACTGCTACCCGCTACCGGAGATAGACTGGAAGGTAGAATCTTTGTGTGGATACCCGCTCAAGTGTTTCCTAGATGCATACAAAGGATACCACCAAATCCAGATGGCTAAGGAAGATGAGGAAAAAATGGCCTTTCATACAAGCCAAGGCGTCTACTGCTATACCAAAATGCCCTTTGGCTTGAAGAACGCAGGCGCCACCTATCAGCGGTTAGTAGATAATGCATTTGAAAAACAGGTGGGCCGCAACTTAGAGGTTTACGTTGACGACCTAGTCATAAAAAACCATATTGAGGATGAGTTGGTGCGCGACATTGAGGAAACATTTATGAGACTCAAAGAGATCAACATGAAGCTAAACCCTAAAAAGTGCACTTTTGGCGCTACAGAAGGCATGTTTCTCGGATACCTGATAGAACCTGATGGCATCAAACCATGTCCAGAAAAAACCAAGGTTGTCATCGAACTTCCTTCACCGCGCACGTTGAAGGAAGTCTAATCTCTCAACGGAAAACTGGCTGGTCTAAACAGATTCTTATCCAAGTCAGCAGACAAGTCACTACCAGTCTTCAAGACACTCAAGAAGTGTATAAAAAAGGGAGATTTTCGCTGGACTACGGAGGCAGAAGAAGCCTTCACACAGCTTAAACACCACCTGGCAGCGCTCCCCACATTAGTCGCACCCCGACCAGGGGAAGAGTTAATTATGTACTTATCTGCGACACATGGAGCAGTCAGCGCGGTGCTGCTGACAGACAGGGAGTCAGTGCAAACACCGGTGTACTTTGTAAGCAAAGCGCTCAAGAAAATAGAGATCAATTACAGTGCAATGGAAAAGTTGGTCCTGGCTTTAGTATTCGCCGCCAAGCGGCTGCGCAGATACTTCCAAGCGCATCAAATAGCAGTGATCACAGACCAACTAATCAAACAAATCATCTCCAAACCTGACGCATCAGGACGACTACAGAAGTGGAGCGTGTTGCTATGTGAACATAACATCTCCTACAGACCACGTACGGCGATAAAAGGGCAGATACTAGCAGATTTCATCATCGAAAAACCAGACACTGATGTTGCACCCGTAATAGGCAAGAAGGAACTACAAGATCCATGGATCTTGTTTACAGATGGATCTTCATGTGTGGATGGGTCAGGAGCAGGCCTCATCCTCACAAGTCCGGAAGGAATGGAATTCACTTATGCACTGCGTTTTGAATTCACAACGACAAACAATGAATCAGAGTACGAAGCCCTAATCACCGGACTACGCATTGCAGCTCGAATGGGTGTACGCAACCTGGAAGCAAATGTAGATTCCCGGCTAGTAGCCAACCACGTGTTGGGCGAGTACGTGGCTAAAGAGGAGAATATGATCCAATACCTCGACAAGACCAAGTCACTAATCCAAGTCTTTGACAGGTTTACCATCAAACAGGTCCCTAGAGGGGAAAATCGAAAGGCGGATGCACTAAGCAAGATCGCATCCACAAGCTTCGCACACCTGTCAAAACAAGTTCTAGTGGAAACATTGAAGAACAAATCCATCTCGGAGATGGAAATATCCACGGTAATCGAGGAGGAAGGCCCTACGTAGATGACACGGATAAGGGAATTCACAAGCAAGGGCGTATTACCCCAAGAGCAGAAGGAAGCCAGAAGAATACGGCGCACAGCACAGAGGTTTGAGCTCCGAGACGATGTACTATATCGACGCTCCTTTCTGCAACCATGGCTCCGCTGTGTAGGCCCCCTGCAAGCAAATTATGTACTGCGGGAAATCCACGCAGGTTCATGCAGCATGCATTCAGGACCACGGTCCGTGGTTGCGCGCGCTTTACGGTCAGGATACTATTGGCCCACCATGCACCGTGATGCGCGGGAATTGATAAGAAAGTGCGGTGACTGTCAGGTTCATAGACCCATCCCGCGCCAACCACAACAAGAGCTAACGCCTATCACGGCGCCATGGCCATTCTACAAGTGGGGTATCGACATTGCAGGCCTTTTCCCCGTTGCAGCAGGAGGATTGAAGTTTCTCATAGTGGCCATAGACTACTTCACCAAGTGGATCGAAGCAAAAGCGGCCGTAACAATTACTTGTAATCAGGTCAAACGCTTTGTTTGGGACAATATTGTATGCCGCTTCGGACTACCTGGGGAAATTATCTCGGACAACGGGAAACAATTTTGTGACAATCCCTTCAAGGACTGGTGCGAAAAGTTGAATATCACGCAGCACTTCGCATCAGTTAAACATCCACAAACCAACGGCTTAGTGGAGCGTGCAAATCGAAGTCTAGGTGAAGGAATTAAAGCACGTCTGGACAAGCACAAAGGAAGGTGGGTAGAAGAATTATCGCATGTTCTGTGGGCGCACCACACTTCAATCAAGACCAGCACAGGGGACACCCCCTTTTCTCTAGTCTATGGGACAGAGGCCGTCATACCAGTCGAAATTGGGATGCCAACTATTCGCACCGCTGAAGTCAATGTGGCAACCAATAATTACGAGCGGCGTATTGACTTGGATCTGTTAGAATAAAGACGCGAGCGTGCAGCCATATGTGAAGCAAGAACGAAATCAAAAATGAAGGAATACTATGATGCTAAATTGCGAAGTGTTTCATTCAGACCAGGTGACTTTGTTTACCGCGCCAATGATGCGAGCCACGCAGAAGACACAGGAAAACTTGGGCTGAAGTGGGAAGGACCCTATGAGGTCATTGAAGCATATCAAAAAGGAACGCCGAGGACTAATCACACCGCCACAGATAGTGTCATGCCATTGGTTCATCAATGACATGGCCATGGTACCTCCATGGCTAGTTAGCTCGGCAACCTAATAAAACAAATCATATCATATCAGGCTGATCATTTAATGGAATCATATCAATAAGGGATCTCAAATAGGTAACATACCAAACGAATAAATAATCGAATATCAAATCAGAGGATCATACCAAAACGAATCATATCAAATGGATCATATCAAATCAAAGCAAGGGGAATACGAATCGAATATTAAAATGGACAAGAGTCATGAGAGAAAAGAAGTGTCATTACTGAAATGACGGAATATATTTACCTCAAAGTGTGTGCAAGAGAGCTAAGCACACAAGCAATCACAATCTCTCCCTCTTCACGAGATCTACACAATTTAATAATTATACATATTATTTATAATTCCACAAATGTCGAAACGGTCTTTAATATTCGGGTTATATACTTAACATATTTTAGTGTTTTATGTTATAAAATAATAACATGCTTTTTAGACGATATTCGAATAATGTTTATGACAAATGACGGGCGCGAACCACCTTCGGAAATTACATAATGCACGCTACTCTCTATCATGTATACTCTTTATTACTTATTAGCACCTTTTATATTCTTACTGTAACAAAACAAAAAATACAAATATAACTTGACCCTTTCATGCATGCCCTATTATATATATCATGACTACACTTAATATTACATACATGCACATATGTTGACCCCAAACTAGTGAACATTTATATGAAATGATAATTCATCAAACAGCCACTTGGTGGCCCCGATTTACACACACACACGCTTGATAAGCAAACCAAAGCAACAGTCCCTTTCATGATTCATTTTAACGCATCATATGCTTCTTTCATGCATGCAATGAGACGCAACATACAACTATATACACCATTTTTGTTTCGTTTTAGAACGTATATACCATCAGTTAACCGATCTAAAATTCCCATGCACATGATCATTTATCTATCTCTTTAGTTATATTTGGTTTTGACGTAAATATAACAGATTCATGATAGGGCTAGTACAAGACATATAGAATTAAATATAAAAAGAATAGAAGTCGACATGAAGATTTTCTGGTTTGAGAGTTCATGCTACCCGGTATTAAACCGATTTCGTGATCATTCTTATCATGATTATATAAGCAGATTAGGTGACTTTTACATATATTGAATTCATGACTTGGTTTAATGGAATTAAAAGTGATTTCAGGAATACCTCTCGTTCGACCAAGAATGAATTAAGAAACACCAACGAGACCAACACCCCACGAATACCAGCACTCCGTTTCCCTAGCGCAATACCCCAAACGTTATCCCTACTTGATCACCAAATACTCCCTTCAAACCTCCTGGCGTTTTGGAGAAGACAATGACAGCCGCTTATTTGTGATATAAGTTTTTAGGTTTAGTGTGTATGGGTTGGTACTCGGTCCATGATATAACCAAAGGAAAAGGGTTTTTAAATTTGGAATGTGCTGATTTGGGGAGTAAGTTACGGGATTGATTGGGCCATGATTTCTTTTTGAATCTTTAAATGTGATATCTCCCAATTTTAAATGTGTACAAGGTCCTCATGCAAATATTTTCGGTATAATAATTCTAACTGCAAATCATGTTGATGAGTCTCTAAATACTCATCATTTTTATACCTTTTAAACTGCATAATCATCTGAAAACACTCAGAAACACATCAAAATGATGAAAATATCACAAATCAGTGTTTTATGTGTTTTAAAAGCAAAAATATCAAAATCAGATGAAAAACGTATCAAATTTGCAAAAATTGCAGTTTTAGTCCCCCAAGTTTCTAAAAATGTCAAAAATAGTCCCTGAGTCATAATTTCAAAAGAAAAGTAACCAAAGGTCTTTTTAAAATCATAACTTGTCAAATTTAGTCCTTTGGTGAAAAATATCAAAAGTTTTGAGAAAATTGCAAATTGGTCCCTTAAGTTTCAAAATTGGCGGAATTAGTCCCTGGAAAATGGCAAAATGTCAACTTTAGTCCTTATACTTTTGGAACTTGTCATTTTCAGTCCTTGGAGAAACTTTGCAAGATTGGCAGCCTAGGTCCCTTAACTTTCAGAATTTACATTTTAAGTCCTTGGATTATTAAGCCTTTCAACTCATTTTGGACCCCTTACCCAATTATGAACCCCCTGTCACTAAGCAATATTGACTCCCCCTTTTATTAATATCTTTTCCTGGTCAAACCACCCAAGTCAAACAGACAACCCTTTCCCACTTTTCCCTCCTTTCTTCCCCCCACTGTCTGCTACTCCATGCCCAGCCACCCACACAAACATCACAGCTCCCCTACTCCTTTCCATGTCCCCCCACCTCCACACAACATCCAAGATGCATTAATTGCCTCACCCTCCCCCTCACTCAAACACAACTGCCATACACCCATTTTCCCGCCAAAATGAATGAATGGCCAAGATGATCTTAAAATCATCCAATGGCCTTGGAACCATGGGGGATTATCTCAGAAAGAGAAAAGAAAGCACTTGGGAGTATAAAAGAGGAGGAGAGAGTCAAGATAGAGTAGTAGAATTTAGTTTTAATATCCCTTAATGTCGTTTTTTAGTTAAAAAGTTTTAGTTTTAGTTCAAATAATGTAATTTAAGCTTCTTTGTATCTCATTCAAGTTAAACATCAGTGTATTGTTCTTTTGACCATCAATCTGAGTTTTTTACTTAAAGTCTCAAAAATCTCAAGTACTGTGATACATTTCAGTTTACATTTCTTGTGTACAAGCTTGTAGAAGCTTATTTATAAGCTCAAAACTAGTTCATCAAAGTTTTTAATAGCTTTTAGTGAGCTTGTAACTCAGTTTCAAGCAGTTTAGATAATTGGTCAACAAAAGTCAACCTGGAGAAATTATGGTGATGAAAAGGGGTAATGGTGTTGCTGAGCTTGGATGTGGGTTTGAATAGCTTCAATTAGTTAGTTTGGGTTTGGTTTTAAAGCTGCAATCACAGCTAGAACACTAGTGAGTTTTGTTTACCTCATTTGCAATTTTAGCTAATTTGTAGTGTGTTCTTATATTTGTTATTGTGAACTTTGAAATGGTTTAAACTTGTTCATTAGTTATAATTTGGATAGCTAGATTGAATCTCAGTATTAGCTTTAGCAATTTCAGTAGGAATCTTAGTTCATTAAGTGAATCTGTCAACATAAGGGGTGTTTGGATTTGTTATGAAATCTGTTTTAAAGGCCTCATCAGTGATTGTCTGTTGTTGTTTCAAGTTGGTTAAGTTCATTTGAGTTAATATCAGTCAACATTTAGTGTTCACAATAGCTCAAAGTCAAAAATCCATCTCTTTGGATCTTTAGCAGCCCACTGTTGGTATTTTACAAGTCAAAGAGCTTGTTTTGTGTTCAAAAGTCATAGGTCTTGCTTGCTTTAGTTTTATTTTATCATAACATATCATTTTCAATCCAAAAATCAAGATCAAAAGTCAGATAAGTCAAACTTTCCATTATTTTCAAAAAGTCAAAAATCTCAAATAGTCGTTTTTGAATAAACTTTGGAATTTCACTAGGAGTTTAATACTGAGTTTGAGCCTATGAGCTTTGGAGGTTTTGTAGTCTTGTTGGTAAAGAAAAATACAAAAATAGTAGTTCTTGGTTTCTCTACTGTTTAAGTGCTTATTTATCTGCTTCTTTGGAGCTACTGTTCTGCCATAGTGCCCTGTGCACAGAAATTGTGCCCAACTTCACAAGCTTGCATAGAGCTTAATACTTGTCCAAATCCAGTGTTCTCTAGTTCTTTGGAAAGCCAACTTGGTCATCTTGAGGACCCTAGTCTTAGATTTCACTTTGGAGCTTGTTTGGTGGGGCTGCTAACAGCTTAAAGATTGTCCCATTTTCTGTTTTTCATTATTAAAGTCAAGTGCTTATTTGCATATTCCTAGCTTATCAGTGGTATTAGCTTGTTGTTTGCTATTGTATTTTGGTTGTTTTAGCTTAGTGTAGCTTCTTTTTCAGTGTGGTCCCCATTTGGTAGCTTTTAGCTTATCAAAGTGCTTATTTTTAAGCACTTTCCATAGCATTTGCTTAATCCTCCACACAACCCCATCTTTTTCTATTTTTCCTAGCTTCATAATAATATTTTAGAGTTTTCCTTAAATTTTCAGATTTTTCTAAGGTGTTTAGCTATTTTTCTTATTTTAAATTAGTTTTTAAGAATTTTTAATTAGCTTTTAATACAAATAATTAGAAAAAGTCTCAAAAAAATAATTTTTCTATTTTATTAAGTTTAGATAAATATAAAAAGCATAAAAAGTATTTTTCCATATTTTTCTTGGTTAAATTTGTATTTTCTAGCACTTTAACTAGTTTTAAATAGTTTTAAATTAGTAATAAATACATAAAAAGTCAAAAAAATATATTTTCAGTTTTAAAATTAGTTTTATCATATTTTAGATTTTTCTAAGTCTTAAGTTTATTTTTCTAGTCCTATTTCATATTTTCTTTTATTTTAGAGTATTATTAAATAGTTTAAATTAGTTTTTAATTAATAATAATTACATAAATAGTTTTAAAAATAATTTTCCTTTTCTATAAATTTTCTTATATATTTAGGATTGTAAAAATGTATTTTTCATATTTTTAGGATCTATATTGTATAAGTTTCACTTTTTATTTTGTACGTTTACGTATTTTAATTTAAACGTAAGTTTTTCGTTTTAGGTTTTAAACGTTCATCACTTTAAAAATAGTGATAGCGTTTATTTAATAGATTTTAACTTTTTAATCTTTTTAATTTGCATTTAAGTCGCTTTTATTTTATTATCTTTTCCAGTAGTGTAATATTCCAAATCTAATCCTTTCTGATCGCTATCATTAGTGGTCATTCTATCGTCTGATCTAGCGTTTGCACACCATTGAGTCTCCGTGGGACTTAACGACCCGGGAATCCACTATATTCCCTGATCTTAATTGTATTTGCGTCTGAGCAGTTTTAAGTCTTTTTGACTTGACTGTTTGGCGCGAACCAAATTTTGGCGCCGCTGCCGGGGAGGCTTTAGCGTGTGTTTAGCCTTTTTCAGATCCATTCTTGCACATACCCCATCATTTGTAAAAAGTTTTTGTAAAGTTTTCAAAAATCCAAAAGTTCATTAACACTTTTCCTGAAGTGTTTTTAACACCAAAAATATTTTCATCCTTTATCATCATGTTTTTCAAAAATCCAAAAATATCCATCTTTTATCCTCTAATCTGTTTAATTCTACATTTCTTTATCCTCAAACCTGTTTGATTCTCCATTCCTTATCCTCTATATCCGTTTAATTCTTCATCTCTTGTCCCTCTTATCCGTTTAATTCTTCATGTCATGGTTTTCAACATGTTCCTGGTGTGGAGGTCCATTTAACGGTGGAAATTGTCGGCGATGTACCAATGTGGGTTTCGGAGACAAGTTTGTCAGTAATCCCGATCCCATTTCATATAATGAAACACCTGATTTTTCCTACCTACCTCCACAGCCCCAATACGAATCCTACTCATGCGAGTATTGTGGGAATGATTCTCATTACGGTTTTGATTGTCCATCACGGGTCCCGCTTGTCTATGAGCCGGAACCGTGTTACAATCAGAACTTTGGTGAAAGTTATTCTCCCAATTATCTCTGTTGTGAGAATTGTGGGGGTCCTCATGCGACTTTTGAATGTCAACCGATGAATCAAAATTTTCAAAATTCCAATTCTCCCGGTTTTGACAATTTCCAACCCCCACAGTATTCCATCAGTCATCAGACTTCTGAGCCTTCACAGCATTTCAATGATTACGAGGAGTGTAATCTTCCTCAAAGTTCTGAAGAAATACGCATTCTAAAGAAACTACATATGAAAAGAATGGTGTGTAAGCTTCAGCAGATGAATATCAGAATCAGATATGATGACGATGATGATGAGGATAGTATTCAAATGAGGGAATACTATGATTGTGACGAGGAGAGTGTTATTCCTTGGAAAGATATCATTTCTCAACTCCCTCAGTCTATTGCTATCACACCTATCTTACCTTTTATTACTTCCAAAGACTCTCTCATAATGGGGGACGAGCCTCTTAGCACTATTCCAGAAATGGAATCGTCTAGTGTTGAGAGCCTTGTTCCAATCCCAAGTGAGTCCGAGGTTATCTCCGGTAATATGTGTGATGAGCCTCTTGATGATAATTCTTCTCCTCCTCTTGACATTCCATATGATCATGTCGAGATGTTCTCCGATTCTGATAACGATTATACTTCGTTTGACGATTCTTTATCCTATGGAGACATCGATTATGTCGAGGAGCTACCTTCTGAGCTAGTTAGCTTAGAAGAAGTGAGAAATTCTGATGATCTGGAAATTGAGGACGAGATACTTCGTGAACAATTGTTCAATATACATCTCCTCGTTTCTAAGATCGAATCATTTTGTGCTAAGTCAGCTTCATCTCCTATCCCCGTTGTGGATAGTGACTCTACATTGGACAAGCCCGAGCTTGAGGCTTTTTCCAATGATTCTCTTCATGAAGAGTTCTCCGGTGAACTCTCTCATGACATATCTCCTCCGGAATATGATCATTTCCATTTTGATCTTGAGGATGATATTGGCTCGGAGGAAGGTATACTCTATCATAAGAGTTTGCTTATTGATGATACTACCTTCACCCTTCCTCCCGATACGTCTACATTTGAGGATGAAGAATGGATCTTGATTGTTATCAACATCTTCCTTCCATTCCTCACTTATGATGTGTCTTCCTCTCTTCTTCACTCCTTCGGGAGTGAGGACACTATCTTTGACCCCGGCATTTTCATTTACCATCTGTGAGCCGGGTCTGTGTCTGTTTCTCTTTATCTCATTGGTGTGGAACTTTCACGTACTTCAATGTTTATCCAAACATCTTGAATGAAAGTCCGATGGAGATTGTGTCTTCCACTTTGCTTCCCCATGAACCAATGAATTCGGGGTCGAGTCAAGCTAGCGACTCGGAAATCAAAAACAGTAGCACGCACCATATGGGTTTTCACCCATATTTCTGTCTTCTTACCCCCTTTCTACCACCTAAGTGTGGGGGTGATGCCCCACAGGTATTAAAAAAAAAAAAAAAAAAAAAAAAAAAAAAAAAAAAAAAAAAAAAAAAAAAAAACTTTCTAAATAATGGCCGTAGTATTTCCCTTTTACGTTCTTTGTTTCGGCATAACCGCCGGTACTTTGAATATTGAGGGCAATATTCATTTCTAAGTGTGGGGGGGAATTCTCACGAATTTCATATATTATCTACCCAATTCCCCCGTTTTTGGCCAAAAAATTTTTTTTTTGGAGTAAGTGTTTTACACTTTCTCATTTGGTTATCAGTCCGCCTTGTCTGTAAGACTAAAGGATTGGCTAATCCAGGAGCAAACGGCTCTTGGTAAAGATATCTCAAATCCGTTTATATGGCTTGCAATTTGCCCAAAATTGTATGGTTCTTCAGCTCCCCATCATCCTCAAAAGATAATGAGTTGGCTAGCCCGCAAGGTTATGGCTTGTGGTAAAGGCAGTGGAAAATCCATAATTGGTATTCAGCTCACCAAAGATAATTCTGATAATTTATCTAAGAGTTGGCTAGTCCAGAAGGGTACGGCTTCTGGTAAAGACAAAATCAAATCCGTTGAAAGCTGGTGGTTTGCTCAAAATCACATGGTTATCGGTGTACCATGGTTCTTACTTGAACTGAAACATTTGGCTACTCCAGAAGTAATGGCTTTTGGTAAAGAGTTTAAAATCCATTATGTTTTCTCAAATCATTGCTAGGGACTAGCAATATCTCAGTGTGGGGGATTGATGAGTCTCTAAATACTCATCATTTTTATACCTTTTAAACTGCATAATCATCTGAAAACACTCAGAAACACATCAAAATGATGAAAATATCACAAATCAGTGTTTTATGTGTTTTAAAAGCAAAAATATCAAAATCAGATGAAAAACGTATCAAATTTGCAAAAATTGCAGTTTTAGTCCCCCAAGTTTCTAAAAATGTCAAAAATAGTCCCTGAGTCATAATTTCAAAAGAAAAGTAACCAAAGGTCTTTTTAAAATCATAACTTGTCAAATTTAGTCCTTTGGTGAAAAATATCAAAAGTTTTGAGAAAATTGCAAATTGGTCCCTTAAGTTTCAAAATTGGCGGAATTAGTCCCTGGAAAATGGCAAAATGTCAACTTTAGTCCTTATACTTTTGGAACTTGTCATTTTCAGTCCTTGGAGAAACTTTGCAAGATTGGCAGCCTAGGTCCCTTAACTTTCAGAATTTACATTTTAAGTCCTTGGATTATTAAGCCTTTCAACTCATTTTGGACCCCTTACCCAATTATGAACCCCCTGTCACTAAGCAATATTGACTCCCCCTTTTATTAATATCTTTTCCTGGTCAAACCACCCAAGTCAAACAGACAACCCTTTCCCACTTTTCCCTCCTTTCTTCCCCCCACTGTCTGCTACTCCATGCCCAGCCACCCACACAAACATCACAGCTCCCCTACTCCTTTCCATGTCCCCCCACCTCCACACAACATCCAAGATGCATTAATTGCCTCACCCTCCCCCTCACTCAAACACAACTGCCATACACCCATTTTCCCGCCAAAATGAATGAATGGCCAAGATGATCTTAAAATCATCCAATGGCCTTGGAACCATGGGGGATTATCTCAGAAAGAGAAAAGAAAGCACTTGGGAGTATAAAAGAGGAGGAGAGAGTCAAGATAGAGTAGTAGAATTTAGTTTTAATATCCCTTAATGTCGTTTTTTAGTTAAAAAGTTTTAGTTTTAGTTCAAATAATGTAATTTAAGCTTCTTTGTATCTCATTCAAGTTAAACATCAGTGTATTGTTCTTTTGACCATCAATCTGAGTTTTTTACTTAAAGTCTCAAAAATCTCAAGTACTGTGATACATTTCAGTTTACATTTCTTGTGTACAAGCTTGTAGAAGCTTATTTATAAGCTCAAAACTAGTTCATCAAAGTTTTTAATAGCTTTTAGTGAGCTTGTAACTCAGTTTCAAGCAGTTTAGATAATTGGTCAACAAAAGTCAACCTGGAGAAATTATGGTGATGAAAAGGGGTAATGGTGTTGCTGAGCTTGGATGTGGGTTTGAATAGCTTCAATTAGTTAGTTTGGGTTTGGTTTTAAAGCTGCAATCACAGCTAGAACACTAGTGAGTTTTGTTTACCTCATTTGCAATTTTAGCTAATTTGTAGTGTGTTCTTATATTTGTTATTGTGAACTTTGAAATGGTTTAAACTTGTTCATTAGTTATAATTTGGATAGCTAGATTGAATCTCAGTATTAGCTTTAGCAATTTCAGTAGGAATCTTAGTTCATTAAGTGAATCTGTCAACATAAGGGGTGTTTGGATTTGTTATGAAATCTGTTTTAAAGGCCTCATCAGTGATTGTCTGTTGTTGTTTCAAGTTGGTTAAGTTCATTTGAGTTAATATCAGTCAACATTTAGTGTTCACAATAGCTCAAAGTCAAAAATCCATCTCTTTGGATCTTTAGCAGCCCACTGTTGGTATTTTACAAGTCAAAGAGCTTGTTTTGTGTTCAAAAGTCATAGGTCTTGCTTGCTTTAGTTTTATTTTATCATAACATATCATTTTCAATCCAAAAATCAAGATCAAAAGTCAGATAAGTCAAACTTTCCATTATTTTCAAAAAGTCAAAAATCTCAAATAGTCGTTTTTGAATAAACTTTGGAATTTCACTAGGAGTTTAATACTGAGTTTGAGCCTATGAGCTTTGGAGGTTTTGTAGTCTTGTTGGTAAAGAAAAATACAAAAATAGTAGTTCTTGGTTTCTCTACTGTTTAAGTGCTTATTTATCTGCTTCTTTGGAGCTACTGTTCTGCCATAGTGCCCTGTGCACAGAAATTGTGCCCAACTTCACAAGCTTGCATAGAGCTTAATACTTGTCCAAATCCAGTGTTCTCTAGTTCTTTGGAAAGCCAACTTGGTCATCTTGAGGACCCTAGTCTTAGATTTCACTTTGGAGCTTGTTTGGTGGGGCTGCTAACAGCTTAAAGATTGTCCCATTTTCTGTTTTTCATTATTAAAGTCAAGTGCTTATTTGCATATTCCTAGCTTATCAGTGGTATTAGCTTGTTGTTTGCTATTGTATTTTGGTTGTTTTAGCTTAGTGTAGCTTCTTTTTCAGTGTGGTCCCCATTTGGTAGCTTTTAGCTTATCAAAGTGCTTATTTTTAAGCACTTTCCATAGCATTTGCTTAATCCTCCACACAACCCCATCTTTTTCTATTTTTCCTAGCTTCATAATAATATTTTAGAGTTTTCCTTAAATTTTCAGATTTTTCTAAGGTGTTTAGCTATTTTTCTTATTTTAAATTAGTTTTTAAGAATTTTTAATTAGCTTTTAATACAAATAATTAGAAAAAGTCTCAAAAAAATAATTTTTCTATTTTATTAAGTTTAGATAAATATAAAAAGCATAAAAAGTATTTTTCCATATTTTTCTTGGTTAAATTTGTATTTTCTAGCACTTTAACTAGTTTTAAATAGTTTTAAATTAGTAATAAATACATAAAAAGTCAAAAAAATATATTTTCAGTTTTAAAATTAGTTTTATCATATTTTAGATTTTTCTAAGTCTTAAGTTTATTTTTCTAGTCCTATTTCATATTTTCTTTTATTTTAGAGTATTATTAAATAGTTTAAATTAGTTTTTAATTAATAATAATTACATAAATAGTTTTAAAAATAATTTTCCTTTTCTATAAATTTTCTTATATATTTAGGATTGTAAAAATGTATTTTTCATATTTTTAGGATCTATATTGTATAAGTTTCACTTTTTATTTTGTACGTTTACGTATTTTAATTTAAACGTAAGTTTTTCGTTTTAGGTTTTAAACGTTCATCACTTTAAAAATAGTGATAGCGTTTATTTAATAGATTTTAACTTTTTAATCTTTTTAATTTGCATTTAAGTCGCTTTTATTTTATTATCTTTTCCAGTAGTGTAATATTCCAAATCTAATCCTTTCTGATCGCTATCATTAGTGGTCATTCTATCGTCTGATCTAGCGTTTGCACACCATTGAGTCTCCGTGGGACTTAACGACCCGGGAATCCACTATATTCCCTGATCTTAATTGTATTTGCGTCTGAGCAGTTTTAAGTCTTTTTGACTTGACTGTTTGGCGCGAACCACATGTTATGGTACATGGTCTAGAAAGGGTCCAGCACATATTGCAATGTACGATATAAACAAAGTGGTGTCGAATTTTATTTGAGGCTTAGATGAAATCGAAAGGGAAAATAATGTGACGCATTACTTGTACAACTCGGTTCCAAAATAAACGTCGTGAGACATAGGACGTATTTAATATTTTGTAACTTAATATAACGTATAGTTTTAAATGTCGTATATTTATTTAAATACTTAAGGTATATCCGAAATAAAAATGAAAAATGTAAACCGGATTTTAGGGCTTCACAATTCTTCCCCTCTAAAAAGAAAATTTCGTCCTTGAAATTGAAGTCGCAAAAGTTAGACGAAGATGTACAAAATCAAGAAAAGGAATGCCAACAAATAGCCTCACGCCCGGAGAGGTTCTTCCAAAAGAATCTTCACAAACGGAAATAGTTTTATCTCTCATGACTCGATTCCGATAACTAGGATAGCCGCAGGCTTTTCGCAGAATACAAATCATAATAAATCTGATCCAACGACTATGAACTAAGTAGGTGACAGATGATAGTTGGAATTCCTCAAAGAGATACATGAAGCACGTATACACACGAGACAAATACTGAGGTAGTGTTAACAATAGGAAAACTTCATCAAATCAAACCAGATTCCGAACAGATGAAGGAACTTTCTAACCATCAGAGAATCACATATTGAATTATCAAACATATCAAGATTTCATAAAGAGATGGGTAACAAATTAGTGTTGACGATCAATGAGCACATATCGGAATATCAAAACGTATCATAATGTGAAATTGAATGGATAGGATACCCGCACGGTCGAGAAATCATCAAGGCTGATGAGTCACGAATATAATTCTAATTCATCAAACATACTAAACTTAGGCACTTCTCAAGACATCGTATGATCCCAATAAGTTCAAGTCATATGATCTCGGTATTATCACGTTGATCAGGCTTCATAATACTTGCATCATATGAACATGTCCTTATTGCCATCATATTCTATTCTGAGTCGTGACAAATTATTCTACTAATGCAAAATCAAATCAGATTCACATACAGGGGACAAGTATATCATCAACCCAACTCCAGAAAAATCCAGAAGACTAAATGAAAACTTACCAATCCACGGGAAGAAGGAAGGTGGCCGTCTAACTTGGGAAGGTTCCTCATGACTCATTTCTGACGATCCAAAACAATCTCAGGCGCACAAACAGTGCCAAAATATCACAAATCTGATCTTGCAGGTATGAATTACATAAACAAAATAGATGATAATCGAAATCTCCCAAAGAGATATGAGATATGATACAAAGCTGAAATATTACCAAAATGCCAAATCATAAAACTTCATAATTCAGACCGAGTTCTGAACAAATCAAAGAAAAGTAATATCGATCAAAATCACATAACAAAATATCAAATTGTATCAAAACGCGTGACAAGCAAATTAGATTAACACAAGTCGCACCCAATTCATTTGAAGCAAATGAATTTTCTTAGCATCTCAACGATGGGACTGTTGACCACAATATGCCCAAACTCCTGGTAGTAGTTTCTCCGCACGTCTAAAGTACGCTGGTCATAGTTCCTCTGCTCATACGTCTTCCAACTGTCCACCAGTTGATTCTTGTCTCCGTCTTTGCGCCTCTAGTTGATCCGTCCAGCACCCTCCAGCAGCATCCTGATGTCTTCAGTAGCATTACAGTCAGGTGCGGCTTCTGCTTCACGAACCTCTCCAGTTCAGAAACTGTTGCAGCAACGCAGGGTCGACACCATCATCTTCGACCCTACGAGTAGTCTCCATCCAAACGATCGACAAACGAATGCGGGAAGATAAAACAAACAAAATCAAATGCGAATCAGCGAAGAAAAAAGAATATCGAAGTCAAATCTGAACGAAAATCAAAAGAATCGGAAGAGATCGAAACAGACGGAAGCCTAATGTCTACCCAAGTCCTCACAGGTCAATCCTAAGGTCAACAAGACGAAACCTTGGCTCTGAAACCATAATTGTAATACCCCAACCCGACAAGGGTCCGAATGCCACATTATGGAGTCATATCAGAACATACTAATCAAAAGCAAGCGGAAGTATTTTATTTAAAATCATGAAAAGTCATCAAAACATAAGTCATCAAAAGTTCCAACACGTCACCAATAACTGAAATAACATGGTCTGAATATACCTAATAAAATAGAGTTCAAAATGCCAAAGGTCCAACAATAGGGTTCACTAGGGTAGGTCTTCCACTCCTACGCTCGAAATCCCATATCCCTGCTCCCAGCTAAATACCTGCCGCATGGAAAAGAAAAGACGGTTGAGCTAACGCTCAGTGAACAGATATAAACAAATATATATAAATGATAACCGAATCAGAATTAAATACGCAAAGATGTAACAAATATCATAACAAAAGGGAAGTCCAACTGAAGAATAATCATGGTAATCCGAAGGATAATAAAGTGAACCGAATATAAGAGGGAGAAAACATGGTAGTCAAACGACTCACATAGGAATATTGAATGAACAAATAGCCAACTGATCAACTGAACAACTGAACAAATAAGGCATAAAAATGAATAAATCAGAATATCAGATAATCACATAATATCTAGAATCAGAATGTTGCCACGAGAACCTAATACTAAAGGAGATACTCCAATAGACAAATCTAACAAATCACATATCGTAACCCATATCTGCCAAATCATATCAAATCCGTCAAATCATAAGTGCACAAGGAGGGGAGACCTCTCAAGTACCAAATGGAGTAGCTAGCTCCCAAATGTGAGGGGGTGTATTGCACACACGCACCACATCACCAAAACTGAACTGAGTACCTAGGATGCATCCATACGCTCCTTGCAAAACAAATCAAATATACATATGCCAGTACGAGACTGTACATACGTATTCATAATGGCCAAGTGTACACATATCATAATCATATCAAAACGGAATGCCGAAGACTAATCACACCGCCCCAGATAGTGTCATGCCATTGGTGCATCAATGACATGGCCATGGTACCTCCATGGCTAGTTAGCTCGGGCAACCTAATAAAACAAATCATATCATATCAGGCTGATCATTTATTGGAATCATATCAATAAGGGATCTCAAACAGGTAACATACCAAACGAATAAATAATCGAATATCAAATCAGAGGATCATACCAAAACGAATCATATCAAATGGATCATATCAAATCAAAGCAAGGGGAATACGAATCGAATATCAAAATGGACAAGAGTCATGAGAGAAAAGAAGTGTCATTACTGAAATGACGGAATATATGTACCTCAAAGTGTGTGCAAGAGAGCTAAGCACACAAGCAATCACAATCTCTCCCTCTTCACGAGATCTACACAATTTAATAATTATACATATTATTTATAATTCCACAAATGTCGAAACGGTCCTTAATATTCGGGTTATATACTTAACATATTTTAGTGTTTTATGTTATAAAATAATAACATGCTTTTTAGACGATATTCGAATAATGTTTATGACAAATGACGGGCGCGGACCACCTTCGGAAATTACATAACGCACGATACTCTCTATCATGTATACTCTTTATTACTTATTAGCACCTTTTATATTCTTACTGTAACAAAACAAAAAATACAAATATAACTTGACCCTTTCATGCATGCCCTATTATATATATCATGACTACACTTAATATTACATACATGTACATATGTTGACCCCAAACTAGTGAACATTTATATGAAATGATAATTCATCAAACAGCCACTTGGTGGCCCCGATTTACACACACACACGCTTGATAAGCAAACCAAAGAAACAGTCCCTTTCATGATTCATTTTAACGCATCATATGCTTCTTTCATGCATGCAATGAGACGCAACATACAACTATATACACCATTTTTGTTTCGTTTTAGAACGTATATACCATCAGTTAACCGATCTAAAATTCCTATGCACATGATCATTTATCTATCTCTTTAGTTATATTTGGTTTTGACGTAAATATAACAGATTCATGATAGGGCTAGTACAAGACATATAGAATTAAATATAAAAAGAATAGAAGTCGACATGAAGATTTTCGGGTTTGAGAGTTCATGCTACCCGGTATTAAACTGATTTCGTGATCATTCTTATTATGATTATATAAGCAGATTAGGTGACTTTTACATATATTGAATTCATGACTTGGTTTAATGGAATTAAAAGTGATTTCAGGAATACCTCTCGTTCGACCAAGAATGAATTAAGAAACACCAACGAGACCAACACCCCACGAATACCAGCACTCCGTTTCCCTAGCGCAATACCCCAAACGTTATCCCTACTTGATCACCAAATACTCCCTTCAAACCTCCTGGCGTTTTGGAGAAGACAATGACAGCCGCTTATTTGTGATATAAGTTTTTAGGTTTAGTGTGTATGGGTTGGTACTCGGTCCATGATATAACCAAAGGAAAAGGGTGTTTAAATTTGGAATGTGCTGATTTGGGGAGTAAGCTACGGGATTGATTGGGCCATGATTTCTTTTTGAATCTTCAAATGTGATATCTCCCAATTTTAAATGTGTACAAGGTCCTCATGCAAATATTTTCGGTATAATAATTCTAACTGCAAATCATGTTATGGTACATGGTCTAGAAAGGGTCCAACACATATTGCAATGTACGATATAAACAAAGTGGTGTCGAATTTTATTTGAGGCTTAGGTGAAATCGAAAGGGAAAATAATGTGACGCATTACTTGTACAACTCGGTTCCAAAATAAACGTAGTGAGACATAGGACGTATTTAATATTTTGTAACTTAATATAACGTAAAGTTTTAAATGTCGTATATTTATTTAAATACTTAAGGTATATCCGAAATAAAAATGAAAAATGTAAACCGGATTTTAGGGCTTCACAATCACCCCCATTGCAATAGTCATGGAATGGGTTACACGTGGGCCATGCTTGCATAGATCCATCTTGCTCGGCCAATATTGGAATGCAGTAATGCTTGTTAAGATCCTGAGCTTCTCCGACATCCTTGATCAGATTAGCTTTCCCATGTTCCTGTTTACAACTATCAATGTCTTTTTCATAAATGTTAGACCTGACCTCATCGCATAAAGGTGGATCAAGTAATGGTATATTGACAATGTTATTTTTTTTGAAAATTACTGCTGAGGGTTCAATTGTTCATTCATATCAAAGTAACTCGTTCCCCCTCTGTCCCTAAAGAAATTTGCTTTTCAAAAACTTTTATATGAGCGCGACAAGTAGCTAAAAAGGGTCTCCTAACAATTAAGTTGCAATGCTCCCGTTCGCCCATGTCAATAACCACAAAATCAGTGGGAAAAAGAATTTACCAATTTTTAGTAAAACGTTATCAACAACCCCCCCCCCCCCCCCCGAGGTACAACCTTAGAGGAATCAACCATTTCAATCATCATTGTTGTTTTTTTTAGATTGGTTAGTTTCAAAATTTCAAACAATGAAGTGGAAATAAGATTAACCCTAACTCCTAAATCAGCTAAAGTAGGAATCTTAAGGTTACCGATGGTGCAAGGCAATAGAAAGCTTCCTTGATAAAGCTCTTTTTCAGGAAGTTGGCATTGCAAACTTTCGTCATTTTCAGATCTGTCATATTCTCTCAGGCAATTAATCCCACAAAGGTCATTTGTGACGGCAAGAGTATACTGCTCTTTTTCCGGCTCATCTTGTGCAAATACGGCTTTGCATGTAATAGCTTCATTTTTCCTAGTTCCGAGATTCTTAGCAAGCTGCCCAATTTTAGTTTCTAAATTCTTGGTTAAGGCATCATGGTTTCTTAAGTTCATATCCGTGTCTTCTTTCACTTTGATCATCCATTCCTTGAATCTGTCATTGTTTTAGCAGATTCTTCGATGTGCTTATGAACCAACTCATCAAGACTGGGTTTAGGAGGTTTGTTGTCAATCCTTGTATAATATCCTGGGGTCCCTCATGGTATTTAGCTCCGTTACCATAATATCCGTGAAATGGCCTATTATTCCTATATTTTGCTTCATCAACTCTCTTGACTTCTTCTTTAAGTGGGAATTCTTTGGCGAGGTGAGCGCCATTGCAAGTATTTCAACCAACTTGTATAAAGTGCACATTTTCCTTTAGCTTTTTCATGTCTCTACCAAGACTCTCAAGTTTATTATTTATGGCTGCAATGCCGTCCATATTTCCACTAATGCTTTTATTACTTCCTCCGTTATGCCATTTATGAGAGTGGTCATCCATCTTTTGAATAACATCCAAAGCTCGTGTAGGAGTCATCCCAGGGATTGGCCTTTGCGAATCGAGCATCTGCCTCGTGGAGATGTTTATACCCTTACAGAAGACATTTACCTTTTGCTGGCTATTAAGGTCATGAGTAGGGCATTTGAAAATGAGATCATTGTATCTTTCCCAAGCCTGGTACAACGTCTCATCACCTTCTTGCTTGAAATTATGGATCTCCTCGAGTTGCTTTGTCGTCCTAGAAGGAGGACAATACTTTTGAATGAACTACCTTTTTAGGAGAGCCCATGTATTAATTGTCCCGACGGGTAATATGTTGACCCATCTTTTAGCAGCTCCAGTGAGTGTAATAGGGAACACACGTAGCACGACAACATCGTTTGAGACTCTCAGAAATTTAAAAAGGCTAACAATGTACTCCATTATCCACGTGCTCGTAAGCATCATCGGTAATGTTTTTGGAAAAGGGATTCGCACGAAGTTCCCTCATGAATTGTGGCTTGATTTTGAATTGTGTGTCATCATCAATAGTTGGCTTAACAAGCCCCGACCCTTGCTCATCCCAAGTCATAGCAGGGTATTCCTCGAGAGTGAGGGTATCAATGTCCACAGCTGCCATGGTACCTGAAACTTAAAGAAAATCATGAGAAAACAAAAATTAAATAAACAAAAACAAAAATAAAAGACTTAACAAACAATCCTAATATAGCTCCCCGACAGCGGCGCCAAAATTCTGATGCATGTATTCCGACCATGATTTAATATTTATAAGTCTCGTCTACCTAAGGTCTACATAATGTACTAACGAGCAGTGAACCCGATCGTGCATAGTATAGAAGGTGGTAAAGCCGAGGTCGTTCCCAAGAGCTATGTAGATGAGGATCCTATTAGTGTCACTTGTTTTAACTGGTTTTGAGGTTGAAATGATTAATTAAAGTAAATACAATAAATAACGAAAAGTAAATTAAGGTTGTGGACAATGGAGAGAAAGTGTGTTAACCTAATTAATCATCCTATCATGTAATGTATATATTTTCTAAATTACTTCCAATTTATTCAAGTGGGGGTTTAAGTCGCTAGGACAACATTTGGTCAATTCGTCCTAACCTATCAACAAAGGCTCCTACCCGACGTCAAAGGCCAACCCTTTGGGCAGTCGAGGGTCTTAAGTCACCTAAGCTAAGTCATTAAGTACCCTACATGCAAGATTCGAAATAATGAGTTCCTGGGCGCTAGCATCTTAGATACTCATCCCTAACTTCTTAAGTTCGTCCATACGAACGATCATCATTTGGTCAGTTGCACAAGAAGGGAAAGGTCGTCAGTTGGTCAATTCTTACCCTTCCCTACTCTACCTACTTACTTAGGGTCAGTTGGTCAATTCTTCTAAGCAACTAGATACGACCGCATTTCAAAACTACAAAAGCTAAGGTAACTACCAACGAACTATGCATGCATACACTAGAACAGATTATATGGAAGCATGAAAACACAAACAATACAATCAAGGAATCAAAACTAGGCTAGCACCAAAGGTGCTTAGCCGATCATATTAAAAGATACAATAAATTCAATGTCTGACATAATGAAAGACATGAATTAAAGTAAAAGATAGAAATGATCGCTAAAGCTTATCGATATGGTGTGATTTCTTTCTTGGAGATGGCTCCGTATGCTCCGTGTGATCTGCCTTTGGAACCCTCTTTAAGTTCTCTGCCTTTGAGTTGTGAGTGAATGATGTGAAATGTATATTTTATGGCTTGTATTTATAGGCCCGATCACAGTTACGGTGTAACTAAAATTGCGAGTTATGCCGTAACTTAATTATCTATAAAACACACGCCTCGTTAAAGTGACTACGGCGTAACAATAAGGAATGGTTACGCCGTAGTTTGCAGCTCCGTCGTAGAGTTGATGTGAGTTACGCCGTAACCTCTTGACAGAAGGTTGTTACGTCGTAATGCTTGTGAGGATATTACAGCGTAGTTGATGGAGGCGCGAAATACTTCATGACCTAGATGATTACGGCGTAACCTTAGTTGAGAGTTACGCCATAACTGCAGTTGAGTTGGTCTTCTAAGATAAAACACTTGCTACGGCGTAATTGAGAATATGAGTTACGCCGTAGCTTCTTCATAAATAGCATACTATCACAAAACCGTCAGGAAAATCTCCAAATCCGCCTCTCTAAGCTCCAATGCTCATAATTTACCTGGAAGTGAAATATAAAGGAATAAAAGCGTAAATCCATATAAATGACATAAAATACGAGCATAATCAGGGGAAATTGACAATAAAAAGTCTAGGACTACTTGATGTTATCAGGAGGATTTAACCGCGATTCTACGCATATCCTACCGAGCTAATCATGCGAGTATTAGTTTCTCTCTTTTATTTTACATTTCTCTATCATAACTTTGATAATTTTGGGGAACATTGGGGACAATGTTCTGTTTAAGTGTAGGGAGAAAGAATAAAACGGGAACTTAGAAATTATTCACTCACTTGATTTTTGTCTTGTCCTTGGTGAATTGTGTAATAAACTATGAGAAATATTTGTTAGGGTAATTTTAGCACCAAATTTAATTTTTTTATGGCACTTACGAGTAAAACTTTAGTCTTAATAAAGCGTCCCATGAATAGGAGTTATACGACTAGCACAAAAACCGTATACCACTCAAATTCCACCCCAAAAATGTAAGGTTCACCCATAGATCTTTAGGAATAAAAACATTCATCTTTAATGTTTAGTGAGTGTACCGGTAGTATAATAGATTCTAGAACTTGTTTTGTGATGCATTCCGAGATCGCTAGTGAGACTACATTCGTGTAGTTAGGATTAACTAAATGATAAGAGTCATTAAGTTAACCCTTGTTTTAAACCTGTAATTTAATTACGTCAACCACATCAGTTGAGTAATTTTCCCCACACCCTTGCGATGTACTCATCTTTAGTACACGATACCCCTAGTTAACCTCTCAGAGCCTATCTTTTCGCGGTTCTCGTGATGTTCCTATTTCGGGAATATCAATGAAGAGCATTGTTTACAATCCACCCCCAAATGTTACACCCAAATCGCCTTAGCCCACCTTGTATGCACTCATTTTTAGTGCATTATTGTAACTATTGTTTAAACCCTTAGTTCAATTATCTAGTTACTTGCATGGTTGATAAGTTGAGTCATATCTTTTGTACACAATTTTAGGACGATTGAGACTCATGGGTTAAAGTCGTATTTTATGGAGTAATAGGAAGGAACGTTAAATTCAAATTCCTTTTGTCTACTTAATTAAGTACTCCAAGTGTTTTGATATTTTCAAATCGGGTCAATAGTGTTAGTGAAATAAAAACTCAAGTGTAGGGATGCTCTTATAAATCCCTTTATTTTGATGTTATCTTAGAGGATGGGAGGGTAAGAATGTATGAAAAAAAATCGAAAAAAAGACAAGTGAAACGAAAAAAAATACGGACTATCATCCTCCATTTATCTTTATCTTTTATGTTTTAAGTTTATGTTTATTTTAATTTGTTATTTAGTGTTAGTGAGTCGAGTCTTGGCTTAGCAACGTCGCGTTTTACATGCATGTAACTTAGATTTTTGACTTGCCACCACTAAAACTCTCCATATCCAACAAAACCCTTTTATTCCCTACCCGAAGCCTAACATTATAACCTTTTTATTCTCAAATCTATGGTAATCTATGTGCTATGACAGGTAGTGAGTGTTTATCTTCCATTTCTTTACATGTTATATTTTATATACACCCGAGAGATGAGAGAATCCAAACACCAATTGTGAGATGCTAGTGTATAAATCCCATGCTTGTTTTTACTATTGTGGCGCTTGTACTTGTTGTAGATTATTTAAACAAATGCTAAATGACCCCTAACTCATAAATTGATTAGCCAAAAGCACATTTGCTTGAGGACAAGCAAATTCCAAGTGTAGGGATATTTGATAAGGATTTAAAACATACATTTTTAGGGGGTCATTTAAGCCCTAAATCGTTACATTTTATATCCGTTACTACTTAAAATCATTCCTATTCACATTTTAGGTCTTTTGAAAGTAAAATACTGAAATCAAGCATATTTGGACGAAAAGGATCGAAAACATGAAGAAAACGACAAAATCAAGAAAATAAGGCCTTTTCTCAAGCCTGACGGCGAAGCCGTCGCTCACATTGTCTTCTAAAAACTCTCAAGCGATGGCTCAGAACTTATTTTGATCTTAACACCTGACGGTGTCACGCCTTAACTCATAAGGGCGTCACCCTTACCTTTTTCACCAAACGACCAAGATCCTTTCAAAACGACATCTATAAGCAAGCCAGACGGCGTCACTACTTCATACCCGACGCCGTCCCAACAATGAATTGGTCAAAACAGAACCATAATGACGGCGGTCAAACGACGTCACCATCAAAAGGCGACGCCGTCGCGAGTGTAAAATCTATATATAGACTTCGAATTTTCTGTATTTGGTGTGCATTATTTTGGGGAGCAAACCCTAGTTCATTTGAGGTCCGACTTGGGCAGTATTTTAGGGTTCCAAACCTCTTTTACACTTAAAGATAAGTTTGTTTATCCAATCTATCACCATGTTTCATCTATGTTCAATTGTTTGTTTGTGTTCTTGCTTATCTATCACGCGTAACTAAATTAATTAAGTATTTGCTTAGATCCAATGAAACCTTGTTATTAATTATTGTTAGGTTGTCTCTTGTTCTAATTGGTAGACGTTGGAGTAAGAAAAACTGGCTTATTCTTTAATTGTTGCGAGCTTGAACGTCCTAAATAGCAAAAAGCTTGAGAGTGCACTTAGGACATCGTTATGTTTATTGCGTGAGTTGTAGCTTAAGGATAATAGGATATTCGGGGGAGATACTTCGGTACTTGGCGATCTCAGATGTGCTAGAGGAGAGTTACGATTCATAGAATTGGGGAATTAGGCACCAACCTATGACTAACACGAAATACAACGCATCAATTATAATGAGGATGTGACAATTCAACCAACAAATAAAAAATAACTAGGGAGTAAGAAAATCTAAGTGAACACGTTTTTAATTATCATAAGAAACACACTTAATCGATCCATAGCTTTTCCTTTTTATTAGTTTAATTAGTTTTTAATTTAAATTGTTAAGTAGTTAAATTTGTAGAATTACCAATCCCCACTCTTCAAACCTCAAGATTTTACTTGCTTTCATAAAAAAATATATAAAGACTAAAAATAATCTTCCTCATCTCACCTTTTCGTCATACATCTCTACTAGCATATCTATTCTCCTATAAAACGACCAAACCCCTTGGGCTTGCTCACATTACACTGCAACGATTAGGTACAATGCCTAGTGAATTGTAAAGCTTGCTCGCGGAAAAAGAAGTCTTTCGACCCCGAACCACACATCACTTATAGTCAAGATCAGGATCTTATAAGGTATTAAGCTAGATAAGGTCCTACGCATGATCCAAATTGTTTTTACTTTATAGTATCATAAAATCGTAAGATTATAAGATCATGATCAAGATCTTGACAACTATGGCCCGAATAGCTATATTCAACTAATCTACAACAACAACATAACCAAATTCTACTGGAGCAAAGTATAAAAGAGGTAAATGTAGACATATCCTATCCTTACCAAAAAGATAAACTGCAAAGTATAAAAGAAGTAAAATGTAAAGCAAAGTATAAAAGAAGTAAAATGTAGACATATCCTACGCTTACAAAAAAGATAAACCCATGATTGTGAAAAAGTTAGAAAAAAATAAAGTAGCGGGTAGTTAGTTGAGAATATTAGAATCCCCCGTACCATAAACTACAAACTCTCGAAACACAAGAGAGACGCTGCGGCCGGGAGGAACAACAAGCTTCCTCACCTCAACTCAACCATCCCCAAACACAAACTCTCTCCTTCACCAAAACAAACTCCTTCACAAAAAACACACACAGTTAAATTAATCCTGACCGTCAAAAAGCAAACGATGCGATCAATCGCATCAATGCGAGAGATTAATATAATTATTAATGGCTAATAATTTGCATCTGCAAATGAATTGGCAAAACAGTTTGAAGAAACGTAAAAACGGACCTCCGTTAGGGTTTAGAAACCTTGGTAACACGTGTTATTTAAACTCCGTTATTCAGTGTTTAACCTATACTCCTCCCTTAGCTAATTTTTGCCTTCGCTTACAGCATTCTCTTTCCTGTATGTAAATCTTTTATTATTTTATTCAACTTTTTGTTTTTCAGTTTAATCTATTTTTTTAGGGCTTGTGAAATTTGATGCTTAGAATATAGCTTGACCTAATTTTTGTTATTGTATGTTTATGATTTTCACCTAATTTCATGTTATTGTTAGGGTTTGTGAAATTGACCTAATTATAATATCGGAATCGAATACGACCTAATTTGTGTGATGTTATTTTTAAGGCTTGCGAAATTATGAATCCGAGTGAAATTTATTGGTTAGAACATAAAACGGGTAAACGAATGAGGTAGAGGGCCAGTCTCTTTCCCCGTTACCGTTTCCGACCTTTTTCTGGCCATCCTTAAATGCGTACCACTAGGTCATTTGGTGATGATTAGAAGTTGGAACATAGATTAACCTAATTTTAGTGTATGAATCGAATATGTCTGTAATATTATGTTATTATTAGGGCATTTGAATTTGAGTGATGTTTGAAAGTTAATGTAGAAGTTGATCTCGTTAAAGTGCTGTATATAGCTATGGAGCGTTAATTTTGTGGTTGTTATACAAAAAATGACATATTTATATGTTCATGATTTTGAGTTTTGACATAGTTTGTATGATTGTATCATTAGGCTTAATTTTAGTGTTATCTTTGGAATTGTAAACTTAATTTTCCCCAATTTTATATATTTATGATTTTAACCTAATTCTTATTATTGTATTTTCACACTTATGAAATTCTGAATTTGAATGAAGTTTTGTACCGATAACATAGATTGTCCTAGCTTTAGTGTTATTCTAAGTGTAAGAATCCAGTATGTGAGTGTATGATGTTGTGAATGCGTTAAGGCGTATGATTTGGGTTATATTGTTGCTATGTGTTTGTAGGTGATTCACTAGGGCATCAGGATAAGAAGAGCGAGTGTCCATTTTGTTTACTGGAGAAGAGAATTGTTCGTTCTCTTAGTGTTGACTTGCCATTAGATACACCCAGCAGGATCATTGGCAGATTGTCAACCTTCGCAGAGCATTTTCGTGTGGGAAGGCAAGAGGATGCGCATGAGTTTCTTCGGTATGTTATTGATGCCTGTCATACCACGTGTGTTCGCTTGAAGAAGCCGCAGCAGCAACGGCACAAGTTTGTTAGTAATGGGGGAGGTGATGGTAAGCTTGTCAGTAATGGAGGGGGTGACGGGGTCGGTGTCAGTACGGTAGTTAAGGAGATATTTGGAGGAGCTTTGCAGAGCCAGGTGAAGTGTCTTGGTTGTGGAAACGAGTCCAATAAGGTAGATGAGATCATGGATATTAGCATCGATGTGTTAAATAGTAGCTCACTCAAGGATGCATTTCACAAGTTTTTTCAACCAGAGATTCTGGATGGAAATAACAAATATAAGTGTGATGGGTAAGCATTCCATCGTTACTATGTTTCTCATTTATGCATGCTCTTGTATCATTGATTATTCACACAGATGGTTGAGATATATACTTGTGCTTTTGTAGTTGTAAAAAACTGGTATCTGCAAAAAAGCAAATGTCTATTCTTCAGGCACCTAACATTCTTGTCATACAACTAAAGGTTAGGCCTATCAGCTCCTGCTGTTTTCTTTTTCTTTTTTTTTAGCATCAGCGTAAGTGGTAGCTAACTAAACTATTATTTTGGCTGGATAGAGGTTTGACGGAATATTTGGCCGGAAGATAGACAAAGCAATTTCTTTTGAGGAAGTATTAGTTCTTTCAAGCTTCATGTGCAAAGCAAGTCAGGTAAGTAGTTCTAGACATGTAGTTAATATGGTCAAGTGTTAACTTTGTTCGGACTTTTAGCTTTATTTTCTCCTTTTCTTTTCTAAGCCTATGCCTTCCATTCGGAACACATAAGCTTCAGCTAGCAGATTAATATATCATCCCTGAAGAAGCATATTGAAACAATACCTTGCTGTCGTAAGTGCGTTAGTTTATTTGCTGCTCAAAGGTATGCCCTTTGGTAAAAAAGCTTATCAATGGGTTATAATTATTAGTTTAAAGCCTTGAGGTTTCTGTCAACAGTCTTTATTAGCTGACTTGTACCCGTTGAAATAGTGAAAATAGAGAGCCTTAAAATGATTATAGGTATCAGGTATATCCAAAGGTTCCTTTTGTATGCATTATGTCTGATTTTTTTGGGTATTTTGGATATAGAAACCTGGAAAAAGTAGCTCCCTTTCTGCACATAGCTGTTCAGACAAATACATAGGCATTCTACTTGATGTTTCTTAAATAATGAAAGACATTTGTGATATGATGATTTTGAGCATTCTTTTAATATTTAATGTACGCTCTTTCTTTTGCACTTCTTCTTAGTTCTTACTAGGACTTGCTTAGCTCATTAAAAGAACTGATCTTCAATACCATGTCTTGGGTCATTGCCACTCTAGAAGCTGATAGACTATCTGATTGTATATACACTCTTTTTTGGTTTTGAAAGTTGATTATGATCTAATATGCACTCTTTTTCCTGCACTTTAATATACTAGGACTTTGTTTATTACTTCGTTAGAACATGGTTGTAAAAGACGCTAGGCACTAGCCGGGCAATCGACTGATTTGTAGCTTGTAATCGGCCTACGCGGGAGTAATTGGGGAATGATTGGATTTGAATTTTTACCAAGGTTGCAAAAACCGCTAGGCGCTAGTCGGGCGGTCGACCACCGCCTAGGCGCCGCCTAGGCGGATTGAACTTTTCTATATAAAAAATGTATAATTATATGTATTTGATATAAAATATGCATAATTTATATATTTTAAATAATTATATTAATTTTTTTAATTATATATCTTTTGTATATATTGCAAAATTTACATTATGTGTTGTTTTGATTAAGTTTTGGTATACTTTTATTAAAGCCCAATGAGTTATTTGTTGTGCTTATTGTATAAACTTTTTAATGGGGCAAGAAAACACTTATTATTAGGGTTACACAACATTAATAACCTAGCCTTCACTTCTTCTTCTCTCTTCAACCTCCCCTCCACCAATTTAAACAAAATTAAGAAAATCAAAACCCCAATTAAAGTCAACTAGGGTTTCAATTTCGGATCCATAACTCCAAATCAACTAGGGTTTCAAAAATTAAAAACCCGAATCAGAAAAACCCCAATTGAAATTTAAAACCCCTATATTTTAAAAAAAAACGTTGACTTTTGGTTGACTTTCGTTGACCGCCTAGGCCGCCTAGACCGACTAGCTCCGCCTAGGCGGATGTTTGACCGACTTTTGACTTTTCCGCCTAGCTTGGCCGATTTGCCCTAAATCGGGGCGGTGTATGCCCGCCTAGCGCCTAGGCGCCGCCTAGGCGGCCGCCTAGCCCGCTTTTTACAACACTGATTTTTACACATAAATTCCAAGATATGTATGACATGTTCATAGGTCCATAGAATTGTTTATAAGACCATAGAAATATGTATAGAAACGTTAACACAATTGTTTAATACTTCAGACTGAGTTTTGGCCGAGTTTGATTGAGTTTTGACATTGTAGCGAGTAATCGTCTAATCGGCGATTAATTGGTCATTGATCTTTTAGCGAGTAATCGCCGATTACTCGGCATTGTAACCCTTGTTTCCAACGCTATTTAGAAGAGCTGATCTTTAGTTTCATGTCATTGGTCATCTCTACTCTACAAGCTGATAACCTTATCTGAATTTATATACATGCTGTTAATTGCATAGCTACCTGTTGGATCTCCAAAGTTTTAAACGTGTACCTATTTAATCTCGAAACTGTTTGAATTTGATCTCCAAGTCAGAAACTTTAACCATTGTTGATTAAGAACAAAAAGTAACAAAAGTCTCCAGCAAACAATAACCCGATGTGAACAGCAGATCTCTAATGATTTTTTTTTAACCCTAGAATCGAACGGCTCTGATACCAATTGATATGAACGGATCGATAATAAGATGAAAAGAACGAAATAACAAAGGCCTATTTTGATGGGATAAACCGACCCCCCAATGGTTTATATTAGCGAGATAAAACGACTCCCCAGTTGATTACCAAATCAATTACTTCATATTCAACATAATAAGAATTACAATCCTAATGCCCTATATATAATATAGGATATCCTAGACTACCTGTAATACCCTAGCTTTCTCACCAAGACATATAATAAAAGGAAACTAACTTAATTAATAATAAAGAAATACTAATTAATAATGATAATGGGTCGTATCATATAGGTACAAGTTGTATTTGCTCTTTGATCTTTTTGTGGCTTGTTCAATTGATTTTCGTGTAGATTTCATCCGTAGATGTAATATCTTCTCCAGTTTAGATTGATTGTGAGGTGTTTACTCTAAGTAGTTACTCGAATTTCATGATCATATTTAGCACAATTCATGATATGCATTTATCTTTTTCTGTTGCCAAAAAGTTAGCAGTCTGTGTATTTCATTTTTTTTCGAAATTCATCCTGATTCTTTCTTCATTTATTGATATTTCTTCTACTGAACTACGCGTATTTTTTATTCAACCAATTAACCTTTCTGCAGGATCATTGTCCAGAGTATAAACTTTTTGCTACCATTGTGCATTCTGGCTTTTCTCCGGATTCAGGACACTATTATGCCTACATCAAGGTATCTTTTAAAAACTGACTGTTTTTTTTCTTTTTTTTCTTATTACTTAACAATCAGTATTTACATTAAAAACATCCTTTGTTTGCTTATATTGGTTCCAAACATGTTAACAGGATGCAGTTGGGCGCTGGTATTGCTGCAACGATTCTTATGTCTCAGTATCAAACTTACAGGAGGTTTTGTCTGAGAAAGTCTATATTCTTTTCTTCTCTCGTACCAAACAGAGAGCTGCTTTACTGAACAAAAGTTTTGCTACTAATGGAACAAAGTCATGTGAGAGCAATGGAAGTGATATCTCAAAAATTCCCAAGTTTGGTCATGATGTGAAGTCTACGGATTCACAACAATTTGTCGATCATCATTTGCAGAAGGCTAATTCTGCAACGTCATCCAAGGTTGACAAAGTGATTTTTAGTGTACAGAGGAAGCCAGGCATTTCTGGAAGTGGTGTTACTAAGAAGTTTCCTGCCACATTTGATATGAAAACCATTGTTCATAATAAAGAAAACAATGATAATAATGGCGATGCAAAACTGTCAAACTTAGAGAAGACAAGTGAAAAGAAGATTGCTGTGTTAGAGGACAAGAATGGTATAAGCCAAAATAAACACGTTGCAAATGGAAATGGTGAGATCCACAGGAATGGCAATGGATCTGTTGCAGATGGGTGTAAGAGCAATGCCACAAGAAATGGAACAGCTACAAGTAAAGTGCTCGGCTGTCAGGAGGTGCATAATGGCAGTAATAAAAGCCTTCCTAATAACTCAGACTTAAAAAGGAAACATGTAGAGCAAAAATCTTGCAATCTGCCTGCTGACGATCATCATTCACTAGCAAATCGCGAAGAACTAAAAGAAAGGTATGTAACTTTTTATCTTCAAAGCTTCATTAATTTGTGATTTTTGGGATACAGGTTACAGTTAGATTGATGGTGTAGAACAAAGGATGTCTACCAATATACTACACTGGTAATGGTGCTTTAGATCTGAGAAATTGCAAATATACCGATAAGAAATAGGAGTTAAAGGATTAAACAATACATCTCAGTCTAGGATTTGTTCGTGTCATCTACTAACAGGCCTTTAGAGTAGCGAAACTATAGGTGCTCTACCAAACCTAGGTTGTGGAAGTCCCATAAGGGACACTTGTATGCAGTGACAGATCCCGAATATTTTTTTATTGGGGATAGCAAAAAAGAATTAGCGCTGTACAGAATTGAATTGAAACAATACAGTTTCCATAAAAATTGATACACATGTGAATACAAATATACAATGAAATTGTTAAAACAGTATAGACAATTTGAGATGGTTAAAAGAGGATCAAATGATGTTTGAGGACTAGTTCAAAAACTAATTCTAGAGTGTGGACCTATTCTGAAAAAAAAAGTTGTAGTGGAGAATATCATAGTCAGTCACATGAAACAGGGATCGGGATAGGTTCATTTGTAGTGGAGAAGATCATAGTTCGGTAGGTACCTAAAATTAGGTTCGATGGGGGATATGTTTATTTGTGATTGCTCCAGTACGATGTACGTAATAACTAATATAAACCCTTGGGTTATAAAGATTCTTAGCATTTATATTATAAAATAGTTTAATACTTGTTAAATTTTCATTAGTCATAACCAATAGTCGATTATTAAATTTTCATTAGTCATAACCAATAGTTGATTACATATTTAAGTTTCTAGAGTTTTTTATTCTGCCATAAAACCGAGTCACATATTAATGTTAAAAAAGTCACAATATCATGATTGAAAGGTCCGGATTCGGATCGTCAATCTCCACAATCCCGACCGAATCGTACCAAGATTGGGATTTGGGAACACGCTAACTAGATTTAAAATTTGTGGCCTTTCTAGCAAATCATGTTTCTTTGGAGAAGATTGGAATCTTAACCACCCACATGAGTTATAGTTGTGGAAGTTGACCGCTATGGCAACCCGTCAGATATGAATTAGCCTCTTATATTATTATATATGAACTATTTTTAAGCGTGTTAGGGTCAGTAGAAACATATAGTAACCAAACCTGAATCTTAAAACACTTTGTGGGATTGAAAGACGTGTAACACATACTACACCTTGTCCATGCTTGTGAGTTGGTATCTGCTGTTTAGTAAACTGATGAGACATTGGGGCCAGTGTCTTAAAACCCTGTTTAGGCCGCTCATATGCTTCTACTTGATTATCCACTTATTTCGTGCTTATTAGATGAGTTAGCTTTAGAAGGTCATCTGAATGACTATCTTCGTTATATGCTTTTTAAAACATCGATGCGGCTTTATGATCACACGTTTGTAATTTATTTGGAAAGAAAAAGGTCTCACATTAGAATCAAGGACAAAGAGGACTATTATGGCCTTGTCTTCGGTTAGGTGTGGATATAGATCCTTCAACTGTCTTAATTATCTACTTACTGGTTTCGTTTTTAGCAGATTAGGCATGATAGACATTAATGCTCCAGTGCGATGAGAAGTGGTAATTGTACATGGGTAGTAGGTGGTGCACTATGTTTCAATGGTTCTATCTGTGTGATGTAGATAGACATATATATTAGGAAAATAAGGGTTTTCTATAATCTGTCTATTATATTTTGTTGTATCCTGAGTCCAACAACCCAGTGTTAGAAAGTTATTTTACAGGGCTTTCCCCTGAGCAACATGGATGGCTTTTTACCATATAATGTTGTGGTGGAGTAAAACGTTATTATTCTTTTACACCTTTGACTCCTAGATTTACAGAGTTATTTTTACACCCTGTATTTTCAAATAATGGTGCTTTACATTTGGATTCTCATGATTTTTTTTGGAAATATTTTTGTCTTGGAATGACTTAGTCTCAAGAAAGAAGCTTTTTCCTTTCTGCTGAAGTGTGGTTATGCGGACGAGGTTCGAAATTTCATGCATCTTAAGAAGCTGTGCACTCGAGATGAAGGCAATGATACATCTAATGAATTAAAGTAAGTCCCTCGCATATTCGTCTTTCCTTTCAATAGACTTGACTTAGGAATCAGACGTGTTAACTTTTTAGCATTTATTTTAATGCTAGGCTTTCAGTTGCCTAATTGATGCATTTATGGATCTTATGATTGGATGGTTACTTTCTGAAAGATGATGCTCAACTGTCGTATATCTGTGTTTGCCTATGTCTCTTTAGTGTAGATTACATACCTTCTATTTTGCGCATGTGTTATAAAGTTATCATTTTCTGCTTTATCGCTAAAATGCTTACACGATTTAATTGAGCTATTAAGGTTTTGGTATTCAGCCGTGCTTTATTTATATATATATTTTTCTCTTTTCTACTACCCAAAGGACAATTAAGTGATCTGACTTTCTCCCAGAAAACTAGAAAAAAAGATGACAATTTTCTAATAAGCTGATCAAGTCACTCAACTGGATCTATACCTAATTTCGTACCTATCCATTTGCAGTGACGGGTTTTTAATTGTATAAGCAATCTAACTCCATTGAATCGCAGGCGTTACAAACATTGTCTGTAGCAATGTATCTAGAGAATAGGCATATGTTTGCAATGAATCTTAGTGTTTGCTAAGAAGTTACATACATCCTGATTATTTTTTTTTCTAAAAAGTCTTTTTATGGCCTTTCTTTATACATAATTACCGATCTAACCATTCCAAGTGAACATATAAAGAGATTTTCACCCATTGTATTCATATTAGAAGTAGGATTTGCTCATTGAGGAAATATGTCACTTCCCATGTATATATAACCCTCTGCAAATCCCCATAGGTATTGAAACTTTTAGAGAAAACTTGCCTAGTGTTGTTAAAAGGTATGTCTGTAAGTCCAAATAGGAGTGAGGAGCTCACATAGGCCTTCTGGCTTTGGCTTTGGGAAATTGACCAACTTTGTTTTTACTCAGTCTTTTTTTCTACATCTAAATTACCCTCTGCAAACCTCCATGGGTATTGAAACTTTTAAAGAAAAAGTTGCCTAGTTTTGTTAAAAGGTTTGTCCCGTAAGCCCAAACAGGAGTGAGGAGCTTACTTAGGTCTTTTGTCTTGGGGAAATTGATCATTTGACCTTGTTTTTTTCCCAGTCTTTTTTCTACGTTTAAGGTAATAATATATTGACTTCCGCCCCTCCAACTTCCAAATAAAAGGCAGGCACTTTCCATTCCGAGCTGTTTTAGAAAGATGCAACATTAAAAACTGTCTTATTGTTTGCCTCTAAATAATCATCAATCTTTGTTCAAAAAAGCGTCATTAAGTATATTTTATTCTTATTAAGGGCCATTTTAATACATATGATCAACAGTTAGACATTATTGTTAAAGACTTAAACGATGCACCAATTTAAACTTTCCAACGCTACACAGTTGCAATATTTGTTTTTGGGATATGTCGTGCTTATGTACGTGGTTACATGGTGTCAGATAATGTTGCGACACCTAGTGAACTCTGGTTACTTTAGGAGGTGCATTGTCATTATTTATATCAAAACATTTGCTACATTTTCTCACCAAAGTGAAATGCAGTACCCAGTTGTCATCTACCTCAATGTTTAGTTGGTCGAATAGGCCATGTCTTGATATCAATGAGTATTAAGCTAGTTAGAAACTTTGTTTTGTGTCTCGTTTTTTTTTTTTATGGTTCGTGTATCCTGTTTTTCTGTAATTGCAAATCATTATTCCTTGCGCACTGTGAGGTGGATGTTGTGCATTTAGTGTACATACATTGTATTTGTGCTTATATTCTGGCAACATGCAGGAGGAAATTGATAGCTGATACCAAGGCTACTTTCATCTCACGAATTCCAGAGCAGCTGAAAACGGATCTCATTGATCACATCAGAGCTCATATTGATCCGTGAAAGAAAGGCTGCGAGGTACTCTCAACAAACACTTCTTTCATTTGATTTAATGGTGGCAAATGGGCTGGTTGGGCTGATTGGGTAAAGTATCACATCAAATCTGTTGTCTTGAACACTAATTTTTATACATATTAGGTCGGGTCAGGTTGGCCCCTCCAGATTTTTCTTTAAACATCATTCACAAGTAATGAACTTTTTAAATATTATTAGAAAAACTGGATTATAAAATAATAGATGATTTGTTTGAATTAATTGATTCAGAAGAAACATTTGAATTGCATGTTCGGAGACAATCAGCCTGTTTTACCATCCCTACATGTTTCAATTGTAGCAATGTTTTTACTTTTTTTAAATGGCTTATTCGCGATCTGATGAATGAGTTGAATTTGTCACCCCTAGTCTCATTTATTGTTATGCTTTGATTGATAATTCGTGTTTTTTACTATCAGCACTTGATAATAAAACTTCATGTTTGATCGTTTTGCAGTGCCCTAAACAATTTGCATTTGTGGGAGGGTTGGATGGGTTGCCACCATAGCATCTGTATGTATTTTAACGAGGCATATAGTGCGTCAAGCAGTTGCTTGGCCTACTTTCTCTAAATGGTAAATTTTGGTTCGTTTGGGAATCTGGTAAGAAGATAATATAGACGATTTTGAAAGGTGGTTAATGAGATAGCAAGTTGTTGAGTGAGGCTGGTTTAGGACATAGTTTATTAGAACAAGATGAGATACATATATACATATTCTTTCTGTAAAATAACCCTTTTTGACACATATTTAGTATTAGAGACAAACAGCAGTCACTATGCCATTACTTATATTTTAGAGTTCCTGAGATTTTGTTTTCTTTTTTTTGGGTGATCTTTTAATGTTAGTCGTTTTTTTCCATTTACATGTCTTTACATAAAATATTATTCGGAATTTAGCTTGTATGTTTAGGGATGTGCTTGGTTCAGTCGAAACTAATTAAAACCAGCCAAATTAAACAAAATTGGCCGGTTTAGCCGGGTTGTCCCTTCATAATGTGGCTGCCGGTTTGGGAAATTTTCAACTCGTTACATTTGGATAGTTTTGGTGTCAAGGTCCAAATGTAGGGGCCGAACTGAACCATGTGTTCAGGTATAGGTTTGGTTCCTGTAGAAAAGGAAATTTCGATAAATAGGGTAGCAACCAACATAACACAACAAAAGCGATGCTAATTCATTGCTGTTTCAGAAAACAAACACGATTTTTCAAGTAGAAAAATGTAATTTACACGCGACATAAGTTTCATAGATAACGTATATAATGATAGAGTATATATAGAATATGACACAGGCATTTACAACAAACTGTGTCCCGTAGTGTTATATTCTTTGCACTTGTTGTAGGAGTGTACATATATCTGCATTACACATCTGTTCACTTTACAATACATGCTCCTAATTCGTTGTCAGCCACATTTAAAAACCATATTTTGGTTAGGAGGCCTTGTTTGTTTTTTCAAAGAAGATCTTATTTGCCTTTTTTGTCTGCAGGCGCGCAAACAATTTCGTTGAAGACCGTTTGTTTTTTTTCAAACATAAGAGGCTAAAATCACTTCTTTCCTCTTCTACTATGCAGACATAAATTTCCTCTTTTTTCCACTTCTTTGAATTTCCTCTTTTTTCCACCTCTTTTTTAAAAAAGAAAAACAAAACAAGAAAAAGGAAAGAAGTACTTCAATAGTACAAAAAACAAACGGTCTTCTTATTGTAGATGAAGAGCTTAAATGTACCTCTTCTTCTGCAAACATGGTTTGCAGATGAAGAGGTAAAAGCTCTGAAAAAACATTAGGTAATGTGATTATATCTTTTCGAAGATCGCCCCCTAAGTTAACAAGTATTGACTCAATTTAAAAATATTACAGTACATGATACTCTAGATATTTGTCTAAATCTTTTCTTAAGGATTATTTTAGTGCTAACATAGTGCATTTATCAGGTTACATAATTCATCTGCAGTTGAATTATATTACTCCTTCCGTTCCAAATTATAAACCCATTTTTAATTTGCACAAAATTTAATAAAATCCCACTAACTAATTTATTCACCAATCAAGTATCTTCTATCTCCACTAAAGTATTTTTTGATTGGTTGAAATAAGAAAATGGACATGTATTTTGGGACAACCAAAAAGAGAAAAATAGACTTATAATTTGAGACGGAGAGAGTATATCATTATGAAAATTATTAAGGTTTGTATAATTAAAACTAGTTTTAGAATCCCGTGCACACACAAAGTTTGGGATAGATATTTGTTTGAATGATTTTCACATATTGTATATTAATATTGTTGAATGAAAACATAAAGTCTTCCCATTGATGAAGTATTTTAAAATAGGGTTTTGCTAATATGTGTATGGGTAAATATTTAGCTCCTTAAATATGGAAGGTTAAAGTTAATTAACATCAAATATCAATTTAAAAAAAGTAATTTTAAAGTTTAATTAATATTCACTGAATTTATTTTTTGATTTAAAAGAAAATTTGTGTTCATTAATTGCACTTGATGGTGTGCCCATTAGACACATATTAACAAAACCCTTTAAAAAATAGAAGGAATTGCATATATATCCCTTTAAAGCTTCATAATTGCATATATATCCAATCAAAACTCATAATTGCATATATATCTTTCCAAAACCTTAAAATTGTCAAATATATTCAAATACTTATTTTCAATATATTAAATAGAAAAAAATGTCTAATAATTATAATTGATATGTAAAATGACGATTATACTCTTACTCTTATTATATATATATATATATATATATATATATATATATATATATATATATATATATAGTGTAGGGTTATTTTCAGAACCACAAAAAGGTCGAGAACTGCGAGAACCAACACTAGCCATTGATCAAAATAATCAATGGATGAAAATGCAATGGCATTATGGTAAATAAGAAGAATTTCATTTAATATTTTTTATTAAGTAAAAGGGCAATTATGGAATTCTTATAATACATCAACAACAAAAAAAATAGGAGTAGTTACAAATCTCTTGTACTCGTATCCTCTCACTTTTTCTCTCAAACATCTCTTCCAACCCTAAATCCCTAATCATAAGCCGCCACCCATAAATCAAGAAAAAAAAAAACAATCTTTTTTATCAACTAAGGAAACCAACTGCTGCTTGCGCTATAGATCTATCCATCCGGAAAAAGAAAACCAATACAACACCATGGGAAAGGCTCACGGATCATTGTCTCGTGCTGGTAAGGTGAGAGGACAACACCAAAGGTAGCTAACCAGTAAGCAAGACAAGAAGAAGCAATTTTATTTTCGTAAGTGTAAATCTTTTTATTGGTTTCAAGATCTTGGGTTTTTTGTATGTTTTTGAGTTTTGAATCAATAGAATTAAAGGAGGTTGGTCCTCGGTTTTTATTCGATCTGATTTTTTTTTGACTTTCGATCCTTTTTTTTTTGGTTTTGGATCTGCTTTTTTTTTTGTTTAGGATTGGATCTGGAAATGAAATATTGGATATGGTAGATGATATCCTTTTTTTTTGGTTTTGGATATGCTTTTTTTGGAAATGAAATATTGAAATATTGGATCTGGAAATGAAATATTATCTTGGAAATATTATCTTGGAAACTTAGTCCTTTAGAAAGCTTTCTCACACCTGATGAAAAATATGGTATGGTTGAACAAGTTATGGTAGATGCAACTAACCAAGTTGGCCTGGATGTAAATTTAGCTATAAGCCATGAGTGGTTTTTTGCTCCACTACAGTTCATTTCTGGGCTTGGGCCCAGAAAAGCTGCTTCATTGCAGAGGTCCTTGGTAAGAGCTAGTTCAATATATACCAGAAAAGACTTATTAAGCCACAGTCTTGGTAAAAAGGTGTTTGTGAATGATGTCGGGTTCTTACGTGTTCGTCGAAGTGGATATGCTTTTTTTTTTGGATCTGGAAATGCTAACTTGTTTGATGATGTACCTTTATATTATTATTGTAATTTGTTGTTAGGCATTTATTACGTTACTCAACTATCGTGTAATCTTAATCATTTTAAGGTTTTAGAAAACTGGTACTAGAATGCACATGTATTTACGTGATGAAAATGAGAATTTGACAATGAATGCATATGTGTTTATATCTCGAACATGAGTGTTTGAAACGAATGCACATGTGTTTTTACGGTTGTAAATTTGAAACCTTCTATGCATATGTGTTTTTACAGTTTCATGAACTTGTTTCTTTTGTTTAATTTCAGTTGTTATGAAAGGATTGTGCATATATGTTTTGTTAGTTGTTATGATTAAATAATTCCTCTACTATTTTTTTGTGATTACAGGTTCGAGTATAATGAGCATGGATACAAAGAGATCGAGAGTGGCCAATGACGAAAAACACATGTGCACAAAGAGATCGAGAGTGGCCAATGACGAAAAACACATGTGCACAAGGATTAAAACCACATGTGTAGATTTCATGGGTTAATTATTATTAGTGCACACATGTATAATCGATATATTGTACTTGCATTTTTTAGACATATGTATAATGTTTATGTTATTGAATTTCAGTTTTTGAATATTAAAGAATTGTACGCTAAAACATATGTGCAATTATCTTCTTAAGTGAAACACATACGCACCATACTTTTAAAAAACATAAATGTTGAAAAAAAAACTTTTCAAAAATTTAAGTGGTTTAAGCAATTGAACACTATTTAAAAAAACACATGTGCACCTTGACTTATATGAGAAAAACACATACGCATCTTACTTTCTGAAATCATGAAGAAAAAAAAAAGAAAAAAAATCCAAAAAAAAAAAAAAAAAAAAAAAAAAAAAAAAAATTTAGGAACTAAAAAAACGTTTTTTATTAAAAAAATCAAAAAGAAAATAAAAAATGTACTTTTACTATTATGCCCTTTTGAATTAAATAATAAAATTAAATATTCAAAAAAATATGATTGGTTGATGCTGGTTCTCGCAGTTCTCGATCTTTTCTTGGTTCTGAAAAGAACCCTTCCCTATATATATATATATATATATATATATATATATATATATATATATATATATATATATATATATATATATATATATATATATAGAGAGAGAGAGAGAGAGAGAGAGAGATGAGATCATTTAAAAAGTTGATCTCAAGAGAAAAGTGGGAGAAGTGATCTCAACCGTTAGATCATCCCCTTTCCCCTCCTTTTTTTTTCACCAAACTACAGGGGCTTAAATGTAAATTTTTTATTTTTTGGAGGTAATTTCCGTAACTTTTTAATAAGATCGTATATAATGTTAAATCAAATTCATTATTTGTGATTATCCTTTCCAAAATTCTCTCTTTTTCTCTCTATAAAATGAAAACGTGATTCACTTTATTTTTCTGTCACAAATCAAAGAGTTCGTTGATGCACTGATTCAGTCAATCATAATGACACATTCCGACATCAACTGTATGTTAATCGTATATATAATCGTTATTTTTTTTTGCGTTAATTGTATGATTATGTGATGTAACACGTTTTCCCCTTTAGTTTCGATGTTAATCTTCATAACTGATTATGTTATATGTTGATTTTAGTGATATTGACCTAATGTGTGTTTTATCTGATGATTTGTGTATTTTTTTATTCTATTTTTATTTTAATTTTTATTTTTTATCAGATATGTTAATGATTATCTTTTAGCAGCTGTGTTGTTAGCTTAATCAGATTATTAATTTTTTTATTTTTAGTTTATTTTATTTATTTATTATGTACAGATGCACTAATTTTTATTAATTGCTGTTTGTTATGTATTATGCTGTTTGTTATATATTAATTAAATCGATTTGCTGTATAATACAGATGCACTAATTTATCAATCATGTTCATATTAATTGAGTTATATGATTAGTTATATGTATATGCTATTAATGTTGTTGTTGCTGCAATAGTTGATATAAGTGTTGTTGATGTTGTGATACAGATGCTTCAGATTTATTTATGTTATTATACATAATTCATTATTTATTTTTGTATGTTTATATGCACTGAATGTATAATTTGAAGTGATACGGATTAGACAGCTGTATACGGATAAGTTGATTAAGTTTATATGCACTGAATGTATAACTTGAAGTGAAGTGATAAGTCGATGCGATTGATATGAATTAGTGGATTAAGTTTGTTGATGCACCTTTTATTTTTGTATTCAGATGCACTGTGTGTATAATATTAATTTACATGGAGTAGTTTTTTTGATGCATTTTTTTTGTGTACAGATGCACTGAATGTATACAGATGCACTTTTTATACTTTAGTTATTAATATTGCATCTTAGTTTGTTTGATAAGTTGATGCGATTGATATGAATTATTTGATTAAGTTTGTTGATGCACTTTTATTTTTGTATTCAGATGCGTTGTGTGTATAATAATAACTGACATGAAGTAGTTTTTTTTTTTTTTTTTTTTTTTTTTTTTTTTTTTTATATATATATATATATATATTTATTTTATTCACTTTTATTTTTTGTGTACAGATGCACTGAATGTATACAAATGCACTTTTTATATTTAGTTATAAGTATTAGTTACACAAACATGTTCTAATAGTTGTGTTTTCATATCTTCAGGTTTAGGTACGATTTCTTCTTCAAACAATGTTGGCGAAAGCAGCAGTTGTAGTTATGTGTGTGGGAGTAGTTCTAGTTCAGGTTCTAATGGTGTACGTGTATCTAGTTCTGGCTCAGCTAGTGATGATTCTAGTTCGAGGCTTGTTAGTGTATCTAGTTCTTCATCGGTTGTTAATGTCTCAAATGTTGTTGATCGATCTATTGGTGTTTCGTCGGTTATTGATGGGTCAAGGGTTTGGGTTCCTGATGTGGATATGTCTCTTAAACCGAAAAAAGGAACTGTGTTTGTGTCATTGGTGCAAGCGTATAACTTTTACTGACATTATTAAAAAATGGGAGGGTTTGATATTAAGCTTGGTACTGAGAGCAATCCTGATGGTAGCGATTGTCCTAGTATAAAGTACTTTAGCTGTAATAGAGGTGGGAAGAAAAGAGATTCAATGTATGATAGACATAGGTCGGATTCTGATGTTGCTGTGTGTTAGCTATTGGATTTCATAAACACATAAACACACTATATCAAGAGGCGTATGGAGTGTTTAGAGAGAGAGAGAATGAGATGTTCTAGTGAGAGAAACACATAGAAGGTTAGATTGCAAATGAACATCCAACCCTCTCCCTTGTGGGGAGAGGGCTATTTATACATAGTATTACGCCCTCCTTCGGGCTGTGGATCAGGCATACAATGGGTAAAGACCCGTCCTTCCTCCATGGTGATGCACTAGACTAAACTACTCTAATAACTAGCTAATATATAACATAATAAACGATATGTCTACGAGCTAACTTATGCTAGATTATATTTGGGGTGACTGATACTTCACTATGGGATTTCCAATTCCTAACAATCTCCCCCTAAGGGAGGTCACCCCATGATTTACATTTTGCATCCTAGCATTCTAATTAATCTTCAGTCTTGAGCTCGTAGACATCAATTCATCAAAATATTCAATGTTTGTGTTTTTGTGGTGATTTCTTCATAGTCCAACTACTTTGTACATTAAGTGGAGGTTATAGAGCTGATCCACATCTTGATGACCTTCGAGCTTTCTTTGAGATCATCAGCCACAATTGATCTCAGCATCACCCTTTGTTGCGTTACCTTCATGTGGTGTTGTGACAAATGGACCGACATGCTCACATTCTGGATCATGATGTCTTCTTATCAGAGTAGCGGAAGCTTTAGTAGACTCATGATATTTGCAGCAGCGTAGTAGAAGCATGGAGTGAAAATATCAGAGTCGTTGATGCACTTATCATGAATTCTTTAGACATGAGTGTAATGTGTGAGCATGCGGCTATGGATTGACTCCTCAATTCTGATCAGCTGCAAACGTTGGGTGTACCTGCATACAACAGTTAGCAATAAAGCGCACGAGAGTGTCTTTGATCACTTTCGTTGAATTGAGGTACACGGCCCACGGTTCCCCGTTGATCAGCACAAGTACTACCTGTGATCATGTATGATTCCGAAGAATCTCCTTGACAGGGTTTCGCAGCTGCTCTAGCTGTTCTCAAACCGGAACGTCTCAAAGAAGACAACACGGAGTGAGTGAACCAGCGAATTGAGATTCACTGATTGATGAAAAATGATTAAAAAACAATCGTGTATTGCATATAAGAAAGAATTTTCGCAATACAACGAAGGTTTTATATGAAGAATCAATTTTCAATCATAAACACCTTTTGATATTTGAAAATGTGATACACAGTCGATGTGCCATAGAAAAATGATTGTTGCGCACAACGACTGGTTTTTCAAAGGTATCCGTCAATCCATAACCTGGACCAAGGTTGATTCATGGTGTGAATCGCCCCATCGTTTCTGTCCAGTTGTCACATGTTTGATCTATTGGATAGATCTCACATGCCACCTACCAAGAGCTTGTTTGATGTTGGCTCTAGAAGGTTTTCCATCTTTATTGTGAATATGTGAACATATCACTCAGATATTCTGGCAATACCACAAGGATAATGCGTAGGACTCTTAAGATATATTCTCTCTTTCCACATTATGTAAAATAGTGAGTCTTCATTGATTGTGTCCTAGTGAGATTTATTGATGATCTCGTGGCTCTAGATTCAAAAGTGCACATTTGGTTCCTATGCTGGAGACTAGGGAGAGGGTCTCCTTCTTCAATATCAACAATCTCTAAGAGAAAGTCGATAGATAATGTAGGTTCCCGGTGAGAATGAAACAAGTCCTTTTAAGAGGAACTTGAGTAGCTTGGGAAGTTGTAGTGCAGTGCGTCACTGGGTCCATGACGTCTTGTCTTTAATACCGGTGTTACCTTGGTAACCACCAGTAGCATATGTATTAAACCCGGTTTCTGCCCTATGGTTGAATAAATGGAGGGTTGTTTCTTTTCACCCTATTCACATTCAATTCTTTTTCATTCTTCAACCCCTTCAGTGCTTACCGAGACTTCATTACTAGAACCTTGTTGGGTTTATTCCAGTTCTAGCTCAATCTCAGTCGGCACTCTTCCCATTTCTCATTTTTCTCCTTTTTCAATATACCTAAGGACTCTACACTATCTAGTGGATTGTCCCTGGGTAGATCCCTCCGGCTCTGACGGGATCGTGGGAACGAATACCTAACCTAACCATCCTTATATCTCCATACATAAAGTAAATTTGGTCAGTCTTTTTGGTATTGTTCTTCTGCCATTGGAACCAATTGAAAACCATTTGAAAAATCAATTCAAGTACTTGTGATACATGATCAAAACATTTTGTACCTGAATTGTTTGTGATATTTTTAGAAAAAGCTCCCCCTCAACATGTGCATCATATATATTTGAAATGGTTTTAGCACATGGAGGCAAGAGGACTTGAAAATCTCAGATTTAAGAATGAAAGATTCGATTCTTTGATCAACAGTTTCTAAAAGATATCAACATCACTTTCCCAATCAAGATTAGTATTTTTCATACTTAGTTAAAGACTTTTTTTTGAAAAGGATGTGGTTTTCAAAAGAATTGCTCCCCCTCAACATGTGCATATAATTCTGAAATTGTTTTGCACAAAGATGAAAGAGTTGTTAGAAGTACATTCACGATCATATTGTGTTGTTCCCTATTCACTATCGTTTAAAAAACAATTAAGTACTTAAAACAATTTAACATTGAATAATAACTGAAAGTAATGTAAGTAACACACACAAAGTAATTTTCAACATCATATTCTTATTAGAAATAAATCAAAAGAATACGTTACCCAAGTACTTGCGGAATAGTACTTGGGATTGAAATGACAAAGTTTGGGTGACTCCTCTCTAAGCTCAGGCTAAGTCTGAGCACAACTCTTAGAACCCACTGAGCTAGCTCAAGGATAAAGTTGTATTTGGAGGAGTGAAAAGTTGGCTTGTGTGTATGTGTGTTTTTACAATTCACAAGCTTAAACTTTTCACTCATTCTCTTATGCTATTTATACAAGTATGATTTTAACTTTAACCTAGAAGACAAATACATTGATCACAATAATCACGAATATAGATATATTCGATTACTGTTTACTTTGCTATTAGTAGTCAGGCGGCGAAGCTTCTTTCCTTAACAGAGAATCCTTTAGTATCGCCGCTTACTATAAATGGGAAGATATGGCTTTAGTAGATAGGGACTTAGTTTTATCTGGGTAAAGCACTTGGGGACTTAGTTTTATCTGGGTAAACTTTTCCCGCCTAGTCCCGCTCATTCTTCAATCTTCAAAGCCTTCAGTCTCTTCCTTCAGTTTGTCTTCAGTACTAATAGTTGGAGAGGAGTCTTAGGGATTCAGTGAGTTATTGTCATCACTCACTGAATCCACCATCTTCTTCTTGACTTAGTCTTCACCCATTAAGTTCCGCCTTGCTGAGTGGAGAGGCTTCTTCTTCGCCTCGTACTGAGTATCCTGAAGATGGCTCACTGAGAGTCTGTGCACTCAGTGACCTGATAGTGTTTAACGGATTGAACACTTAGGTTATTTTCTATTCAAATCCTAGATTAAGGGGTTTGGGTATTTACTGAACCCAACATATTGCCACACGGAAACCGTTAGAAAATCAATCAAGGTACATTATGTTGAAACATATGAGTATTTGTACCTTAAAGGTTTATTTTCCTTTAAAAATGCCCCCCCTCAATATATGCTTCAAGATTCGAAAAGAGTTTAGCACATATTAGAGAGCAGTATGCACTTTGAGATAAATTGGCCACCTTTTATCAGATTGCATATTTATATCACATTTTCTCCCCCGATCAAAAATTTCAAATCCTTTGAGATTTTGGATCTCAAATGATTTAAATATGTAAGAAACAAAACTTGTTGGAGAAAAATGTGTCAGGTTTTATTTGATCTGAAGTGGACTACTCCTAGGTTCCCTTTTTAGACTAAAAGGGGAACTACAATCCATAACCTATCACTACTATATACATTATAGTTATAGTTGTTCATAGTACAATCACCACATTACATAGATCTTAATAGATAACAAAACTACTACAGGAAAATGTCTTCATTCAGTTCTTTGCAGTCAAGGCAGGCTAAATTCCCAGTTGGGCTGGTGCATCTCTCAGCCTTTCATATCTTTTGCTGAGCATCTTCATCAGCTCCTTTGATCGGACCCAGTTCATCGAGTTCAGTGATCCCAAAGTCAGTGAATTTTAGGGGATCATGAACCTCAAAGTGTCTTTTGTCATCCCCTCTATAAACATTCATAGCCAATGGTTTGGTGTTGGGAACAATCTTGGCATCTGTGATTTTTTCAGGAAGCCTTCGGCTGGTCATTGTCCAGTTGTATTCCTTAACTCTGCTTTGCCTAAGAGCTTCAGTTTTCTTTCCCTTTTCTTCCAACTGCTTTCTCATTTTAGCCATCTGAGCAGGCTGAGCTTCCTTGAACTTTTGTCGTGCCTGACCTTTTTGGAGCTTGCTTTCATCTAATCCCATGTTCTCAGCTTCTTCGGCGACGACCTTTGCCAATGCTTCTCTGTTCCTTTTCTATTCCTAAGCTAGTTTCATTCTTCTTTCTTCTTTAGCAAGATGTTTACTCAGCTGTTGTGGTATGAGCAGGTATTCAGTGTCGCCGATTTTATAGGGAATCTTCTCAGGCTCAGCAGTAGTCATTTTGCCTTTGCCTTTGTCTTGGCCTGAGGAAGATGATGCAACTAATGGTGGTGTTGTTGTTGTGACCGTCAGTGTTGTTGTAGTTGATGTATGTGGTGGTAGTGAGGATATGGGTATTGCAGAGACTGGTATAGATGATGTGGGGGCTACTGATACTGGAGGTGTTTGCTCCCCCTCAGTGTGAAGAGAAGTCTCTTCAGCAGTATTCTCCCCCTCAACTATTGCCAGAGCTTCAGTGAGGGCAAGAGTTGGAGTAGGTGCTGAGGGGGACGGAGCTGCTTGACCCTTGAAGGCCTGATAGATTTCGGTGATCATGGCCTTAATCTCTGAAGTATCTGCCTGAATACCAGTGACCTTTGCATCCAGATTAGCCTGAGAGATCTCTAATGCAGTCATCCGGGGACCAAGATTCCAGGCCATAGAAGATGAGGCCTGAGCCATAGCAGTTACCTGAGTATTTAAAGAGTCCACTGAGGTCTGAAGAGTCTGAACTGAAGATCGGAGACCCTGAACATTTGCAGATTGGAGCATTTCAATCAGTTCAGTCAATCGAGATGAGTTTTTCACATACACCTCAGTGGCCTCCAGCACTTTGGCATTGAGTGCTGGGTCTTCTTTAACAACGTCCCTGATTTCATCAATTGTAACCCCACAAGTCTGAAGATGCTTGAGGAACTTAACCAGGTTTTCATCCAGTCTGATAAGGTGTTGGTACATAAGATCTCGGTGCTCATGAACATTTTCATTGAAGGTGAGCACATCAGATCGAAGATCAGCGTAGCTGGCTGCCGCTTCAGTGTGTTGATCCCAAAATTGTTCAGTAACCCCAGTGTACAGTCTCCTTGAGGCTTTAGTGATCCACTAAACCAGCTGTCTTTCAGTGACTGGAAGAATGTTGTCAAACGGTTAAATTCCCCAGAGCTGGATGATGAGGAGTATGAGTCATTATCTTCTGGATGAAATGGTGACTCAGTATGCTCATTTGGATCAGGCTGAGGCTCTTGTTCAGATTGAACCTCAGCGTCCATTTCTTCTCCAGCTGATAAAATTTCATCATCAGTTTCAGCAAGTTCATCCTCTGAGAATAGAATACCAGTGACATCAGCAATTGTGAGCAAGGGGTTGGTGATGGGTTCCATATCAGCGGGTGGTATATATCCCTCTGAGTCTTTATCCCCCGTTGACCCCTCAGACACTAGTGGGAGTTTCCCAGTGCCTTCTCCGGAGTCAGGATTGGTTTTGGGTTCCGTATCGGCAGGTTGTTTCTTTCCCTCCGAGTCTTTGTCCCCCAGTGACCCCTGAGACACTGGTGGGTGTTTCCTAGTGCCTTTGGAGGAGTCAGTGATTGTTGTATCCCTATCAATGGGTTGTTTGTTTCCCCCTGAGTCTTTGGGATCGATCAGTGTGCCCTCAGACAAAGACTTGGATTTGTTAATGTCATCATCAGGCGTAGTGGAAGGCGCTCCCCTACCAGCGGGTTGTTTGTTTCCCTCTGGATCTTGGGGAGTAGTAGGTGTGACCAAGGGCACTGACTGTGATGTATTAGTATCCTTCGTTGTCACGGGGGTGGTTGTTGCTTGGTCAGCGGGTGTCTTTTTAGTCTCGGGCTTTTTGTGCCTCTTAGGCTGTGCTCCTGAAGCCTCAGGGCCCTGAGACTTTGGTTTAGTCTTAGTCCCAGTCTGAGACTTCCCCTTTTTCTTTTTAGGAGCAGGGTTTGGAGACACTGATCCACTTTGATTGTTTACAGCAATCATGTGGGCCATCAATTCAATTGGAGTGACAAGGGATGGGTCCTTTTGAAAATTTGATGGGCTCAGGATGCCAGGTAAATTTCCAAATTTTTCATCCTGAGTATAATTTGAACCCAGTAACGATTGCAAAGCACATGAGACAGACCTAGGATACGAAACGTACTTCTTCCTAGTTTTGCTCTGTAACTTCGTTACGAGATCACTGTAAATGATCTCCCCTATGTCGACAGTGACCCCATTCATCAGGCAGTATGCCATCATCAACTAAATAGAGTTAACTTGTTCAGTGGATGAGTGGTTCCTGCCGAGGACCTGAATCACAAAAGTGAAGAAGATCCTCCAAGCCACTGGGAATGAACTTTTAGTGACTGGGGTCTTGTCCAAAAAAGTTGGATCTAAAATGATTTGTTTTAACCCATCCTTCACTGTGGAGGGTTCAGGATGGGCGACATAAACACCTTTGTTATAATCTAACCTTGTTGAAGTGCAAAACGTTTTGTAATCCAGGGTGTATTGTTGCCCCCCATTAAGACTGAACCTGATGAGATACTCCCTGAGTGGTCTAAGGTTATTCTCATCAGTAGAAGGTGTCAGGTCAAAGGCTTTAGCTGTAGCCTAAAGCTCCCTGAGGTAGTTTGGGTATAGTACTGAGGGACATTTTACAAAGGCCGTTTTGAGTGGGCAGTTGAATAAAAATTTTATAATGTCTTTATAGGTTGGGACATTTTCAGGGTATTCAAAATTTCCTATGACATTATTTGTTTTAAATTCAACGTTAGTAAGATCCCCTACCCACTGAGAAGCAAACTGGAGAGATTGTGTTCTAGCCATTTCCAAAGATGATTTTAGGGTTAAAAAAATGTTTTGACTAGAACAATCAAAGTATTTAGATCTCTCAATTTTGTGATGAAAAAATTTTGTAAAAGTTTACAAGGAGGGTTTTCCAAAAGAGATTTAAAGATTTTGAGAACACACAAATTTTTCTGGATTTGAGAAAGGATTTTGACAGAGTTTAGTTGCAGAAAATAATTTGTGTGTGTTTTGTGGTTTTTGAAGAGGGTATTTATAGAGTAGTGAGAGGGGTGGCTTTTGTATAAACGTGGATATGTAAAGACCATTTTTGAATCCGTTTGATATTCCACATTTAATGCCACCCACCACATTACGCAGTAAAATCCCGTCTTTAAAGGAAAACAGTTGCAATGCACAGTAAAAGTGCACTTTAGCAGTAATAAAATATCCATAGGATATTTTATGTGAGAGAAGGCATTTAATGCCAAGTGGGGTGAGGTAAATGATGATACTCCTGACAGTAAGACATGTATTCCTATATTAAATTAGTGAGATTACCAACCTAGGACATTTAAGTAACTAATACTTGGAGCATTTAGTTACTCATTTAATGCTTTCTGTCAGGGACCCTGAGTGAGTCTTACTCATTCAGTGAGAGGTTTGTTTTGGATGTTCAGGGAGGATGAATCATTTCAGAGAACTTACTGAGATTGGCTTTCAGATACCTGACTTTCAATGTCAAGCATTCCCAATTCAGCTTTCAGTCTCCTGAAGGTAGGTTCATTCAAGGGTTTTGTGAAGATATCAGCCAGTTGATATTCAGTAGGGATGAAATGAAGTTCAATGTCTCCCTTCATTATGTGATCCCTGATGAAGTGATATCTGATATCAATGTGTTTGGTTCTTTGGTTGAGGACAGGGTTGTTGGAGATTACAATAGCACTGGTGTTGTCACAGAAGATGGGCACCATTTTGTAGTGGATTTCATAGTCACTGAGTTGACTTTTCATCCATAATACATTGGCACAACATCCTGCTGCAGCTACATATTCAGCTTCAGCTGAGGACATATCCACTGATTGTTGGTTTTTAGCACTCCAACAAACTAGTTTTCTTCCAAGAAATTGACAGGACCCTGAGGTACTTTTTCTGTCCATGTTGCAGCCAGCGTAATCAGAATCAGAGTAACCCTTGAGATCAAACCCTGAGCATTTTGGATAATAGAGTCCAAGGCTTGGGGTTCCCTTCAAGTACCTGAGAATTCTTTTGGCTGCAGTGAGATGGGATTCTTTAGGATTGGACTGATATCTTGCTATTAGACAGACTGAGAATTGGATGTCTGGTCTAGAAGCAGTTAGATACATCAGTGAGCCAACAATCCCTCTGAAATGAGTTTGATTGACTGATTTTCCAGTGAGATCAGGTCCAAGGTTGTTAGGTGGGACCATTGGTGTAATACCCCGCCTTATCTGACCACAATATTGTCCGCTTTGCCCGTAGGCTCACGGCTTTGTTTTTGTGGCCTCATTTGAAGACTTCCCGGCAGGTCACCCAAGCCAGTACTACTCTCACATGAGCACGCTTAACTGCCAGTTCCTAAGAACTCCGCCCGCAGTAGACCACAAAACGCGTTGTGTCATTGTAAGGCGAAAGTTATCTTATGAGCCCAGCATCTCTCCAGGCCACAGCCGATGTGGGATTTGCCTAGGGTGTCACAATCACCCCCCCTTAGGGACTCATCGTCCTCGATGAGGTTTGCCCCACCATCCCGAACGGCTTAGGAGTGGCTCTGATACCAATTGTAACACCCCGCCTTATCTGACCACAATATTGTCCGCTTTGCCCGTAGGCTCACGGCTTTGTTTTTGTGGCCTCATTTGAAGACTTCCCGGCAGGTCACCCAAGCCAGTACTACTCTCACATGAGCACGCTTAACTGCCAGTTCCTAAAAACTCCGCCCGCAGTAGACCACAAAACGCGTTGTGTCATTGTAAGGCGAAAGTTATCTTATGAGCCCAGCATCTCTCCAGGCTACAGCCGATGTGGGATTTGCCTAGGGTGTCACAATTGGAGTCTTCACTGAGGCACAGTCAGATATCTCATATTTTTTCAAGAGATTTCTGGTGTATTTCTCTTGACTGATGGATATTCCTTTATCAGTTTGCCTGATTTGTAGTCCAAGAAAGTATGTGAGTTCCCCCATCATGCTCATTTCAAACTTCTTTGTCATCAGTTTTTCAAACTGTTTACAAAGTTTGTAGTTTGTTGAGCCAAAGATGATGTCATCAACATACACTTGGACTAGTATCACATCCTGTTGAGTTCTATAGACAAACAGTGTGTTGTCTATCTTTCCTCTGACAAACTTGTTTTGTATTAGGAAGGCTGAGAGAGTTTCATACCATGCCCTGGGAGCTTGTTTAAGTCCATAAAGGGCCTTGTCAAGTTTGCAGACATAGTCAGGGAATTCACTACTCTCAAAGCCTGGAGGTTGCTGAACATATACATCTTCCTTGAGATCACCATTTAAGAATGCACTTTTAACATCCATTTGGTAGACCCTGAAGTTCATGTATGTTGCATATGCAAGAAAGATCCTGATGGCTTCCATTCTTGCAACAGGAGCGAATGTTTCATCATAGTCAATGCCTTTTTGTTGACTGTGTTAGGAATTAGAAAATTCCAGTATTGAAGAGTCGGTCACTCCAACTATTATCTAGCATAAGTTAGCTCGTAGACTTGTCGTTATTTACGTTTTATTGTAGTTAATTAGTTAGTCAGTAGCGTAAAATAGTTTAGTGCAACACCGTGGAGGAAGGTCGGGTCTTTACCCACTGTATCCCTGATCCACAGGCCGTCAGGAGGTCGTTTAGTTTGTCACCTATAAATACCCTCTACCTTGCAAGGTAGAGGGTTGGATGTTCTTTGGTAATCTAATATTCTACAAGTTTCTCTTACTAGAATATCCCACTTTCTCTCTCTCTAAAATCATCTATATGCTCATTGTGTTAATGTTATGATATGTAAGTGAAATCCAATATCCTACAATTGGTATCAAGAGCCATGGTTAGATCATATCTTGCACATCTTTGGATTTCTAGTGGTTTTTAGGTGGTTTTTGAGTTTGAAAAAGTTTAGTGGTTTTTGCATCATTTGGGTGATTTCTAGTGTTAAAGTTTGGATTTTGATAGTACTTTTATGTTTAGAATCATCACAAGTGTTTAGGTTTTGATTTGGTAAGCTTGTATCATCGTGGTTGGGTAGTTTTGGATTGAAAAGTGATGTTTTTTGTGGTTTTCTTGCTAGCGACTTGACATTCGGACTTCATTCTTCGTAGCGACTTGCTTTGCAATTTCGTAGCGAGTTACAGTTTTGGAGCTAGCGACTTAGATCTAGCGATTAACAATACAAGTAGTGGACTCTCCACTACGGGTAGCGACTTGGTGGTAGCGACTTGGTGGTAGCGACTTGGTCTGTAGCGAGTTGCTCTTTAGCGACTTGTATCTTTAGCGACTTGAGTAGCGAATTGCTGCCAAAATTATGCTAGCGACTTGAGGCTTAGCGAGTTACTACTTAGCGACTTGCATTTGTCTAGCGACTTGGGACTCTAGCGACTTAGTGGTATAGCGAATTAGGTGTTAGCGACTAGAGGATTAGCGACTTGTACTTAGCGATTTGGATGTTGATTTAACGACTTGGGATTATTGCTATTTAGCTGCTAGCGAGTTGGTTCAAAATCTCTAGAGACTTGGGGAGTAATTCATAATAACACAATGTCAGTCATCACAGATCCTTTAATCACCAAAGTACTTGCTCTCTATGACACAGCACTGAATAGTGAAACATAATGCTTACCTGAATGCCATACATTTAATGATTCAGCATCGATTAATCAGAACAACTCAAATAAGTCACTCTTAATGTTTGCAAATGATACTATGAATATGGAATGCACCAGTGAGCCGTTTAAACATCTCAATCAGCTTCTCAAATTACTCTTATCTACAACCATGGATCGAACAAGTTGTGCCATCCTTCGTCAGGATTTTCCCACTTTGACAAGAACTGTTTTACTTAACTTAGAACGACTGAGGTTTCAAATTACCAAAGAAAAGGTCTCAACTGATGAGTCTCATGCCGCTCTTCAAACTATCTTCAATCAATTTCAGCCACTTATCCGGGAAGAATATTCCTCAGATTTTGATGATATCATGACAGGAATATCATTCAAAAACATACGGGAATGGAAATTCATGAGTTCAGAAACTCATTTACTCAACTTATGGGTAATATGGAAACATACATCAAGGAAGCTGCAAAAGAGAATAACAAGCTGAATGCGTTGAATGAGTACCAAGAGACACCATGGAGCAATTGTGACAAGTCATGCAACATTCCAGTTGAACCAGTGAATGACACTGATTGCAGAATCCCAGTTGTAATGAAAAAGGATGAAGACAACAGCACTGATCTCAAACACTCAGAGTCAGAAAAGGTTTCTTTCGATAAGGTACACTTAACTGATCACACAAATTCTCATAAAAAGGTACATGACTCTTACTCTGAACATAACATTGTGGAATCAATCTTTGTTCTACCTGAATCTAATGCAAGTAACATGATTGAAAAAAGGGTATATGATGAGCTTTCAAACAAATTTTCAATTCTTGAAAAACACTGTATCTCATTGCAAATTGAAATACAACAAAAGGATGAAATGTTTTATGCAAAAAAACCGTGTACTAATCAGGAACTTCCAGAATTTAGAGAATTTTTTGAAATTAATCAGTTAAAATCCCAGATTCAGGACAAAGATTCAACCATTGGCAATCTGAAACTACTTCTTTCAGAAGCCCAGAAATATGACTGTCATGAGATGAGTGATGCACTAGAATCTAGAAATTATGAACTAGCTCTATGTGTGTCCAACCTTCTAAGAGAAAATGAGAATTTAAGAATGAACCTTGAGGAAACAAACTCTAAGTTAGACAATCAATCTAACCTCTTGATGAAAGACATTGATGACCTCAAAGCACAAATTCAGGATAAGAGCTTCAATATTGTTGCCCTAAAAAATGAGCTCAGGAAGTCTGTTGGAAATTGGATGAACACTAAATTTGCAAAACCTTCAACTTTGGGAAAGTCAAATGCTCAGAACCACTTGAAACGAACAGTTATTAAACAACCTAATGCCTTTAGGTCTGAAAGAGCTAAACCATTGAAATCTAAGCTTACATCCCAAGTTGACAATATGTCTGTTTTGTCAAAACCAGTCACTTCATTGCCTAGTTCAGATATGATGAATCTCAAACCTCGGACTTATGGTCAATTCTCACAGATCAGAAATGCAATAAGTATAACTAGCTCGCATGCAAAACATCATTTGACTGATCAATCCTCTAAGAAATTCTCTGATCACAAAAGGACATATTGTCAAAACAAGGTTGTGCACTCATTTAGGTCAACTAACTGTGGTTTCAAATGGATTCCCACTGGCAGATTTTTTAAGTTTACAGGACTTAAACGAACCTACATTCCTAGATCATGCCTCAAATGGATTCCCGTAGGAAAACTCTTCAAGAATGTAGAACCTAATAGGATCCCCATTAATGATACGTCTGTGTTACACTGTGATGCATCCAAATGTGAGATTAAACATGTCACTAACCCTTCTATGTGCAATTCTACATGTGCTTCCAGTACAATGTGCTCTCAGTCTTTTTCAGGTACAATGCTCAACTCAATCAGGAACTTCATGACTTGGTTCCCTTTAGAATTAAACATAGCTCAATCAGGAGCTATAGTTTGCCAAAGTTGATGTACTTCTTACTTTGACTCCTATTCATCCTGAATCAGGACTCGCTCTTTTATATCTGTGTATAAATCAAGTTTTCTTAATTTTCAAAAAAAAAAAAAAAAAAAAAAATTTTTTTTTATATATATCATTATTTTCATATATATCATTATTTTATATATGTCATTCTTTTAAGAATACTATTTTATCATTTTCCTCAATCTAATAAAGAGTACATTCCTTGTTATCGATAACATCTACAGTCCTAGAAATGTCATTCAATAATGGCACGGGATCATAGATGAAGTTCGAACAAATGATATATTCTTGTTTTATAACGGGATTAATTAATGTCAATCAATGGTCTTTGATGACATTGATTGAGGGGGAGATTTTGCATGTGCTGGTTATGATGGGTTGCTCATTTGTAAGTTGTGGTTGTGTTTTGCTTTGGTGTCTATCTGGTTATGCTTTTGTCATTATCTGGTTATGGTGTTTCTCTCAGTTATAGGCTGTGGTCGTACCTTGTTCATTTGATTATCCTTGTGTACCCATGTATTGAATGCCTTGCACTAAATGCTTACTTGATTAAATGTTTATTTGTTTCATGTTTTTCATTGTGGTTATCTATGCTAGCTACTTACCACTTTTGCACATAAACCAAAGGGACCAAATGTGTCATATAACCAATATAGTTTTACACTAGCGACTTGCCACACTTCATTTTAAAACCACAGGGACCGAATGTGTCAAATTGCAAAAGTTCCCCCCTATACCCCTAGCGACTTACTACATTTTTATTTTATAAGTTTTTTTCTCTTCTCTCGTTTTGTCTTCTCGTCTAAGTTATTTGTTCTTTCTAGCGACTTAACTGTGGTAAGTCTCGAATCACACCTTATTTTTTCTCTCTTATGCGTTTGTGTCTAGTTTCTAATCTGTCTCTTTATCCAGATCCTTTCGAGCTCGTGATTTGTGACTGTTTGATTCCCACCTAGGTTCGATTTGTCATGAAATCGTGTTTTTTTGTTGTTGTTATTATGATGATTGAATGGGTACAAATTTTTTGGTATATCTTATCTTGATTGCTTGATAATTTGTCTTCATGATCTGGTGATGAATGTTTAGTGGACTGGGTTGTTGGGTTTTGTTGTTATGAGTGTTCTTGATGGCGACTTAACATGTTCTTGGTAGCGACTTAGCTTGAATGTTCTTCATGGCGAGTTAGCATTCAACTTAGCGATTATGTTTCTGTAGCGAATTAGTTTATTATATTCCGGCGACTTGGGTAGCGAGTTAGTTGTCAGCGACTTGTCTTTACAAGTTAGCGAATTAGTAACATTAGCGACTTAGTTAACAAATTTGTAGCGACTTGGTTGTGTTACTGTTCATGGCGACTTGTCTTCACAAGTTAGCGAATTATTAACCTTAGCGACTTAGTTAACAGATTTGTAGCGACTTGGTTTTGTTACTGTTCATGGCGACTTGTCTTTACAAGTTAGTGAATTAGCATAGCGACTTAGAGAGCTAAACTATTAGCGACTTGTCTGTGGTACTAGTGATGGCGACTTGTCCTTACAAGTTAGCAACATTGTTCACTTTCATGTTGCGAATTAGTCTGTCGAGGGTTATTAAAATGTTCAAAGGTTTATTGCTAAAGTTGATCTCATTCTCACAATACTTAGGATCTCCTAATTCAACTTGTTGAGTCAACATACTCTATGTAATCTGCTATGACATTTCTGTTTAGGCAAAAGGTACTTGGTTTCTCTCACGACAGCCAAATGTTACTTTTTGCCTCATGCATATTTGTTATATCACTTCTACATGTGTATCTTGGCTCATGACATGATCCCTTTGCAATGCACTCTTTTGCCTTTTAATCCCTTATCAGCTCGTCGTGTGAAAATTTATCTGTAAGATTCTACTTCATTGAAATATCTCACTTATGCCACTCAATCTTTCCATGTATGTGTTTTGGGGACTCCTTCTGAGTTACTGCTTCTATGTGTCTATGTCTTAAGGGTGCTCTCAATGTTGTCTCACTTATCATTTATCATCTAACCTGTTCCCAATCATTACTGTTGATTGTATGTTTACTCAGATCATCAATGGCAAGTTCAAACCCAGAAAAGAGCGTTACCCCTTCGGCATCATCCAAAGTTCTCTCAGACGAAGAAATCCTTCCCAGGAGTCAATGGGCTGATATTGGAAAAAGTAACTGTTATGTGGACCTACAAAAGCTTCAACAAAATCCGATACTCAAAGTTTCTATTGACGTCCTCAAAAACACAAACCTCTTTGGAGCTATTACCAAGCAATGCTCAATTCCCACCATTTACATTCAACAATTCTGGAACACCGTTCAATGGGACAAAATCACAGCTCGATACTCTTGCAAACTGGATGATAGGGAGTTCACAATTGATTCTGATATTCTGAGCAAGGCTCTTGGAATCACCCCATGTAACCCTGACCTTCGTTCTGAATCTCCACCTGGTGCTGACGATCTGATTGTCTTTCTAATTGGGTTGGGTTATCAGAACAGTATTTCAAGAGCATCCGATATCATCACTGGACACATGTATCAACCCTGGAGAGCTATTACAACTATTCTTAACTTGTGCTTATCTGGCAAAACATCAGGGTTCGATAAAGTGAGAATTCCTATCCTGTAAATCCTATGGGGAATTGTTAATAGGGTTGATGTGAATGTCTCAGATCGTATTTGGGAAGAATTTTCTTTATCAATTCACACATTCATATATGATAGAACTAATTTCCAGAACAAAGCTCAAGGACGAAAGAAATAGAACAAGCTTGTGATTCCCAGCATCAGATTTTCTAAGCTTGTTATCCAGTATTTGCAACAAACTCACAACTTCAATCCTAGGAGTGAATCAACTCTGCATAATGCAGAAGATGAATATGTTTTAGGAAACCTGAAATATGTTCCTAGAGGTATGGATAAAGAAATATTTGGATTGCCAATTCCTGATAGTCTTCTCACAGAAGATATCAAGAAGAAGGACTACTTCAAACAATACAAGAAAAGAGCTTCCAGTTCCTCTGCTGATGTCACACCTTCTCCTCCACAACCCAATGCTCCCAAGTCCATGTCAGCCTCACAAGCATCCTATGCCTCTCTTCCTAAAAAGAGACTTGAAAGGTCACAACATTCAGACACCGCATCCAAGAAGCAGAAAGTAAAAAGGAAGAAAGTGGAAAAGGAAATTGGTGAAAATACTGAGGTACCAAAGAATATTACAAGGTTAACTGATGAAGATGATGCAGATCTACAACTTGGAATTCAGCAAAGCCTAGAAAGTCTAAATGTGAAAGCACCAGTTGGTGGAGTTGTGTTAAGAGAGCCTGATCAACTACCACGACAACCAACTCCAATAACACATGACAAAGGAAAAGGGATTGTGAGTGTTGAAACTGAACAAGCAGCTCACATGCTTTTAACGATCTCATCATCTCCATCAAGCACCACCAATCAATATGAGCTGAAGAGAAGATCAGAATCATCTCATGCCAATGAACAATCTGGAGTGGACAAAGTGCCTGAAACGTTTAAAGAAACTCTTACTCTTAGTGAGACTCAATCTGGCTTGAATGTTGACACTCTGTTGCATAAAGGCTCGCAGGAGAACCTTGAGACAAGATCTGATGAGACCTTGAAGATGGATGAACCAAATCTGTCTACTAACTCTCTATCCTCACTTAAGGATCTCGACACAGATTTCTCTTTTGGAGATCAATACATTAATGACAAACCCTTAGATACTGCACAATCCATGTATACTGTCAACATTCAGCAAGATACGTCAACCATTCCTTCGATGTCAGCATCTTCATTATCAACTGCACTTCCACCTCCCATACCAACTAAATCAACTGTACAAACACCACCAACATCGTCACCAACCCCTGGACCTGTCATTAAAGTTGCTGATGTGGATGCTCCACCAGCTTCACCGCCACAGATCCTACCTCTGATCAACTACTGGACAAAGCTGTAAAAAGGATAGAAGCTCTGGAAAGGCAACTTCCTAAATCTGTTGATTCCCTTGTGGATCGTGTCTATAGATTGGAGCACCTCAACTTCAATGAAGGGGTTACTGCCGCTATTGAAGGAGAAGTCAAGGATGCTGTGGAATGGGCTATAGAGGCTCCACTTCTTAGACGATTCAAGGACCTACCTATCACCGATATGAGAGCAGCTCTGTTTGAAAAGATGTATGATGCTGAAGAGGACAAGCATGAGGTTCACAAGAAACTCTGTGAGGCACTTGAAGAATCCATTAAGTTCGACAATTATGAGCAGTATATGATTGACATCGGGGAAAAAGAAGCTAAAAAGAAAAGGAGAACAATTGTGATGGAATCATTGATGAAGGACCGTAAAGATCCTCCTCCACCTCCACCACCAACGGGGGGCACTGGAACTTCTGGAGCTGGTGATCCTTCTACGACAACCAACACACCTCCACCACAACCACCATCATCACCGCCAAAACCCTCCAATCGATCAGGTCCTACAAAAGAACAGAGTACTAAGAAGAAATCTGCTGCCTGGACGACGGTTGATTCAAGGTTCACATCCACATCCACCTCCATTCCTGATGATCAAATGGTTCATGAAGAGTCGCATGTCATGGCTGACTCAGAACCAGATGAAGATGATGCATCTACAAAGCATATTCCTAAGCCATTAGAAGATTGGTTTGATACTTACATGGCTGGGAATCGCACTAGCACATCCAGAGTAGCACCTTCAAGAGACACAATTCAAAGCTGCATTGTGGAAGATAGACCTCCTTCTCCAGAACCCACATGGACCATCCCAGAGTCTGACTCTATGATTCCTGACAACAATTGGGCATCCGTTATCACCAATAATTATGAAATTCCAGCTGAAGACTCTCTTCTGCACTACACTGGTGATATGGGAAGTTTTATTAGATGGTTTTGTGAACGGAAGTGTATCTCATCCATAACTCCAAGAGATCTTGAAGGACAAGCTTACGAAATTGTCAAAGTCTTCCACTCAGATGCAAATCATCTTCAATATCAGATGGAAGAATGCCATAAGATGCTGAATGACCAAGTCAGTGAGCAAATCAGTCGCTTCAATGTCAACAAATCTCTTCCTCTTGGTGGTGAACCTGGTCAGATGACCATTCAGGCTGAATTCTTCTTCAATCATGACTTGGACTATCTGTGTGCTCGCTCTGTTGAAAGAAGACCTGCTCTATCAATATCAAAGATGAAAGCTGCAACCTACTCTGATCAGGGGCTTGAACAGATGGTTCCTGATCAATTCTGGGCTGATGAAGAACAAAAATATGATATTGCCGCTTCTTATGGTATTTCTCAATGGTGGTTCAAAAAGAAGAAGTTCTACATCGAAAGACATGGTGCTGATAAAAGACGCAATGATGTCAGATCAAAGCTGCAAATCTTAAGTGTTGTTCGAGTAGAGATCTTCCCTATCTATGGATATGAGTATTTGAAGAAGATAGTCCTTAAAAGAGCAGACCTCAAAGAGTATACTATTGAAGAAAATGACTTCAAACATCTTCTGCCAAATGATTTCGAAGATCTCTATCTCTTGAATCTTCAAGGACACCTTGAGCATTTACCTGTCCGTGAGAAAAAGGCCCTCTCTGCAGCTATCACTCTTTGGATCAGGGGCTTAGTCATTCGGAAACGAGTTGAGGACTTTCAGCTTGGCATAGAAAGCTACCAAACCAGGATCAACCTTACAAGTCCACAATGGAATGCAACTGGGCATGAATTTCATCGCGAATACAAAGTCCTTGACACCCCTAGAGCTGTCATCTTCACCGACAGATATGGATCTCGTATGCTTATGCGTCTATGTGAGCTCTACAAGTTTAGTGATGGTACTCTCAAATTGGTCGAAGAAGAACTTGACACTAGAGTGAAAGAAGTCAAAATTGATATGAAATCTTGGGTTAAGACTACTTTTTGGACTGATGATGACTTGAAGAGGTGTGAACATTTCATTGCTGCAATCAGACGAAGACTCAAGACACGAAGGATCTTCCGCAGCCTTGAAAGTTTTGTTGGTGAAAGGCTTCGGGATGGTCACTACAAACTTCTTCAGAGGACTGAATGAAGACATCTTCGGGAAGCAGTTTATGTTGTGTTTTTAAATATGTGTAATATGTGGTGTACTAAATGTGAACAACTGTAATACATGTAATAGTGCTAGGATTTGTACTGTGGTTTCCCCTTGTAAAAAGGGAAACATCTGTGTTGTCCACTTCTGATCATATAAAACCGGACACATTTTTCTCCTACAAATATTTTACCTCATACATATTTAAATCACTTGAGATCCAAAATCTCAAAGGATTTAAGATTTTTGATCGGGGGAGAAAATGTGATATAAATATGAAAGATGTTAAAAGATAAGATGACCAATTTTTTGTGCATACTTCTCTCTAATATGTGCTAAAAAATTTTCGAATCTCGAAGCATATATTAAGGGGGAGAATTCTCTTTGCAAATTCAAGTCATCAGGGTACACAACTTTCAATCTTTCTAAGGTACCTTGATTGTATGGCTTCTAATCCTTTGGTGATTGTAACACCCCCAAAATCACAAAGTGACAGCGGAAGACTATTTGGGGTATTACGTAGAGGATCATAGTCACAAGTTATAGAAAACGACTCTAAAGAGGCGTTTTTAAATAAGAAGTTGTTACCATTTCATAAAACTCAGTGTTTTGGAAACACAAAGGAAATACCACATGTTTGAAATTACATAAAAGATAGTTTTTACGAAATGATAACTTTAATTGAAATATAACACCACTTCAAGTGTCCCATGACGTCCACTCCACGCCTTCATGAAAGTCTAATTTGTACCTGAGATGAGCATGCTTAAAAAGGTCAACAAAAATGTTGAGTGATATTCATAGGTTTAAATAATTAGTTGAACACAAGTAAAAGATGATAATTGCTTCGAATACAATCACCATGGAAAACATAGATTATTATTATGCACTAAGCTCATGACACCAAACTAACTGCATACACCTAATTACTGGTGTAAGTAATAATATTGCCCTCAGAGATGGAATTGCCAATTCCATAGTTAACCAAATATAGTGCGCCCCGGTTATTTCCGATAACCGAGTCGGGGTCGTTAATTCCCATAGTACTATCCACAATATTCGCGTTCACTCGCAAGTGATTAATGGTTCATGATGTAAGGGACTTATGGCAGGCAACTTAGGCTATAATAATAATGATCAGGCAGCATACAGTTTAAGAAAGACTTGTGTTCTAGTTTATAGCATGCATCTCCCTCGCGGGGTTTGAAATAAATAAGTAAAGGCGAGGCTATGAACTCACCTTAGTAGAGCAGTATCCGAGTAGTAAAGAAATCAAGTAAGTGGTGCACCGAGTACCGTCACGCGACCTATAATTTATGTACCAATACTTTAATTAATACCTTGTATTTCGAGTTGGTAACATTCATGTATATGTCAAAAGTTTAAGTTATTTAGTGCATCGTTTATTATTGTACATGATTAACTTTGGCTCATGGGAGTACTTAGACACACACAAAAAGTATTAAAATGAGTGGGTCGTGGGCTTGTCGTGGCCGGAAGATGACGTACGAAAAATATCATGAAACAATAGTAACGTATTTATATTATAAAGACGTTTGCTTAAAATGTAGGTATATATAGGAAGAGTAATGGTTTTATTGTAAAAATAAAATAAATTCCGTTTTATATAATGGTCTATTGGAAAAAATTGGTATGACTCATTTATATATCCAAAATATATTTTGTGACTAAGTGTAGAAAGATTGTTATTGTTTCAAATTATATTTCGTTTAGAACGAACCATGAGTTAATGGTATCTCGTTAGTCGTTTATATCGTATGTTTACAAAATGAGACATCGTGGACAAATATCGATAGCAATAACGTCGAAACGAGTAGGCGAGAAAGGTCAAAAAGACAATTAACGAAATGACAATTTGTTATACTCAATGTTATGCAATCTTTTTATATGTTTGTTCTTAACATTGTAGAGTATTATGTTTCCAAGTTAACTTTGTATATATGTTTCAGCTTTTGGAATTTGGATGTACGCTAAATGGGTTTCAATCCCACTGTTACTTGAAGTGAATTTAGGCCCAAAATGATATTATCTCATGTTGTGGCTTCGTGGCCCATTTGGAGGCCAAAACCAAACGCAACACATTATGAGAAACAAAAAGAGAAGTGAGCTTCAAGACCAGTTTTGTTTTCGTGAAACTGGACATACATCAAACTGACTTTAGTCCAACCAAACGCACCTCTTGTGAGAACAAAAAGAATGAGAATAACAGGTCTTAAGGGGGGATCGACGTGGAAGCTAAAACAAACACCCCTTTCCGAGTCGTTGCTGAACCAGAATATCAAACCAAGCGCACCCTAACTGGTGCTGAAACTCAGTAGCAACGTACCTTGTTTGGTACAGCAACGCACCCTGTTTGGGGACTGAATTTGCAGCAGCTAAACACCCTTTTGGGTGGCTGCGTGGTAGCAACTAAACACCCTTTGGGTGGCTGAAAATAAGCGAAACAAACACACCTACATGGTGTAGAAAAACAGTGAACAAAAGCGCTCCATGTGAGCTGGAAATCAGTTGCCAAACGCACCTGATAGGGGCTGAAGGTCCGGGTTTAAAACACCACCTTAACCGGGCTCGTCACAACTAATAAAACACGAATAGGTCGCGGTGGTAAGCAAGATGGTACGTCGAGTACATCAACAATTAAACGAGGGGAAAGCTAGTCGATTAAGGCTTCTAGTGAGTTAAAGAATTTAGTCGAAAAGGATAGCCAATCCAAGTATGATGTTTTCTTTTAGGTTCTTTCCACAAAACAATTATAACAACGACACGAGTACATCAAGCCAAAAAGGAAACGCATTGGGAGGAAGGAGTAAAAGTTGAAACTATCAAAAACCAACCACTGTGGTCGAACCACAGTGGGTTTCGACTCGACTCAAAACCACGCATATTCCGAATCTTAACGATCTTAAGCCAAGTTATAAGCATTATTTCCTTTTACCATTTCATATGACAATAACCCATAATTTTTACACTTATTCATACCATTTGCCCACACGTGAATCAAAAGCAGAAAAGGAAAAAAATGGTTTTCCAGTCGTATAATTCGAGTAACACAAAACAGAAATCACTTTGCCTAGACGTTATGGGTCGACTTCGGTTTCATCATTTTTTCACCCAAGACAAGTTTAAATCAAAACTAATAATATTACTCAATAATCAAATTCAATAATACAACAGGATTAATCAATAAAACTAAGATGGGAACCAAGAAAACCTTACAACAAACGAGAGCGTCTAACGGTAAACAAACAAGGAGTAGAAGCAATCCCACTAATCGAATCCACAAGAAACCACAAGCACTTTGTATCTCTCTCTAGCTTTTGATTTCTAAGTTGTGAGTTGTGGTATCACTGTGGACCGATGGGGGTATTTAAAGGAGTAAAAAGAGTATCTTGACTTGGTCAATCGAATGTGGGGATGAAGTAAGACCTCTCTTGGGTAATGATACTTGGCCTTCACGTGGCTCTTCTTTGTCTTGCCTTTAACCGAAACTCCTAGGGACAAGGAATTAAATGGGGGACCTCATCTTGTCGATTTGCTTCCATGGGATAAGCCAAGGGTTAGCTATTCTTGGTTTGAAGTTGCATAAGGTGTTGGGAAGGAGTTTGGAGGTTAGTTTCTTTTGGAGATGGTGTAGCGGATGCAGAGGATTAAGAGGGAGAGACGATTTTGGAGGAAGAGGTTTCAGTTGTGGGGTGCGCATCTGTGGAAGACAGAAAAAGAGAAATGCAAACAAAAGAGATGATGGAGGGGGAGGCGTGAGTTGCAGAGAAAAAGAGAAAGAGGTGGGTTTGTGGGGATAGGGGGGTTGGTTTTTATTTTATTTGTGTATGTTTTAGTTAATTATTTTGTAAAAGTATTGATATTTGTTAGTTGATGAGTTATTTTGACACAAGATGTATTTTGGTACTTCGTTGTCAATTCGTAATGATATAATTCGTAACGGTGAAAATATACTGTCTATATTTTCGGACACGTTTTAATTAAACTGACGCGATAATAAAATTTTAGACTTTTATTGGTTCGCTTTTATTTCTCGCATTTTCTTCTATTTTAGTTTGGTACGCGTGCGGACTCATAAGACAAGAAAATATTTCTTGTGAGACTGATTTAGAATCAGTAAAGATCAGGCAAAATTAAATAAGACTACTCGGATAGGCATAAATTTTATGCAATAGAAGATGAAATGTACATGCTAAAATGCTCAATTTAGATCAAATAAATTTGATAAACAGTCTAGTTCATAAATATGAAGATTTAAAATAGCGAAATTTTCCAGGTGACTACAGTGATCATGTATGCACTTCTTAAAGGGTTCCCTCCAGTATGTGCAAAACACTCTTGTCAAATCTCGAGGCACATATTGAGGGGGAGTAAACTTATGAAAACCTCATCCTTCCCGGAAATGCTTTATCTACTTGATTTGATCAAGGAAGTGATGTTGATATCTTTTAGAAAATGGTAATCAAAGAAGTTAATTCTTTCTCTTGCCTCCGTGTGCAAAACATTTTCTAATACTTAATGCACATGTTGAGGGGGAGTTCTCGTTCTAAAAATATCAAAAACAATTCAGGTACAAAATGCTTTGATAATACATCACAAGTATCTAAATTGATTTTCAAATGGTTTTCAATTGAGTCCATATGGCAGGTGAACAATACCAAAAAGACCGACCAACTTTACTTTATGTATGGTGATATAAGGATGATAAGGTTAGGTATGTTGTTCCCATGATCCGCCAGAACCGGAGGGATCTACCCAGGGACTATCCACTAGTTAGTGTAGAGTTCTTAGGTATGATGATAAAAGGAGAAAAGTGAGATATGGGAAGAGTGCAGACTGAGACTGAGCTAGTACTGGAATAAACCCAACAAGGTTCTAGTTATGAAGTCTCGGTAAGCACTGAAGGGGTTGAAGAATTAAAAAGAATTGAATGAGAAAAGGGTGAAAACAAATAGCCCTCCATGTATTCAACCTTAGGGCAGAAACCGGGTTCAATTCATATGCTACTGATGGTAACATCCGTATTGAAGACAAGACGTCATGGACCCAGTGACGCACTGCACTTCAACTTTCCAAACCACTCAAGTTCCTCTTAAAAGGACTTGTTTCATTCTCACGGGGAACCTACATTATCTCTCTGTTTCACACAATGTGGAAAGAGAGATTATATCTTGAGTCCTACGCATTATCCTTGTGGTATTGCCAGAACATCTGAGTGATGTGTTTACATATTCACAATGAAGATGGAAAGCCTTCTGGAGCCAACATCAAACAAGCTCCTGGTAGGTGGCATGTGAGATCTATTATATAGATCAACCATGTGACAACTAAACAGAAACAATGGGGCGATTCAATCTCTTGAATCAATCCTGGTTCAGGATATGGATTGACGGATACCTTTGAAAAACCGGTCTTTGTGCTTAACAACTCTTTTTCTTTAGCTCATCGACCGTGTACTCATTTTTCAAACCAAAAGGTGTTTTTATGATTGATAATTGATTTTCAATAAAACCTTCGTTGTATTGCAAAAACAATTTCTATTGAGCAATACACGATTATGTTTCAAATCTCTTTTCATCAATCAGTGAATCTCTATTCGCTGGTTCACTCACTCCGTGTTTTCTTCTTTGAGACGCTCCAGTTTGAGAACAGCTAGAGCAGCTGCGAAACCCTGTCAAGGAAATTCTTCGGAATTATACCTGATCACAGGCAATACATGTACTGATCAACGGGGAACCGTGGGCCGTGTACCTCAATTCAACGAAAGTGATCAAATACACTTTCGTGCGGTTTATTGCTAACTGTTGTATGCAGGTACGCCCGACGTTTGCAGCTGATCAGAATGAAGCGGTCAATCCATAGCCGCATGCTCACTTACACATTCATCTCAAAAGAAATCATGATAAGTGCATCAATGACTCTGATATTTTCACTCCATGCTTCTGCTACGCTGCTGCCAATATCATGAATCAACGAAAGCTTCCGCTACTCTGATGAGAAGATATCATGATCCAGAATGTGAGCATGTCGGTCCGAAAGTCACAACATCACATAATACCAACACCACAAAGGATATCTCAGAGATGTGTTTCATAGCTGAAGATCTCAAAAGATGGCTCATAATTATTATCTCATGGATCATGAATGACCTCTATGCAGACTTTGAAGTTGCACTACTTATGCACAAAGATTGCGAAGTTGAAATATTAAAGTCTACGAGCTCAAGAACAAAGTCAAGAATAGAATGCTAGGATTTGAAATGTAAAACATGGGGTGACCTCCCTTAGGGGGAGATTGTTAGGAATTAGAAAATTCCAGTATTGAAGAGTCGGTCACTCCAACTATTATCTAGCATAAGTTAGCTCGTAGACTTGTCGTTATTTACGTTTTTATGTTGTTAATTAGTTAGTCAGTAGCGTAAAATAGTTTAGTGCAACACCGTGGAGGAAGGTCGGGTCTTTACCCACTGTATCCCTGATCCACAGGCCGTCAGAAGGTCGTTTAGTTTGTAACCTATAAATACCCTCTACCTTGCAAGGTAGAGGGTTGGATGTTCTTTGGTAATCTAATATTCTACAAGTTTCTCTTACTAGAATATCCCACTTTCTCTCTCTCTAAAATCATCTATATGCTCATTGTGTTAATGTTATGATATGTAAGTGAAATCCAATATCCTACAGACTGTAACCTTTGGCTACAAGTCTGGCTTTGTTTTTAATGACAGTGCCATTTTCATCAGTTTTGTTTCTGAAAACCCATTTCATTCCTATGACTACTACATCCTGAGGACATTTGATCAAGGTCATGACCTTGTTTTTATCAAACTGTTGCAGTTCTTCTTGCATGGCCTGAACCTAGCTAGGGTATTTAAGAGCCTCAGTGACACTTTTGGGTTCTATCTCTGATAGGTAATCAGCATATAGACATTCATTGGCTGAAGCTGCAGTTAAGTTAGCAGCCATGCTCCTAGTGAGCATGCCCTCAGTGGGTTCACCAATGATGTTTACAAGCTCAATGTCCTGAGTTATTGTCAACTTACTTTGTGGTATAGGTTCTGAGCTTGAGGAAGTCACTGGAAGTTCAGGTGTGAGTTCAGGTGCAAGAGCCACAAGATCATTTAGATCATCTGTTGAGATGTCTTGTTCTGGTAGAGGTTCATGAGTTACAGGATCCTGATCATTTGGATCAGTGTTACCTATCCCAGCAGGGATTGACTGATTATCAATGAATTCACTGATAGTTGGTTGTGACAGGTTGTGAGGCAAGACATAGTATGAGATTTCAGTATCAGCTTGGTATGAGGAATTGGTTTCAGTGTTGTACTCATCAGGAGGATATCTTGATGAGTTATCAATTCCTATTTCTTCCACTGAAGTGTTGGTGAACCTGATGCTTTCTATACTTTCATCAAAGGTGACATGATAGGTTTCCTCAACTTGTTGTCTCCTTGTGTTAAATACCCTGAAGGCCTTGGAGATCAGTGAGTAACCTAGAAAGTATCCATCATCAGCTTTAGCATCGAACTTGCCTAGATGATCCTTGTGGTTATGAATAAACACAGGACATCCAAACACATGAAAGTAGCTAATGTCAGGAAGTCTACCTTTGAATATCTCATATGGGGTTTTGTTATGTCTTTTGACAATGATTGACCTGTTTTGAGTGTAACAGGCTGTTTTAACTGCTTCAGTCCAGAAATGCTTTGAAAGGGCTGATCCATTTAACATGGTTCTTGCAGCCTCAATGAGAGTTCTGTTTTTCCTTTCAGCTACCCCATTTTGTTCAGGGGTATAAGGAGATGAGAAATTTTGGAAGATTCCCTTCTCATCACAGAAACTCTCAAGCTCAGCATTTCTAAATTCAGTACCATTTTCAGTTCTGATCTGTTTCACTGTAATGTCATTCTTGTTTTCAATGTTTTTGATGAATGACATTATAGTATCAGCTGTCTGACTCTTTTGGGAAAGAAAGTATACCCAAGTGTATCTTGAATACTCATCAACAATGACAAGTGTATACTGCTCATGCTAGATTGATCTAGGACTGACTGGTCCAAAGAGATCCATATGCAAGAGGTGAAGGCGGCTTTTGATAGAGAAGTTTTGCTTAGTTTTGAAAGATGCTCTTTTATGTTTGCCTTTTTCACAGGCTGAGCATGGTTTATCTTTTGCAAAAACCAGTGATGGTAAGCCAAGGACCTTGTTTTGTTTTGCCAAGTTGTTGATGTTTTTGAAGTTTAAGTTTGAGAGTCTCTTGTGCCACAACCAATTGATAGTTTCAGTGGCTTTGGCAAAGAGACAGGTTCCATCTTTAGAGAGAGTTGACATGTCTAAGACATAAACATCGTCTCTCCTAGGAGCAATCAACACAACTTCCTTGTTGGCATTAAAAATGGTACCTTGTTTGTCATTGAATTGTACAATGTACTTAGCATCACATAGCTGACTGACACTGATGAGATTGTATTTGAGACCATTGACATAAGAAATCCTAGAGAAAACTATTCCATTGTAGTTTACTGAACCATAACCTTCTGTGGGACATGATGAGTTATCACCAAATACTACCTTGGGCCCTGGTTCCTTTACATACTTGTGCAGATATTTCTTCACACCAGTCATGCTTCTTGAGCATCCACTGTCTAGATGCCAGATAGGCTCCCTGGCATGTCTCTGCACAAGTAGTAAACTGAATTAGTTTCTCTTCGTGACCCACTTACTAGTGGTCTTGGGTCTCATGGTCTCTTTGAATTGAGCAATCGATTCATGGTCAGTGGTGGAGTGCAATGAGCTACCACAGGTTTTGCATTTAGAGACTGAGGATGACTCAGTGGATTTGGGTTGTTTTGAGCTTCTCCTTGCATGGATGACATTGTCATGCTGAGATGTCTTATGAGCTGTGTTACCGCAAATATCACAGCATGTGTTCATAAGACAATCATCAGGACGGTGATCATTAAAGCCACAGTGTGGGCAAGGAGGAAAAGGCTTTGCTCTCAACTTTTGAGCTTTGGATGAAGAAGCATACTGATGACCAGCTTTGGTGTAGTTTTCTTGACTGAGAGAGCTCACATATTGCAAGTGGTCAGCAGTCCTGTGATCATCCTTTTTACAGATCATGCAAAAGAGGATTCTATAACAGTTGTCAGTTGTATGACTGGTATAGTGGCACATATCACACTTTTGCTTGTTTTTGGTGGTGGCTTTTGACTTTGAGGAACTAGAGGAAGCTGACTTTGTCTCCTTGATTGGTTCAGGAACCTTTTCAATAGATTCTATTTTGTCAGTTAGCTTCCTCACAAGTTCAGTCAGTTGCTGAATCTGATGAGCTTCAGTGGGGACTGAGGATGTGGAATTTTCAGTGGGGGTGGATTCTTGTTGAGTTTGTTTTGATGGTCTTTTCAAAATGGTTCTACCAAGTCCAGACCTTTCTTTAGGAGAGTGAGGATTGTAATGCAATGGAGTAAGCTCAGAGCTAGGATCAGCACCCTGAAGAGGTTCCAAAGGTGGAAGTGGTGCTTGAGATTCATCTTCAGACTCAGAGATGTGTTCAGTGCTACTGGGCACATCTGGGAGTCCAAGCATGCTCTTTAGAGCTTGACTTTCAGGCTCTAGAATTCTTCCAGAGTCAAAGTTAGGAAGCTTACTATCAGGATTAAGTCTTTCAATCCAATCACTGGGCTTGGGAACAGACAACATGTTGGTAATCATGCCACCAGACACAAATGGTTTAGGAGACTGGTCTTTGTTGTGAGAGTCAGAAAGATGATGTTCACCTATGACTCTCTTTTTGCTACTGGGAGCACCCACAGCATCAAAGACTCTTGGATTCTTGTTGGTCCAACTATCAATGATTTCTTTTTCTTTCTTAAGTTCATCTTGAAGAGCTTGATTTCTTTTAACTAATTCAGTGTTTTGAATTTGTAAGGTGATAGCCTCAAGCTTGTTTTGTTTTAACACAAGTAACTCATCCCTACAGTTATTCAATTCAAAACTTAACTTGTTGTACTTAGAAAAAAGATTTAGTCTTTGCTCCTCTACAAACTTAAGATCAACATTGATATAGTTCATATAGGACTTCCAATCAGAATCATCATCCATAGAAAGTAGAATATTTACCTTCTTCATTGTGATGTTGACCCATTCTCCATTTCTGGCATGATTCTTTCCAACAGCTAGCTTATCTTCCTCTGAGAGGGCCATTAGTGCGCTGACATGCACCATTTCATCATCTGATGAGACTGGCTCTTCATCCCAGTCGAAGGTTTTAGCAACAAGACCTTTGTTTTTACCCTGCACAGATTGAACACTTTTTGGTTCTGAGGGACTGGCCTCAAGTAATGCAAGCTTAGCTTTGATCTTCCTATACTTGGCTTCAAAATCTATTGTTTTGTTCTGGTCAGATTTATTCTGAAAGTTTTGATGAGACTGATAGATTTTAGGTTGAATTTTGCTAAAGCCTGAGGACTGATTTGACCCTGATGGTCTGTAAGAGGGTTCAGAAATTGTTTTTGAAAAACAGTCCTTTGCAAAATGGCCTCTTTTGTGACACTTAAAGCATTCAGTGTCCTCATTTGCTTTAGCAGTTGAAAAACCTTTGTTTCTTTTAATAAACCTTCGAGAGTTTGCAAGGAGTGCCCTTTCCTGAAATTCAACGTTCAGGTCATTTAGGTACTCCTCACTTGATCTCAGGCTCATCATCTGAATTTTCTTGAAAATCTTGAACCACATTGTTAGAAAAGAAGGCAGTTGATATAGGTGAGGTGATGGTTAGGGACTTCTTGACTTCCTGAGACTTCTTTAAGTCAGGGTATCGTCTGTTGATGAGATTTTCCTCATAGACAAATTTCCCATAAGTTTCAGGAAGTTCAAGAGTTTGGATGTGATTTGCATTTCTAAGTCCCTGAGAGAAGTTCAACCATTTCTCAGGGAGACAATTAACAAAACCAACATTTATCTCATGTTTGGATAACTTAACACCATCATTAGCTAGTTCATTTAAAAGAGTTTTGTAACGGGTGTAAGTTGGAGAGAGTGTTTCAGAATCCCTAGCCCTGAAGGTATTATACTCAAGTTTCAGGTCCATTATCCTGTTTTCCTTGGTATCAGATGGACCTTCATGGCTATGGACCAGGTCATCCCAGGTTTGTTTAGCCGTGTTACAGCTTATAACTGACTCCATTATATCATCAGGAAGACATGATATGATGATACTTTTGAGTCTTTGGTCCTGGTTGACCACTCTCCTTTCATCCTGAGTCCACTGAGCTTCAGGTTTGGGCAAACCTTCAGCAGTCTTTGGGACAAATGGACCCTCATTAATACACTTGATATAATAAGGTTCCATCCCAATCAAATAGCAAAGCATACGCTTTTTCCATTTGTTGAATTTGCCAACTTCAAGTCTAGGGGCAACAGCTGAATAAGCTCCACCCTTTTTATCGACTAGTTGGGGTACATCAATTTCAGCCATAGGAATCCTGATTTAAAAATGTTTTAGTGTGGCTTAAAAGGTTTTATAATCAGCCTTGCTCTGATACCACTTGTTGTTCCCTATTCACTATCGTTTAAAAAATAATTAAGTACTTAAAACAATTTAACAATGAATAATAACTAAAAGTAATGTAAGTAACACACACAAAGTAATTTTCAACATCATATTCTTATTAGAAATAAATCAAAAGAATACGTTACCAAAGTACTTGCGGAATAGTACTTGGGATTGAAATGACAAAGTTTGGGTGACTCCTCTCTAAGCTCAGGCTAAGTCTGAGCACAACTCTTAGAACCCACTGAGCTAGCTCAAGGATAAAGTTGTATTTGGAGGAGTGAAAAGTTGGCTTGTGTGTATGTGTGTTTTTACAATTCACAAGCTTAAACTTTTCACTCATTTTCTTATGCTATTTATACACGTATGATTTTAACTTTAACCTAGAAGACAAATACATTGATCACAGTAATCACGAATATAGATATATTCGATTACTGTTTACTTTGCTATTAGTAGTCAGGCGGCGAAGCTTCTTTCCTTAAAAGAGAATCCTTTAGTATCGCCGCTTACTCTAAATGGGAAGATATGGCTTTAGTAGATAGGGACTTAGTTTTATCTGGGTAAAGCACTTAGGGACTTAGTTTTATCTGGGTAAACTTTTCCCGCCTAGTCCCGCTCATTCTTCAGTCTTCAAAGCCTTCAGTCTCTTCCTTCAGTTTGTCTTCAATGCTAACAGTTGGAGAGGAGTCTTAGGGATTCAGTGAGTTATTGTCATCACTCACTGAATCCACCATCTTCTTCTTGACTTAGTCTTCACCCATTAAGTTCCGCCTTGCTGAGTGGAGAGGCTTCTTCTTCGCCTCGTACTGAGTATCCTGAAGATGGCTCACTGAGAGTCTGTGCACTCAGTGACCTGATAGTGTTTAACGGATTGAACACTTAGGTTATTTTCTATTCAAATCCTAGATTAATGGGTTTGGGTATTTACTGAACCCAACATATTGCCACACGGAAACCGTTAGAAAATCAATCAAGGTACATTATGTTGAAACATATGAGTATTTGTACCTTAAAGGTTTATTTTCCTTTAAAAATGCGCCCCCTCAATATATGCTTCAAGATTCGAAAAGAGTTTAGCACATATTAGAGAGCAGTATGCAATTTGAGATAAATTGGCCACCTTTTATCAGATTGCATATTTATATCACATTTTCTCCCCCGATCAAAAATTTCAAATCCTTTGAGATTTTTGATCTCAAATGATTTAAATATGTAAGAAACAAAACTTGTTGGAGAAAAATGTGTCAGGTTTTATTTGATCTGAAGTGGACTACTCCTAGGTTCCCTTTTTAGACTAAAAGGGGAACTACAATCCATAACCTATCACTACTATATACATTATAGTTATAGTTGTTCATAGTACAATCACCACATTACATAGATCTTAATAGATAACAAAACTACTACAGGAAAATGTCTTCATTCAGTTCTTTGCAGTAGCTTGTAATGACCTGCACGTAATCTACCACCCACAAAACTTTCAAGGCTGCGGAAGATCTTTCTCGTCTTAAGTCTTCGTCCGATCTCAGCAATGAACTCTTCACACTTCTTCAAATCCTGTTCAGACCAGAATATTGTTTTGTTCCACGGCTTCAAGTCAAGTTTGATTTCCTTCACCCTTGGGTTCATTTCTTCTTCTACCATCTTGAGTGTACCATCACTGAACTTGTATAGCTCGCACAGCCTCATTAGCATTCTTGACCCGTATCTGTCGGTAAAGAGGACTGCTCTAGGGGTGTCAATCACTGTATAGTCGTGACGACATTCATGTCCTGTGGCTTCCCATTGTGGTCTTGTTAGATTGACCTGAGTCTGGTAGCTTTCCACGCCTAGTTGAAAATCACCAACTCTTTTTTGAATGACTAAGCCCCTGATCCAAAGATTGATAGTAGCAGAGAGAGCCTTCTTTTCACGAATAGGTAGATGGTCTAGATGTCCTTGGAGGTTCAGAAGATAGAGATCTTCAAAGTCACTTGGCAACAAATGTTTGAAGTCGTTTTCTTCTATAACATGATCTTTCAAGTCTGCTCTTCGAAGAACAATCTTCTTCAGATAATGTGACAACTCGTAATTTCAGGTCATTTCTCAAGTTTACTATTCATCTCGGGAATTTACTATTCACAGGTTACTATTCAAAATTTTACTATTCATCATTTTCGGAGTCAAAGTAATATTATGAGAACGTATTTCAAAATTTACTATTCACGAAACACTATTCATTCCCGGACAAAATCACTATTCAAGTTTCACTATTTCATCGTTTATCGTAAACTAGGTTTACGAGTATCAAATTCGCGTAACCTTAATGGTTTAGCTGCGAATTCATGAACAATCATCAAGGACATTTCATATAGACTAGGTTTAGTCTACATATCATTAGCATCATTATCATCATATTAGTTCATGCATGGTTTTGCATGTTACGTTAAACGTATAATTTTTTATTAAATAAACGTTATCGCGTAATTAATTATTTTGAATATTTGATCCAATACTTCCAAAAATTATCCCGATATATTTTTATATTCATATTAAGATTATAAAAATAATATTATGAGTTTACCCCGTGTTTTAAATTTATTTTGTATATAAATTGTTATATTTATATAATTACGACGGTTTTCTTAAAAACTACACGATAATTATCATTTCACTCAAATTTTGCAAGAAATGTATTTTTATAATTGTTATGACTTCAATATATTTTATTTTGACCCGTTAAAAATTATTTTTAGCTAACACTACCTAAAATGCTTAAATAAATACACAAGTTACTAATAATTCCTAATTAACTACACATTACTCAACATTAAAACACTTGATTATGATTAAATGCATCTAGTCTTAATTTTTTTTACATATGTCGACCAAGAAGATGAGTCACAACATTTGCAAACAAAATATCTACTTAAACATACACATATATCATTTATTATTAACATTAACACATACAACACAATATTTGCAAAGTGTAAAAGCAAAATATCTCTCTTCCTCTCTTCACCATTGAACCGGCCAACCATAAGGATCAAGAGGAGATCATCAAAAATTTTCTAGTCAAGTTTATTACACTCTAGTTACACTCTTGGTTTAGGTTTTGAAATAAAAACCTAGGGTGTTTATGATTAAACCTTTGTTCACTTCACCTCATCAAGTTACTAGTAAGCATCTCATATTCGTGTTCATATTTCATATCTATTTTGTGTTGGCGGTTATTCGTCCCAATAGCCGGGTAAAGACAATCAATGACAGTAGCAATACCACTTGGTGGTTACCGGATATCACTTGGAATCGTGTGATCACTTTCCAAAGTAAACTATTCGACCCTAATGCCTGGGTATCACGAATATCTACTTGGGATAAGACCAAATGCAGTTAGAGAATTAGGCACAATTCTATAACCCTTTCGCTAATAAGTGTTTCGTCTTTTCTGTGTGTACCTCATGCATGTTCAGATCTCCTATATATAGAAGGTTACTCTTGAGCTATTCCAATGGAATTATGAGTATTAATCGGCCCTTTAATAGCCTCATAATTATCTCCATTATAACTGTTAGTGGTTACATGACCAATTAAACGTGGTCATAAAGAAGTTGTAACTGCCATTTAGCAGTACTTTTCCATAAGCAGTACTTTCCACTAGCAGTACTTTCACTTGCAGTGGAAGTACAGCCTATCAGTGGAAACACTGCTTATCAGTACTTTCATAGCACTATCAGTGGATACACCACTTCAGTGGAAACACTGCCTATCAGTGGAAACACTGCTTATCAGTGGAAACAACAAGCAGTACTTTCACCAAGCAGTACTTTCACCAGTACTTTCACTTACAAACCACTATAAGAGTCAGGGTGTTCATGGACCTTATGGGTGTACACTCCGTACCTCCTAGCCCATTACAAGGTGTGAACTTATCCCACAAGAGCACTAAATTTTCCAACAATCCTCCCCAAATTTAGTTCACTTCCTTTGCATGAAAAATAAACATCAATCAAAACATGTGCATAAACGAAAATGTCCTGAGGATTGAATTTCCATCTTAGTAAATTACACGTTCAAATATTCGAGAATCAGGGTGTTCTAAGAATTGAACCCTTCAACCCATTTGAATACCTGAAGATAAAATACACACAAGTTTTCAAACTCTTAACAACTCCTGACACTATACAAGCCATGTGTCCATATCCAAATTCACAAATGTTGTAAAAGCTAAAAGTCCAAAGCTTCCTGAAGCGGCAAAACTTCAACATTTACATAGGTGGTTCCTCTTTAGTCATGCTCCTGCCAAGCACTTTTTCAAAGAAAATTAACCATTAAGAAGTAAAGACTTCATCCTCCTTTCAGCAGGTTCTGAGCACAACCTTGGGATGTAAATAAAACATGTGCTCCAGTCCACTGAATGTTCAGCTTTCCACATTGAACTCAGCTCCCAAGTTTCCTTAGGAGGGAGTTGGGTGTCCTAGCATTCAGTGACTAAGTTGGACTTAAACCCATCCCTTTAGCAGACTTTATAACCAAGTCTCTAGCCAAACCCTTCGTCAAGTGATCAGCTAAGTTCTGTTGAGATCTCACAAACTCTATAGATACTACCCCATTCATGATAAGCTCACGAATCATGCTATGCCTGGCACCTAAGTGTCTAGACTTACCATTGTACATCTGGCTATAAGCCTTAGCCAATGTAGCTGCACTATCACATCTGATAGAAATAGGTGCTATAGGTTTAGGCCACAATGGAATCTCAAGAAGCAAGTTTTTCAACCATTCAGCTTCTTTACCAGCAGCTGCTAAAGCCACAAATTCAGATTCCATTGTTGAACTGGTGATGCAAGTTTGCTTCTTGGATGCCCAAGAAATTGCACCTCCACCAAGTAGGAATACCCAGCCACTGGTAGACGAATTGTCTTCAGTGTTACTGATCCAACTTGCATCAGTGTAACCTTCCAACACTGATGGGTAACCAGTATATGAGAGACTATAATCCATAGTTCTTTTCAAATACTTCAGTACCCTCTGAACTGCTTGCCAGTGATGAGCACTAGGATTACTAGTATACCTGCTCAATTTTCCCACTGCAAAACCAATATCAGGCCTTGTACAAGTCATGGCATACATCAGGCAGCCAATTACCTTAGAATACTCAAGTTGAGATACAGCCTTGCCATGATTAGGCATCAGCTTCTCACAAGTATCCATAGGTGTACTCACTGGAGTACAATCAAAGTAATTGAATTTCCTCAGTACCTTCTCAATATAATGAGACTGAGAGATAGAAATTCTATTACTTTCATGTTTAATCCTTATACCAAGGATCACATCAGCCTCCCCCATGTCTTTCATGGAGAACCTTGATGACAAAAATTCCTTTGTCAGGTCAACCTGATTTTGGTCAGTGCCAAAGATCAACATGTCATCAACATATAGACAAATGATGACTCCTTTACCAGATTCATCAAATTTGCTATATACACATTTGTCAGCTTGGTTAAGAACATAACCACTAGACAAAACCACTTCATCAAACTTTTGATGCCATTGCTTAGGTGCCTGCTTAAGTCCATAAAGAGACTTAATCAGTTTACACACCTTGTTTTCATTGCCAGGCAAGATGAAGACCTGAGGTTGGTTCATATAAACCTCCTCTTCCAATTCACCATTCAAGAAAGCTGTTTTCACATCCATCTGATGAATAACCAGATTGTGAATAGATGCTATAGCAATCAGCAGTCTTATGGTACTGATACGAGCCACAGGGGCATAAGTATCAAAATAGTCTATTCCTGACTTTTGTTTAAAGCCCTGAATGACTAGTCTAGCCTTGAACTTTTCATTAGTTCCATCTACCTTCATTTTCCTTTTGAAAATCCATTTGCAACCCAAAGGTTTGCAACCTGGTGGTAGATCAACCAACACCCAAGTGTTGTTCCCCATGATGGAATCCATCTCATCATTGATTGCTTCTTTCCAGAAAGCAATATCCTGGGACTTCATTGCTTCTTCAAATGTTTTGGGGTCATCCTCAACAATGAAGCAATAGGAGTATTGGTCTGAGACCTCATCCCTGGTACCTTCAACTAAGTATAGTTGAAACTCAGGTCCAAATGACTTTGGAGTCCTGACCCTTTTGCTTTTCCTGAGCACAGGTTCAGGTTGCTGAACCACAACCTCATCAGGGACCACTGATGGTTCATCATCAGGTACCTCTGATACACCAGTGTCATGAGTTCCATTAGGAATCCTCTGACTTGGTCTAGGAACTGATGAGAATCTATTCTCATCAAAGTCTGCATCCCTTGATTCAATAATGGAGTTAATTGAAACATATTCATTAGGTTCAATAACATAGAACCTAAAAGCCTTGGAATGCTCAGCATATCCAACAAAGATGCAGTCAATGCCTCTTTCACCCAAAGTCTTTTGCTTTGGATCAGGGAGTCTTACAACAGCCCTACAACCCCAGACCCTGAGATAGTTCAGGTTGGGTTTCCTTTTAGTCCAGAGTTCATAAGGGGTAACCTTGTTCCTTTTGTTGGGAACCCTATTTAGCAAATAGCAAGCTGTTAACATAACTTCACCCCAGAACCCTTGACTCAGTCCTGAAAAGGACAACATGGAATTAACCATCTCCTTCAGCACCCTATTTTTCCTTTCAGAAATACCATTTTGCTGAGGAGTATAAGGGGCAGTCGTTTCATGGATTATTCCAACAGACTAAAAGTACTGAGTATCCATGTACTCACCTCCCCTATCAGTCCTTAATCTTTTGATCAAAGACCCAAGTTGTAATTCAACTTCAGTTTTAAACACTTTGAATTTATCTAATGCTTCATCCTTGGTATGTAATAAATAGACATAACAAAATCTAGAAGCATCATCAATAAGTGTCACAAAGTACTTCTTATTCCCCAAAGAAGGAGTGGCATGCAAATCACACAGGTCACTGTGAATAAGCTCCAAGATCTTAGTCTCATGACTAACATCCTGAAAGGGTTTCTTGGTTATCTTGGTCAACATGCAAGTTTTACACTTTTCAGTGTCCATGTCAAAAGCAGGGATTAAACCATCCCTAGACATATCTTGCATTCTTTTATAGTGAACATGACCAAGTCTAGCATGCCACAGGGTAGAAACAGTCTGATTATATGTGGTCACAAAAGCTGAAATAACACTGTCAGTGGTAATATTAAGCCTGAACATTTGATTACATAAATAACCAAAACCAATAAAAACACCACATTTAGAAAGAACAAATTTATCAGATTCAATAACTTGTTTATATCCATGATTATTCAAAACACTACTTGAAACCATGTTCTTCCTGATATCAGGGACATGAATAACATTAAACAAAGTTACAATCTTTCCAGAACTAAACCTAAGATCTACACAACCACGACCATGCACCAAGGCTGTTGACTCATTTCCCATGTGAAGAATAGAACCATCATTCAGTGACTCATAAGTCTTGAACCAACTTCTATCTTTACACACATGAACTGTTGCACCAGAGTCAACCCACCACGCAACATCATCATCCTGCACATAAAAAGATTCAGATACATATGTAACATAATAAATCTGAAAAGACTTATTAAACATATTGTGACCTTTCAGTGAGTTGGCTGAACCACCACTCCCTGAACCATTAGTGCTTGATCCATTGGCTTTACCACCAATTTTAACACCCTTGCAGTCCCTTTTAATGTGACCAGTCTTGCCACATTTCCAACAAGTAGGTGTTGCCTTCTTGTTAGGATCTGCTCTTGTGTTGTCATGATATTTGCGTTTGCCTTTGTTGTCATTGTACCTGGTAGAGTTGTTATGCTCTACCATATTGACAACAGATGGTCCAGCAGCATTTCTACTCTTTGGCTTGTCATTATCCTGCACTTTGAGAGATTCCTCAATGAGCAGATGACTGCCCAACTCAACAAGAGTTAAATCCTCCTTCATATGTTTCAAGGTATGCTTGAAATCTTTCCATGAAGGAGGGAGTTTGTCAATGACACAAGAGACTTTGATAGCCTCATCCATGTTCATTTGGTGTTGTGTAAACCTTCCAAGTATTCCAAGAAGTTCATTGTATTGTTCCATAACTGGTCTTGAATCAGTCATTTTGTAATTTGTGAAATTACTAACAAGGAACTTCTTACTTGATGCATCCTCAGCCATATATTTGGCATCCAAGGAATCCCATAGTTCTTTGGAAGATTCAAAGTTCTGGTAAATATCAAACAAAGAATCAGACATACCATTCAGAATAAGACCTCTGCATATGTAGTCATCATTCTCCCACTTGCTCCTCCTCCTGATTTGATCCACAGTAGCATCATCACCATCATCAGGAATTGGAGTAGTCAGCACATAGACCACACTCATGCTTGACAGCAAGAAGTGCATCTTCTTCTGCCACCTCCTAAAGTCCACCCCTTCAAACTTGTCCAGCTTAGCAAAGTTTGAAGCCATGTGTTTCATTGCAGCAATTGCCATTGATTATCACTAAATAGTTTACTTTGATTGTTGGCGGTTATTCGTCCCAATAGCAGGGTAAAGACAATCAATGACAGTAGCAATACCACTTGGTGGTTACCGGATATCACTTGGAATCGTGTGATCACTTTCCAAAGTAAACTATTCGACCAAAGTAAACTACATGAACACAAGGCAGAGGATAAAATCTCCAACTCTCAATCTCCCACTTATGAGAATTCTTCCAAATAGAATATCCTTTACCATTTGGAGAATGAGAATCAAACATAACCTGAAGATCACCCAACAAATATAAACCAGACCCAGTTGCTGAATGAAACTTATAATACTGAATGACATGTTCATACAGCATCTGCAAATCATGTCTAGTCACCAAATGAAGAATGTCTTTCAAGAAATTAAACTCAAGAACAGTATTATCCAGCCTATAAACAGTGTTAAGCTTTCCAGCTTTCCAATCAACCAAGACCACATGAGTTCCTTCATGAAAAACTTCAACAGATCTAACTTCAATAAAGGTAGATTCATCAGCCTTGAGATCTAAATCAGTATTCCTTGAAGCATGTTTCTTAGCCATTCTGTCAGAACTCCTTGTAACCAAGCTCTGCTGCTCCATATCAACAATGTTATCAGTATAAAGCTGTAGATCATTGTCCTGACTCATAGGATCACTTAACTCCACACTAGACAACACGTCAGAAGAAACCAAAGAAGTTTCAGCAGAAATAATCACATCAGAAGAAGGAGTAGCATCAGAAGGTGTATCAGAAGGAACAACTGGAGATACCACCGAAGGCAAAACAATATCAAATTTATCCACAATTTCAACTATTTTCTGTCTCTTGGCTGTAGGAACATCAGTCATTGAAGCAATATTTTCCAATTGAGAAGAAGAAGTAGAACCAGAAGAAGAAAACTTCATAACCATATTATACTGTCTAATCAAAGCATCATCAGACAAAGCAAGGATTTGCTTCATTGACATACCAGAATTATACATAGCAGAATTCTTCACAACTCTCCTCATATAATTCCTTTTCTGAGCAACAGTCATAGGTTTTTATCTTTTGGCTTTATTTCTTTGATCAATAAGAGCTCTTCTCTTTGCAGCAGATTCTTGCTTCCTTTGATTCCCAAGTGCCACCATTTTATCCACAAAATTATCATCATCAAAAGATTCTCCTAAGATAAGTTTTGCAAGATTTGGATCAGATGCACCTTGAGAAATATAACCATCCCATTGATCATCAGTGATCGTAGGAAGTAGTGCATCAAGCTCTAATTGCCTTTCAGGAGACAAATTAGAAGCATACTGATCTTGAAGAAATTTAGCCACAATACGACTCTTCTGCATATTTTCATAATCAACAAACAATCTAGCCTGAGCTTGATTTTGTTCTTCAGTCACTATTCCTGAATTCAGCAGATCATCAATCACAGGGTCCTGTCCTTTCTCAGAAGATGTCTCAGCAAAACCAATTTCAGCAGAACCAATGTGAGCTTCAGAAGGAACAATCAAACCCACATCAGAGGAAATAGGTTGAGACAATTCCTCAACAGGTGTAGAGAAAACTTCAGATGAAGCATTCAACTTATACATTCTCCCAGCAATAAAAACCTCTTCGTCATCTGCTGAAGGTGAAACATTTAGTTGTTCTTGTATAGACGAAGTTTGACCATGATCAGAAGCAACCTTCTTAACTAGATCATCAGCAAATGCATCAACCATATGTGTCTCCTTTGAAGTGTCAGCACATACCTTATTCAAATATTGTCTTCTTCTTTTGCTAGTATATAGAATAGGCTCCTTGCGCCTTGAAGATTTAGCAACAGGAGAAGAAACATCAGATGTAAGTGCTACATCAGCCAATATTCCAAGGGATGCATGAAGATTCTCTTCGTCCTCCTCCTCAGAAGAAACCAAACTTCTCTTTTTACCCTTCTGACTCAGCAATTCCTCCAAGTTCTCGACTTTAGTCTCCAATTCCACAATCTTATTACCAAGAATAGACTTGGTTTCTGCAAGTTCTTTCTTAAGACTAGTCACCTCACCTGTAAGCTTGTGCATCAGAACATATAATGAGGTAAGTGAAATAGGATCCTCATCAGCATCAAGTGATTGCTCAGTTGAAATTGGAACTTCATTAGACTGTTCAGGAGCAACATTAACCTGATCAACATTAGAACATCCTTCACCAAATGGAGTCCTAACAGGACTAGGTGTAGGCAATCTATCAATATCAACCTGATCTTTATCAATATTAACCTGAACTTCATCAATGTGATCCTGAACTTCATCAATAGGAACTTGTATAAGTGCTGAACTAGGACATGGTCTAGGTGAAGGTATAGATGCCTCAGCAACAACAGAAGGACCCTCATCACCATCTACTGAAAGATTTCCATCAGTAGGATTGGAAGAAGGTAAAATAACATTAATCTCATTAGCAGTCTCATTCTCCAGAGGTAACATGGCAGCTAACAAAGGAAAATGTGTCCCTTCAAATTTAGTCCTCATTGTAGCATATAACTTAGGAGTCAAAACACTTATGGGATGAAAAGCTTGGGTTTGTGTAGAAACATTCAATATCATCTGTAAGAACCTAGGGTACATCAAAAACTTACCCTTTTTCCTAGTTATATTTTCTACCATATTATCAAAGATAAACTTAGAAAAGTTATAAGTCAAACCCTTAGATAAACAAACAATACCACATCCCATTTGTGTTGAAAACTGATCCCATCCTCCAGACTTATTACTCATACACTGTAGCAACGTATGAACCAAGAACCTCCACATAGGACAAAGCTTATTATTCAACCACATATCTGTCCTCGTACTTTGATATCCAATTGCTCTAAGCCCTTCAAGTACCATCGTAGAATCAGAATGATAAACTCCATTCTCATCATCCAAGTGAAGTTGTCTTCTGATCAGTTCCTCTGTTACCACATACTCTTTTCCATCAACACTTGCAACTATTTCAGTATCACTTCTTCTTTCAGCCGACGCCCAGAATTGAGTAATCAAGGATTCATATATAGCATTTGGAGAATAAGTTAATGCATACTGAATCTTTGATCTTTGTAAGAATGAGATCATTGGCCTATACAACTCATCTCCTCGAGCAGTTCCAAGAAAAGCAACCTTATTATGATCATGTTTAAATTGAAGCGCCATTAGAGATTTTGAAGATTAGGGTTACGATTTGCACAAAAGGAAGTGTTTTGAATGAGAGTAATTATCAAATTACTTAATATGGAGCGAATATATGCCGGTAGAGAATAAATCGAAATTTCCCAATTTTGGTCAAAGTTGACCAAAGCTGACGTGGATTTCTACTTTTAATTGTATTCACTTTTAACTTCGGTGGAAATAGAAACCATTCTGCTGAAGTAGAACAATCAGCAGAAACAGATGACTTACTCACGAAGCTTCAGTAAATATCTTTTTACTGTTTCACCCACACGCATTAATTCTCTTACCACTTGAACCCGTCTATAAAGCAATCCCAAAGCACACATATTACTTCATCAAAAACCCCCAAATATTATTTCAAACCCTAATTTTATCAAAAACCCAAAATTAGCCATCATTCATCATGAGTACCAAACCTGAGATCATAGATCTCACAACAACATCCTCATCATCATCTAGTGAAGATACCAATCCATGGTTTCACTATTTTCCAAAACCATATCCACTACCAAAGAAGTCACCCTTTCTCTCCTCATCAGAAGATGAAAGTGTTGAGAAACCAAGTGTATCTGCTGAATATTCTGATGACTCCTATAAGGAGGGAACATCTTACTCCCAACCCCCAGCACCTCGGCCTCAACGAAGGCCACGAGCCTAAAATCCACCACTTCCTATGGGTAGAAAGGTGGTGCTTGGTCTCTTGGCATCATGTTTTGGTGCATCATCACATATCGTATCGAGGAATGGAAAAAGGAAAATGATGTAAGTTGTTGTATGATGGAAAGAGTAGATGATGCACAAATGAAAATCTTTCCTTCTCATCTCTCTACCACAATCAGCTTCAGCTTCTTCGTTTTCATCAATCCATCCTCTCCATTTTGATCCTTAGCATCTTCATCAAATAAATCTTGCAGCACCAGTCATTGAGAAAGAACAAATGGGTGGTTTTGCAGGACTTCACATATGCATATCCAACAATTAGTGTGAAAGATGTGAGCAGTCATACTCATCGTGCTCATCTTCACTGCAATTTAGATGTTGGAATGGATGATATGTAATAGATTAGGACTATTAGATCATGTAGATGCATTTGATGTTGCTAGTACTCTGAAAACTGTAAGCTGTAAACTGTTTCTTGAATGAATGAATCAATTTGTTTCAGTACTTCTTTTGATTGAATCATATAACTTCAGTACTTCAACTTCAGAAGAAACAATTGACTAACATCAGCACTTTGAACTCAGTAGGAACAAACTTTAGCACTTCAAACCAAATCTCAACTGAACAGAACATACACTCTGCAAAACAAACAAACACAGAGAAACACACAAACCAACAGAGAAATACACTAAGATTACATTAGCAGGTTAGAGTTAGTTAAAATCAACCAAATATACAAAATTACATAGCAAAATGCAAAGTTATACACAAATCCTCCCCTGAGGCCTATGCCTCCCCTTAAACTTTGCAGTGAAGGGTTAAGCATGCCAATATGACCTACAAGGTGTTGAAACCTTGGTCCTTCAAAAGCCTTTGTTAACAAATCTGCCACATTATCATCAGTATGAATTTTGACCACATTTATCAAATTTTTATCATATGCATCTCTTATAAAGTGGTGCCTGATTTCAATATGTTTTATTCGACTGTGAAAAACTGGATTTTTAACAATGCATATGGTACTTTGATTATCAATAAAAATTGTTGTGTTCATGAAATTGTACCCATAATCCAACAACTGATTTTGAATCCAAAGAACCTGTCCACAGCAATTTGCAGCAGCAACATACTCTGCTTCAGTAGATGAGGTAGCCACAATAGTTTGTTTCTTGCATTGCCAAGAAATCAATCTCTTTCCAAGGAATTGGCAACCTCCAGTGGTGGACCTCCTATCCAGATTAGCACCAGCATAGTCACTATCACTATAAGCTTCCAACTTAAAAGGAGAATCTTTTGGGTACCAAAGACCTAAAAAAGGTTGGCCTTTGAGGTACTTAAAGATCTTCTTAACAGCATTGAGATGTGAAGTCAGTGGAGTAACTTGATGTCGTGAACAAACACTCACAGCAAATGTAATATCAGGCCTGGAAGCTGTTAAATACATCAAAGACCCAATTATAGACCTATACAGATGAACATTCACAGGTGGATCAGCTTCATTATTGGTCTTTGTCTTTGGAGCTTCATAAGGTGTAGTGGCAGTCCTTACACCCTCCATACCAAACTTCTTCAAGATGTCCCTCACATATTTGTCCTGACTGATAAAGATACCATCAGGTTTCTGCTGAACTTGAAGACCCAAAAAGAAAGTCATCTCTCCCATTGCACTCATCTGAAACTCTCCCTTCATAAGCTCCTCAAACTCCCTGCACCAAGCTTCCTTTGTGGATCCAAAAATAATGTCATCCACATACACTTGCACAAGAATTATATCAGTGGAATTCTTCTTTAGGAAAAGAGTCTTATCAATTGCACCTCTTCTGTAACCATGTTTCAGCAGAAATGTAGAGAGCCAAGCATACCAGGCTCTGGGTGCCTGATGTAGTCCATAGAGAGCTTTGACCACCTTATAAACATGATTTGGATGATCTGGATCTTCAAATCCTTTAGGTTGAGTGACATACACCTCCTCTTCAATTTCACCATACAAGAATGCTCCTTTAACATCCATTTGATAGACCATAAAGCCCATATAGGATGCATAAGCTAAGAAAATCCGTATAGCCTCAACTCTTGCTACTGGTGCAAACACTTCATCATAATCGATTCCCTCCTCTTGTCTATACCCCTGTGCAACTAATCTAGCTTTGTTCTTAATGACAACACCCCGAGCATCTCTCTTATTCTTCAGAATCCATTTAGTCCCAATAGCATACTTACCATCAGGTAGTGGTACCAATATCCAAACCTGCTGATTTTGAAATTGTTGCATCTCATCCTGCATTGCTTCAAGCCAACTTGAGTCTTCAAGAGCCTGAGTAACACTGGTTGGTTCCACTTGTGAGAGAAAACAAGCAAACAGAAAATGTTGATAGTCTGTGTGATTGTCTCTCTGCTGATTGGAGACATAAGAGATAAAAGCCCCCTGACCATATTTTGAACGCGCCACAGTACCTCTTGTTCTAACAGGTGCATTAGGATCACCAATTATATTAGACTGTGGATGAACATTGTTGATCCTTATAGTGGTGGTGGTGTTGACATCAATTGAGGAATCAAGATTAGTCACAGTAGGTTCAAAGTCAGTATCATAGGAAGGTGTGTTGAAGATGCCTGCTTTAGGTTGATGATGACCAAGATCTGAAGGTTTCAGAAACCTTGTATAAGGTTCTCCAAGGTCTGTTGATACTCTAGTAGAAATAGGAGTAGAGTCAACATGTCTTTCAGCCGAATTGGAGAGGTGAGGAGAAACAGAACCACTTTCAGCAGAATTGAATGTTCCACTGATTGCTTCACTTGAACTGTTTTCAACATTCCTCTCAGCATCTAAATTGGCTGCATACTCTTGTTTCTTCAGTCTAGCAAGGTCCTCAGCATAATAGAATTCATCTTCACCCACATCAGTATAATCTTTAGAAGTGTCACCTACAAAATTGTTAGGAGAGAAGGAAGGTACTACAATGGGTTGTTCATCATCATCAGACCCACTGTCAGAATGAGCTTCCAAAGTTTCTGCACTAGTAGTTGGAGATGCTTCAGAATCTGCATGTTGGTTAGCCATATGTCTAGCATAACCCAAGTAATCAGTCAAGTAATCAAGATCAAATGACCAAACATGACCCTGTCCTTGAACATTAGGCTTGTCTTCAAGATACCTCAGATTCAATGTCTCCTCAATCTTCTTAGCAGATACATTGTAAACCCTGTATGCCTTGCTATGAGCAGAATACCCCATAATGTAACCATCATCAGCTTTCTCATCAAATTTGCCCAAAGGATCACTGGTATTCAGAATTGTCACTTGGCAGCCAAACGGTTTAAGGTAATGAATAACAGGAACTTTCCCAAAAAGAAGTTCATATGGTGTTTTAAGGTGTGGTATAGTAATGGACACTCTATTTAGTACATAACAAGCTGTACCAACAGCCTCAGTCCAAAACATGGTAGGAAGTTTAGAGTCTGCTAGCATTGATCTTGCAGCTTCTATTAAGGTTCTATTTTTTCTTTCTGCCACCCCATTTTGTTGAGGGGTTCTTGGAGTGCTATAGTCCCTTTTGATTCCCTTTAACCTGCAGAGTTCTATTAGAATGGCATTTTTGAACTCTGTACCATTATCACACCTAATTCCTTTCACCTTTTTGTTCAACTGATTCTCAATAAGGGTAATGAAGTCTTTCAACACTTCAGATGTTTCATCTTTGGTTTTTAGAAAGAATACCCAACAAAATTTGCTATAACCATCAGTGATCACCAGACAAAAATATTTGTGATCAATGCTTCTCACTTTAGTTGGACCAAACAGATCCATATGAAGCAGCTGAAGAGGTTCAGAAATAATGGTTACTGCTGTAACAGGAACACCTTTGTATGAGGCTCTGTGCTGCTTTCCTTTGTTGCATGCCACACAGTTATGATCATTGGTGAATACTTTGGCAGGAAGACCTTGAACAAGGCCCAGTTTTGAAAGCTGGTTAATAGTCTTAAAATTGACATGGGCCATCCTTCTGTGCCATTTGGTGGACTCATCCACAGATGCTTTAGCCACCAAACATGTTAAGTCACCTGCTGGTTGGACATTAGTTAAGTTGAATGTATACAGACTGTGACTGCGAGGAACCTTCAGCAGAATTGAAGTTTCTTCAGGGAGTTTGAAGTCTTTAGACAGCACAAGACATTCATCCTCTGTGAAGAGTACTTTGTTCTTAGTGTCACAGATTTGTGAGACTGAAAACAAATTAAAGTGTTGAAGTTCCTTTACATAATAAACATTCTCAAAGTCCAGCTGAGGTGTTTTGATGGTCCCTTTTCCAGTAATTCGTCCATCACTTCCTCCAAAGGTTACATTGCCTCCTCCTTCAATAGGTACAAAGTTATGCATCATGTCCCTGTTTCCTGACATACTTCTAGAACAACCACTGTCAACAATTCCAACATCTTTATGCTTAAGGGGATGATCCTACAACAACAACAAAAATATACAGAGAATTAGTACACTATGGAGGCTCAAGTCATTGCTGACTTGAACCTGCCTTGTGGATCATATGAGTTGTGCCATGTAGAAGTATAAGATCCACTATTGTTCTTGGGTTTCCAATGAAACTTAGGTCCCTGTTTATTCCAAGAACAACCTGCTGAGGTCTTGACAGCAGTGCCCCAGTACCCTCTCCCAACAGTCATTGGGTTAACACATCTAGGCCAATTACCATTTTTAAAATATTCACTGGTTGGTTGAACATATGGTTTTACAACTGGTTTCCTCCAAGAAAAAGGAGTATTATAATTTGTATTTTGTGGAACATAAGGTGGTATTCCATTCACATTAGTCCACATTGGTTTAGTTTTCCTAGAATCACCACACCTACTCATCCTTTGCTCATGATAATCACAATCCTTAATTAAATGAGATTTACTTCCACACACAAAACATTTCTTCTGATTAGAAGATTTATTTAAACCAAAATAAGTATTCTTACAAGCAGAAGTATTCAAACCAAAACCATGAAAAGAATTGTTTTTAACAGTACTATTATGCAAAGAGTTAAAATGCAAGTCTTCAGAGGCAACTGTCTTGGAAATGGATTCCTTGGCAGCAACTGTGACATGCTTATTGGTAGTCTTGGGTGCAGGCAAGGGTGAAGACTTGGGAAGGGCAGGCTTGGGAAGGTCAGACTTGGGAAGGTCAGACTTGTCATTTGAATCACACTCTGTAGACCCTTGCTTGGAGGACTTGTCACTGTTAACACAAGAGACAAAGTCATTAGAAGAAGTATTAGGGTCTGGCATGTCTCTTGACTTTTTGCCATACAGATGGTGTGAGCCATCAAAGTCTTTAAGAGTGGAAAGGTCAATGGGCATATGCTCACCTCTAATTGGTCCACGTACAGCATGTAGGTCACCTTCTTTCACAAAATTAGCTAGGCCTGCTGATGTAGATTTACGTGTGTCATCCCTAGCTTCTAAGCCTACATATTTCTTAAAGCCTAAAGCCACTGTAGAATTGGGAGCTTGACTACTATAAATGAGACTAGCCAACTTATTACCATTCATCATCCATTCATTATTCCTAGCAATTTCCTCATTAAGTTTCTCTTTAAGCTCTAGATTTTCTGACTCTACATCTGCTCTTAACTTCTCAGACCATTTTAATTCATTTGTAGCACATTCGAGATCTCTTTCTAAAACACCTATTTTCTCATCATAAGCTATTTCATTCTTCTGAAACCAAACATTTTGTCTTTCTAGTGTTTTTAAAGCCTGTTTATAAGCTTCTACTTCCACATAGCATTCATTATATTTAGGTTCCATAATATCATAAGCTTGTTTGAGTTCATTATAACGCTCACTACAACCAAACACACAGTTTTGTACCTGAGAGATGCCCATCAAGGCAATCTGATCATGCCTATCCTCTGAAGTACAGCTTGCAATCAACCCAACATTATCAGGACCATCATTATCAGCCTCCTCATGTTGCTTCCAGTCCACATTGCTATCAAGAGTGACCAAAGCAGTTGATCCCTTTGACGTTCTTGCCTCCTTCTGATACTGCTGATAAGAAGTGTATCTTGTCTCATCACCAGCTTTCCTGTCTTTGCATTCTCTGGAAAAGTGACCCATCTGTTGACATGTGAAGCATTTAGCCTTCCTTTTGTCAAACCTTGCTGGATCGCGTCCTTTGAATCCAAACCTTCTGCCAGCTTTGCGCTCAAAGGTCTTGATATCCATGGAAAGCATGGCCACTTGCCACCTCAGCTTCATCTCTTCCATCTCAAGCGGGTCCACCTGATCAAAATCCTCATAAGCCAGTTCCTGCTGAGGATCATAATCAGCAAAGAAGGACCCAAGTACATCTTCCATAATGTTGCTTGATTTAGAGTGAGAACTCGATGAAGGAGCAGCATTAGATGCTGATGGATATGGGCTTGGACCATAGCTAGACTTTGGAGTAGAGGCTCCAACAAATGCAGTATGACTAGCAGTAGAAGATGATCGAAAATGGCTTCTTACATCATGTTCAAGAGCTTTAAGTTTGTTATACAGCTCATCAAAGGTCATCATGTCCAAACCACCTTTAGCTTTTAAAGCTATGCTTACATGTAGCCAGGATGGAGGTAATGACCTTAGAAACTTAGAGTTACAGTCATCATTATCCGGCTTTGCCTGTAGCTGATTCAACTGACTTAAGATCTTGTGAAACTTATCATAGCCCTTGTGAATTCCTTCCTCTTCAGAGATTTGAAAGTCCTGAAACTGTTGTCTAAGCATGGACTTCTTCAGTCTCCTAGACTCCTCATTCCCACCGAACTTCGCCTTAATTGCTAACCATATATCCTTGGCATCTTGCATGAAGTGAAAATCACTCAAGTGATCCTCAGGAATAGCTTGCAGAAGAATAGTTCTGACCTTTGTTTCTCTCTGAACTGCCAGCAACTCTTCAGCAGTTTTGGGAGGAACATCCATCATATTACCAGCAGCATCCGTGGTAGTTCTCTTCAAACTGTTCCCCTTCATAATTATCTGCCATAGATTCCAATCAATGTTGGAGATCCAGTTCTGCATCTTCATAGCCCAAAGATCATATTCCTCCCTTTTAAGGTAAGGAAACTTAGCATTGCTATTAGAGAGACTTAGTTGTTGCAGATGGGTGGAGTTTTGGTTGTTGGTGAGTTCAGTATCAACATCTGAACCAGGCATGATGATTTTGTTATGGTTGTATGGGTGTTAAGAAAAAGCTTGTCCTTAGTATCGTAGAGACTCTCACGAGGCTCTGATACCACTTGTTGAAACAAAACAAAGACCTTGATAGATCTTGAGCTCGTGGATCGTTATGTATGCCTATGTAATCACAAGCACAATAAAAGACAATCTCTACTACTAATGTTTATCAGCGGAATATAAACACAAGTAACAAATAACTAAGAACTTCTTGATCCTCTATGGATCTTTATATTAACTAAAACTGAGTTTTCCAATCGGTACATAACTCTTTCTAATGTGTTCCTTTTATAGACAAGGAACCCTAAACAATATCGCTAAACCGTTTCCCAAGAAACGTATAATCATAAAACTAAATAAGATATACACAATCACTTCCTAATAAAGCTCATGTATATCCACACTAAATAAACTAAACACGGAATAAACACTTCCGCAGAATCAGACTATTATCAATTATACTTCAGCAGATTATGTCTTCGGCAGAATCCACTTCATCTTCAGTAGAAACACTTCGGCATTAAGTTCAGCATAATCCAGACTTCACATAATTCCCAACAAACTCAAGTGTAGGGATGTGCCTGTAAATCCCTATCATTTTGATGTTACCGTAGGGGATGGTAGAGTAAAAGTGTATGAAAAAAAAAAAAAAAAAAAAACATACGGGCTACCATCCTACATCTATCCTTTAACTTTATGTTTGTTTATTTCCGTTACCTAGAGTTTTAGAGTGTCGAGTCTTGGCTTAGAAACGCCATTCTTCGTATGCATTTAACATAGAGATTTTTGACTTGCCACCACTAAATAGCCTATCCCACCAAACCCTTGTTTCCTTACCGTAAGCCTAACATTACAACCCTTTAAAAGACCTCTTTGATAGTCTTTCATAGGTGCTTACGCCAAAGCGATGGAGGTTTGATCTATTCTCAAGCCTATGGTAATCTATGTACTAGGACCGGTTAATGAGTGTTTATCTTCCATTTCCTATTTGTTATATTTCATATATACACCCGAGAGAGATGTGAGTATCCAAACACCCCATGTGAGGTGCTAGTATGTAATTTCCGTGCTTGTTATGACTTTTGCGGGGCTTATATGTGTTGTGGACTGTTTTAAATCAATGCTTCATGACCCCTAACTTATAAATTAATTGGCTAAAAGCACATTTGCTTGAGGACAAGCAAATAACAAGTGTAGGGATATTTGATAAGGTTTTAAAAGGTACCATTTTGAGGGGTCGTTTTAACCCTTATTTGATCACTTTTGTATCCGTTATTGCTTAATATCGTTCCTTTTCACTTTTTAGGTCTCTTGAAGGCAAAATGCTGGAATGGCACTTATTTGGACGAAAAGGCGCGAATATACGAAGAAAATGGCCAAAGTCATAATCGAGACACTCAAAGCTGTTGAAAACAGAAGGCGACGACGTCACTGCTTAACTGCGACGCCGTCGGAGGAATTTGTGACGGCTCAGAAGAGAAAATGGCTTGTTTTGAAGGACGGCGTCGGGCTTTAAAGGAGTAGACCATCGCAACTCAGACGGCCTAGATGAGACCCAGACGACGTCAGAAGCTGAAGAGGACGGCGTCACAGACATAAGGTGACGCCGTCGCAAGGTTAACGTGGCCAAGACGAAACGCTAATGACGGCGACACGACGGCGTCACAAAACATAAGGTGACGCCGTCGCATATGTAATATTATATATAGAATCCGAATTTTTCAGTTTTAAGAGAGTCTTTTTGGAGTAAAAACCTAAAACCGAACCAAGGGTGTCTTGTACAGTATTTTAGGGTTCCAAACCCTATCTTACATCAAGATAAGTATTTACTTCATCAATTCAATTATGTCTTTGATTATTTGTGTGTATGCTTGCATGTTCTCCATGTCCGGCTAATTTATTTGTGTGTTTGCTTAGGGAGTATGAAACTTAATTATTGAATATTGATTGGTTGTTTCTTATCTTAGTTGATTAATGATCTAGTAATGCGATAGGTCATTCGTTGGGTACTTAATGCTTGATTCATCTTTGTGAACCTTAGAATATAATTACCTGAGTAGTTGTAAGCTAAACCATCCAAAGAGTACCTTAGAGTAAGAGTTTATTATCCCTAGTGGGTTTTGTAGACGAGACCCTTTGGTAAGTTCAAAGAGTTAGGGAGAAACGCATACCCTACAACTTTAGACACACAACGCAACTAAGAATAAGGACGTGACAACTCAACCATCAATAGGAGATAATTAAGGAGTAGTAAAACCTAAGTAAACACATCTTTAAACTATCATACGAGCACACATTAATTAGACATAGACTACCACCACCTTAGTTTAGATAATTAGATAATAGTAGAGTAATCGGTAGAAATACCAACCCCCCAAATCCAATACCCGAGATTCGTACCTTTCAATTTCCTAAAAAAACATAAAAAAGATAAAAAAAATAATCTTCCTCAACCTTAACCTTAGCGTAGTAACTTCTCACTAGCATTCCTATTCCCCTAGAGAACGATATCAATACCCGTGGCTTACCCTAATACTACACTACAACGATTAGGTTCACTGCCTAGGGTGTTGAAAAACTTGCTCGACGAAAAGGAAGTTCCTTTGACCCCAAACGCGCTGCGTAAGCGTATCAACAAACTACGCGGTTTTACTACTTCCGCAGAATCACTTCTTCAGCAGTATCTTCAGCAGAATTCTTATTTAGTAGAATTCCCAACAGAGGTTAAACATGAACCTAATGTTTTTGAAAGTGCAAGTGACTCATCTGTTGTAGATGAGAATGTTAAAAAGAATGTAGAGGCTTCTATCCCAAAAGTTGTAAATACTATTACAGAGGAACCTAGGAAACAAGTTAACAAACCTAGATCAACTGTAAGGTATGCTGAGATGTATAGGAACAAGTCATCAGCTCCTATGGGTAACCAGAGGAGTTGGAATCATGTCAAATCTCAACAACTAGGTAGTGATTTTGTGATGTACAATAAAGCATGTTATATCTGTGGTAGCTTTAATCATTTACATGCTAATTGTGAATATCATGTTGGGAGAAGGGAAGTCCATGGGAATAAAAGGGTGGAGTCTAACAAGTTACAAAATAATGTACACCCTAATTCACACAGCAAAATGATCCCAAGAGCAGTTCAACTAAGAAGTGGTATTAAAACTGTTAACACTGCTCACCCTAAGTCACCTGTTACAAGTGCAAAATCCAAAACAACTTTTGAAAAATCTGCACAAACAAGGAAAAGGTCTTTACTGATAAAAGGGTTAACTATAACCAACAGTGGGTACCAAAATCTAAACCAGCAGTTTCCACTGCTCAATCAAAAGTTCCCACTGCAAGGGTTGTAAACAAGACTAGGGGTAACATGGGAAATGCTGTGAAGGCCTCGGCACGTTGGGAATGGAAACCTAAAGGAATTACCTCCACAATCAATCCCAATGGTATATCAATGACCTTTGATAGATTTAACTATATTGATACATGAGGCAGATCCAAGTCAATCATGGCTTGGGTCTCCAAAGGAAACTAACTCATTTCTTAAATGTGTAAGAACATCCAAGGTCAAAAAGATCAGATCAAGGCTACACAGACAGTGTATGTTCAAGGCACATGACTGGCAACAAGTCATATCTCTCAGATTTTGAACATTATGATGGACAATATGTCAGCTTTGGAGGTTGAGTTAATGGAAAAGTTGTTGGAAAAGGGATCATTAAAACTGGTAACTTGGACTTTGAACCTGTGTACTATGTAAAAGAGCTTAAGTATAATATTTTTAGTGTGTCACAAATGTGACAAGAAAAACAATGTTCTTTTTACTAAAGATATGTGCTTTGTTCTCTCTAAGGATTTTAAGATGCCTGATGAAAGTCAGATTCTTCTTAAGATTCCTAGAAAAGGCAACTTATATAGCTTTGATATGAACAACATTGTTGCTAAAGATGATTATGCTTGCTTGCTTGCAAAGGCCACAGTGGATGAATCCATGCTATGGCATAGAAGACTTGGTCATGTTAGCTTCAAAACCATTAATAAGATTGTCAAAGATGGTTTGGTAAGAGGCTTACCTCAGAAAAGATTTGAAAATGATCAAACCTGTGTGGCTTGTCTTAAAGGCAAACAACACAGAGCTTCTTGCAGGTCAAAGTTGGTTAACTCTATTGCTCACCCACTTCAAATGTTACATATGGACTTGTTTGGTCCTACATCTGTGAGCAGCTTAAATCTTAAGAAGTATTGTCTTATTGTGACTGGCGATTTTAGCAGGTTTACATGGGTTTTCTTTCTAAGTACTAAGGATGAAACAACTGGCATCCTTAAGATCTTCATCACAGAAGTTGAAAACCAAAATGATATGAAAGTTAAAATCATTAGGTGTGATAATGGGACAGAATTTAAGAATAGAGTTATGGATGATTTTTGCAGAGATAAAGGTATTAAAAGAGAATTTAGTATTGCTAGAACTCCTCAACAAAATGGTGTTGCTGAGAGGAGAAACAAAACACTTATAAAGGCTGCTAGAACCATGTTGGCAGATTCAAAATTGCCAATCACTTTTTGGGTAGAAGCAGTTAACATTGCATGTTATGTGCAAAACAGGGTTTTAGTAGTGAAAGCAAAGAACAAGACACCTTATGAATTATTTAGGGGTAGACCTCCTATCCTAGACTTCATGAGACCATTTGGATGTCATGTATCTATTCTCAGTACCATAGATTATCTGGGCAAATTTGAAGAAAAATCTGATGAAGGGTATTTTGTTGGGTATTCCATGGTTAGTAAAGCTTTCAGAGTATTCAACTTAAGACCCCAAAAGATTGAAGAGAATCTGCATGTTGAGTTCCTGGAAAATAAAGTGAATGTCAAAGGAACTTGTCCAGAATGGCTGTTTGATCTTGATACTCTAACCCATACCATGAATTATGTACCTATCTCTACAGGTACATCTACTTATGATTTTGCAGGATCAGAAGAGTTTCTTGATGATGAACCAAGCAAGGATCAAGCAGATGATCAAGATGAATTCAGTTTGCCACTTTGGGACTATGCAGATACTGATGATGTCCCAAGGACTGGAGATGCTCACCCTTCTAATGATTCTAGAAAAGAAGGAGCTGGCAATATGAACACTGCAAATCACAAAAGCAGTGGAAATTCAGATTCCACTGCTAGGCCAGAAGTTTCCACTGCAACACCAGAAGTGGAAAATACAACTCCAGTTACAGAGGAAGCTCAAGCCAATGATATTGAAATCTCAAATATGCCAAGTGAGATTGCAGTTCCTCAGACTTCCCATACCTCAATTCATAAATCGCATCCTCTTGAAAATGTGATTGGGGATGTCCATTCACCAGTGAAGACTAGAAGACAAACAAAATTGCCTGATATTCATGGATTTATTAGTGAAATCTATGAATCTAAGAATCATGAAGGCAAGAATGAATGTCTTTTCATGTGTTTTCTGTCACAAATGAAGCCAAAGAATGTATACAAGGCACTTGAAGATGAAAGTTGGGTGGAGGCAATGCAAGAAAAGTTACTCCAGTTCAAGCTTCAAAAGGTTTGGGTGCTTTGTGATTTACCTTCTGGCAAGAAGGTAATAGGTACTAAATGGGTGTTCAGAAACAAGAAGGATGAAAGAGGAATTGTTATCAGGAACAAAGCTAGGCTTGTGGCTCAAGGATACACTCAGGATGAGGGTATTGATTATGAAGAAGTATTTGCCCCAGTTGCAAGAATTGAAGCAATAAGGCTGTTCTTAGCCTATGCATCCTTTATGGGCTTTAAAGTCTATTAAATGGATGTAAAGAGTGCTTTTCGATATGGGCAAATTGATGAGGAGGTATATGTTTCACAACCTCCAGGCTTTGAAGATCCTGACTATCCAAAAAAAGTGTTCATGGTGGTTAAAGCTTTGTATGGCTTGCATCAAGTACCAAGAAAATGGTATGAGACCTTGACTACTTATCTTCTTGATAATGGGTTTCATAGAGGCAGAGTGGATCAGACTTTGTTCATCAAGAAAGACAAGAATGATATCTTGTTAGTTCAAGTATATGTTGATGATATCATCTTTGGATCTACAAAGACAGAGATGTGCAAAGAATTTGACAAGCTAATGAAGGAAGAAGTCAAGATGAGTTCTATGGGTGAACTCACATTCTTTTTGGGACTTCAAGTACAACAAAGGCCAGATGGTATTTTCATCAATCAAGATAAATATGTGGCTGAGATACTAAGGAAGTTCAAGTTCTCTGATGCAAAGTCATCCAGCACCCCTGCAGACAAGACAACACATCAATTCTTGAAGGAAAATAGTGGTGAAGCAGTTGATGTGCACATGTACATATCTATGATTGGTTCTTTGATGTATCTTACATCATCTAGACCAGACATTATGTTTGCAGTATGCGCTTGTGCAAGGTTTCAGGTCACTCCCAGGTTCTCTCACTTGACTGCTGTGAAGAAGATTTTCAGATATCTTAAAGCATTTCCCCATATGGGATTATGGTACCCTAGAGAATCACCTCTAGAATTGATTACTTACTCAGATAGTGATTATGCTGGTGCTAGTTTGGATAGAAAATCTACTACAGGTGGATGCCAATTTCTTGGCAATAGATTGGTGTCATGGCAGTGCAAGAAACAAACAATGGTGGCAAATTCATCAACTGAGGCAGCGTATGTGGCTGCTGCAAGTTGCTGGGCTCAAGTTCTATGGCTTCAGAATCAACTTTTGGACTATGGGTAAAATTTCATGAATACCATCATTCATCTTTTTTTTTGGTGCAAGGTGAACATATCTTATTAAAACACAATGAAACTTATACAATGAAAAGAGTAATAGACATTTGCATTATACAATGAATGAGTAATACCATCATTCATATTGACAATAGCAGTACCATTTACATTATTAAGAATCCAGTTCAACACACAAAGACTAAACATATTGAAATTAGACACCATTTTATAAGAGATTGTTATGAGAAAAGGCTAATTCAAGTTGTCAAAATCCATACTGATGACAACTATGCTGATTTATTAACAAAAAGACTTGATGTGGGTAGATTTCAGTACTTGGTAACAGGTATTGGAATGCTTAATCCATAAATTTTTGTGTCTGATGGTCTTTGGTGTTGAGTGGATGTTTCTGGGTTTGTATATGTTTTTGTACTTGTATTTTTTCTTGTTCAATAACTCTTATGCAGCAAAGATGGGAGTTGATCATAAAAGGTGTGTAACTGATACACACAGCAAATGGTTATTGATTCACCATGTCTAATCCACATAAGAATCAACTAGTCCAGAGCAAACGGCTACTGGTAAAGACTTAACAAATCCGTTTATGGTTGATAGTTTACCAAAAACTACATGGTTATCAACTCACCATATTCTTTATGATTAAGAGTTGGCTAGTCCATAGCAAACGGCTCATGGTAAAGACATATCAAATCCGTTGATAGCTGGTAGTTTGCTAAAAACTATGATAAGAGCAGTCCAATTTTCATATGTTTTTCTTACCACTGCTCTTTGAAAATTTTTGTGAAAAATTACCACTGCTAGTTCACAGTTTCCACTGACAGTGTTATTTTTACCACTGTTGATCTAGCCGTTACAACTGTTGTGTCAGTAACTAATTTTTTACTAGCCGTTGAGAGTTAATTGCTTTCCATATATATATAGGGTAAATTTTTAGAAGATTATCTACTTTCCTAATTGCTATTTATCCTCTAAAAGATAAATTTTTTCCTTAGATAATCTCTCTTGTGCAAAATTCTTAAACCCTACCACTATATATCTTTCTCTCTCAATTGGCAAGTTATTTATTCAATTATTACTGACATAATATATTTTTCATCAAAAGATTTTATGGCACCAATCACCTTTGCAGATGAGCACAACCAAGTGGCCTACTTGGAAAAGTCAAACGAGAAGAGTGGTCCTGTTTTTCATCAGATTGTGGAATTTCTAAACACTACCCATATAAGGTATGCTTTACTTCTTAATCCCACAATCTATATCTCTTAAATCAAACAGTTTTGGACTTATGTTCAGTCCATAACCATTAACAATAGAGATACACATGAAACAGTGGATGCTCTTAGAGCCACTGTGGACGGGGTAACTATTGATGTTACTGGGGCATCCTTGAGGAAAATTCTCCAATTCGATGATCTCAATAGTATCATCACATTACCTATGCCATAAATTCATACACATCTTACATCCATGGGGTATGATACCACTGACAAAAAGGCTACTTTCAAAAAGAGTGGTTTCTGTCCTCATTGGAGATTTTGGATACATACTCTTTTACATTGTCTTAGTCCTAAGAAAACATCTTATGAACAATTCAGTTCAACAATGGCTTACCCTTGGGTTTGTCTAGCCACTGATAGGATTTTTAATTGGTCAAACTATATTTGTACAAGTATGAAAGGCAATGTAAAGAGTTCAACAAAATTTTTGATGTATCCAAGGTTTGTGCTAGCAGTGTTAAATGAATTTCAACTGAAACCCCATACAAGAGTTTATAAAATCCGTTACCTTAAGCCTAAAGTTTTTCAAAACATGAACAAAGATGGCAATAGGATTATTACACCTCTTTTTCCTCAAATGCTTGCAAAGATTTCACAAGTACAAACCTCTCCTATAATCACTGTTCCACACATTGATTACACTCCACCACTTTCTCACACCTATGAGAGGAGGCAAAAACAACCAACTCCTCTCATTATAAAACAGCATGTACTTGATCCTTTTGGTTTAGGAACAAGCAGTGGTGGTTCCAGGCTTCAACCTAGTCCAACTAGGGAGGAATCTGAGCCAATGCCCTATGATTCACCTCTCCTAACAGGTCACACAGTTGGAAGTGTTGAGGGCAGTGGGCAACAAATGGATTTGATGGAACTTTGTACCAAATTAGCAAAGCAGGTTGAATCTCTGGAACAAGACTTGGCACAAGTAAAGAAGCAGCATGCCAAGGATATTACACATTTGAAATAGGAGATTCAGACTTTGAAGGAAGAGTTGCAGGGGTTGAAGCAAAGGAAAACTGCAAAGATAGTGATATCATCTCCATCCTCACCTGATGATGGTGATTCAGAAGATTTCAATAAAGATTTGGGAAATTCTCCCAAACAGGGGAGGAAAACAGATGCTGAAACCAAGGGGAGGAGAATTGACTTTGGAGATGAAGGTGTTTCAAGTAAAAGTGTTGAGGAAGGTGATATTCAAGAAGATGTTTCTCAACAGCAACAAAAGAAACCAGAACAAGCATCTTTTACAACTGCAACTACAGATTTTACCACTGATACAATTTCTACTGCAGAGCCAAGAGTTCCCACTGCTGGACTGCAAGTGAAGAAATTGAAAAGCAGAAGAAAGAAAAAGGTAAAGAAGTTGTGCAGAGTGAAGAGCAATCAAAAAGAAAGATTTAAAAGAAAGAACAAGCTCAAATTGCTCATGATGCTGAGGTTGCTAGAAAGATCAATGAAGATCAAGTTGCTAATAAGAAAAGACTGGAGGAGATAGAGATTGCAGACTTCATAGAGGCTAAAAGGCTGGGCAGAATGGACACCACTGATCCAATGGATGTGAATCCAGTTTCCACTGTTCCACCTACAATATTCAGAGAAAAGACTCCAGAGTTCAGCTATGTTCCTTCAGAAGAAGAGATTGAATTCTTGATTGCTAATGATCCAGTGGTCAAGAAGAAGGCAATTGACCTAGTTGCAGATAAGACTTTGACTGAATAACAAATAACTGCTCAGTTAAAGGATTTTATACAGATGAAGAATAATCAAGCACTTCAAGATGCAATTGTTTCAGTCAGAAAGGATCAAAAGAAACCAAGACAACCAACCAAGGCACAAGTTATTTCAAACATGAAGACTTATTGTTGCAATGTTGGTGGCTGGAAAAGACATCAGTTCAAAGGGATGACTGATGATCAGGTTGAAGGTATCTACTACAGAGTTAAAAGGCAAGATTGATAAGGTTTTAAAAGGTACCATTTTGAGGGGTCGTTTAAGTCCTTATTTGATCACTTTTGTATCCGTTATTGCTTAATATCGTTCCTTTTCACTTTTTAGGTCTCGTGAAGGCAAAATGCTGAAATGGCACTTATTTGGACGAAAAGGCGCGAATATATGAAGAAAATGGCCAAAGTCGAAATCGAGACACTCACAGTTGCTGAAAGTAGAAGGCGACGGCGTCAGGTGCTATTGGCGACGCCGTCCCAAAATTATTGTGACGGGACAGAACCCAAAACTCGTATTTTCAAGAGACGGCGTCTAGTGGTGAAAAAGTAGGCCGTCGCTACTCAGACGGCCTAGATGCAATCCAGACGACGTCAGAAGCTGAAGAGGACGGCGTCACGGACATAAGGTGACGCCGTCGCAAGGTTAACGTGGCCAAGACGAAACCCTAATGGCGGCGACACGACGGCGTCACTAAACATAAGGTGACGCCGTCGCAATTGTAATCTTATATATAGAATCCGAATTTTTCAGTCTTTGAGGTGGAGAGTCTTTGGAGTAAAAACCTAAAACCGAACCTAAGGTGTCTTGTACAGTATTTTAGGGTTTTAAACCCTATCTTACATCAAGATAAGTATTTACTTCATTAATTCAATTATGTCTTTGATTATTTGTGTGTATGCTTGCATGTTCTCCATGTCCGGCTAATTTATTTGTGTGTTTGCTTAGGAAGTATGAAACTTAATTATTGAATATTGATTGGTTGTTTCTTATCTTAGTTGATTAATGATCTAGTAATGCGATAGGTCATTCGTTGTGCACTTAATGCTTGATTCATCTTTGTGAACCTTAGAGTATAATTACCTGAGTAATTGTAGGCTAAACCATCCGAAGAGCGCCTTAGAGTAGGAGTCTATAATCTCTAGTGGGTTTGTAGACGAGACCCTTTGGTAAGTTCGAAGAGTTAGGGAGAAACACATACCCTACAACTTTAGACACACAACGCAACTAGGAATAAGACGTGACACTCAACCATCAATAGGAGATAATTAAGGAGTAATACAAACTAAGTAAACACATCTTTAAACTATCATACGAGCACACATTAATTAGACATAGACTCCCACAACCTTAGTTTAGATAATTAGATAATAGTAGAGTAATCGGTAGAAATACCAACCCCCCAAATCCAATACCCGAGATTCGTACCTTTCCATTTTCATAAAATATAAAAAGATAAAAAATAATCTTCCTCAACCTTAACCTTAGCGTAGTAACTCCCTACTAGCATTCCTATTCCCCTAGAGAACGATATCAATACCCGTGGCTTACCCTAATTACTACACTACAACGATTAGGTTCACTGCCTAGGGTGTTATAAAACTTGCTCGAAGAAAAGGAAGTTCCTTTGACCCCGAACGACGCGTGTAGCGTTATCAAAGATCAAGACTTTATTCCTATGAACTCTGAAGAAGAAGAAAGAAGATATCCTCATCTGAAGAGAAAAGCCAAAGAAAGTGAATCTCAGACTTTTAAGAAAACAAAGTTTGCTGCAGAACAAGAAGTTCAAATTGAGAAATAATTGAAGAACAACTAACTGGTATGATCCTGATTGAAGAAGAAGATTTTTTCTGAACCACTGCAAATCAGACATCCTATTATTGATTGGGAAGTATACACTCCTAGCAATTTTGCTCCAACATGGAAGATTACAAGGCTAGGTGGTGAAACTTCATCATTCATTCAATTTGAAGAACTCATCAAAGCATGTGACAGACATGATCTGGATATTTTGTGGAGATTGGTTCAAGAAAGGTTTGATGCTGAAGATCTTAAAGATAGGAAGGAAATGCAGTTATGGGTTAATCTAAGAAGGCTCTATGAACCAGATGCTAGTGATGATTTCTGGAAATTTGCATGTTCATGTCCTGGTACTAAATGGTTTTACTATGACTCATGTGAAGTTCATCATGTTTCTACAACAGATGGAGTGGATGTATTTATGTTTGCTGAGAAAGAATACCCACTCAGAGCTGGAACTCTCACTGTGATGTTGTGTACAACAATAAGAGTTCATGAAGATAATGAGAAGGTTAGAGCTTTGTTACATAGGCTTCAAGATCAATGCTCAAGAGCTATTCAGGATTTAAGAAGAAAGTGAAGTGTTTAGGGGAGGATTGTTGGGAATAATACTAACAGTTACAACTGATAAGTTGTGGAAGACACTGCTAAAGATTACACTAGCAGTGGAAACTCATTACCACTGCCAGTACATTATTACCACTGCTATTAGGATAATTGTTATGTATCTGTGTATTGATAAGTATAGAAAAGATCTTGTGTATATTCTATATTGTTAGGATTATACTTATCTTGAAAAGGACTCCTTGTGCTATAAAAGGAGATCCTAGGTCATTGTTTAGAGTACGAAATACTCACGTAAGCTTCAAGGTGTAACCCTAGTGATAATCAAGATCACTCGTATTATTTCTTAATAATATTGGAGCTTTGTGTTAAACTGTTCACTTACATTACATCATATAAACCATCTTCTAAGTATTACTAAGTATATTCCGCGTGCTTATTAATATAACTCAAAATATCACTAACACAAGGTGTGTGTTTAGATCCATCAATTTTGTTATAATAAAATACCTAAACTGAGTAAAACTTGTACTTTAAATAGGGAGATGTAAGTCAGATGTGTTGGTCAATAATATGTGTGAAGTTTTTAATGGAAAACTGGTTGGAGGTAGAGACAAGCCAATCATTGGTACATTGGAGTTTACTAGATCATATCTGATGAAGAGGATTGTAAATGTGAATAAGATGATTGATAGATGTGATGGTCCACTCACACCCACTGCTGCCAAGCTTTTGAAGATGAGTTGTGATGAGACAACTAAGTACACAGTCACTTGGGGAGGAGGAGTCTATTACCAGGTAAGTAGTCCATTTCACGACAAGTGTGTACTCAATGTAAAGCAGAGGTCATGTACTTTTAGGACGTGGGAATTGACAGGGATCCCTTGCAAACATGCTGTGGCCACAAACTGGAACATGGCACTTAACAGTCAAACATTTAGCTTACCAGAGGAATGGGTACACCCATGTTATAGGTTGGAAACTTGGTAGAAAGTATACTCATACCTAATCAAGCCTATTAGAGGTAGAATATTTTGGCCTATGTGTAATGTACCTACTACTCTGCTACCACCAAATCATCAAGCACAAGCAGAAGGAAAGAGAGGAGAAAGTCTAAGACAGAGAAAGATGTGGTCAATATTGTCAAAAGTGGAAGCTGACAAGGGAGCACAAGACTGTGACATGTGACACATGTGGAACAAAAGGACACAACAAAAGGAGTTGCACTGGTCCAAGGAAGTCACAGTCCCAAACTGGTACTAAGAAGAAGAAAGCAAGAAATTCTGGTGAAGATGATGTCTCTGGAACACCATCACAGTCCCAAAAAGGTTAATTGGTTCTTGGTTGTATTACTTAAGTTTATTGTTTGACTTTGGTTAACTGGTCAGTTTGACTTACTCTTTTTGTTTGACTTTTGATATAGCAGGAAACAACTTAGGAAGAGCTTCAACTGCTGCTGCTGATACAAGAAACTCAGGAAATGCTGCTGATAAAGGGAAGGGAATTGCAGTGGATGATGGGTCTAAGAAGAAGAAGAATCCAACAAGGAAGAAAGTTGTCAATCTTGGTTAATATATATCTATGAAGCTTAGGTTTATGGTTATTTATGTATGTCTTTGAAACTTAGGATTATGACAATTTGGTTCTTGGTTGTTATGCTCTTTTGGATGGTATTTAGATTTAGTCTGATGTATGTTAAGCTCTTTTGGATGTTTATGGCATATATGCCTTACAAAACTTGGCTTTAGAATGATATTCAGACTTGTTATGGTAATTGGGCAGTTTTAGTTTTGGTATATGGTTTATATTTAAGTGTAATGGGTCAGTTTCAGTTTTAGTAATGGTAATGGGTCACTTTGACTTTAGATATTGGGGCACTTTGACTTTAGATGTTGGTTCATGTTTAAGTGTAATGGGTCAGATGTGGTCAAATTGGTACATGTTTAAGTGTATATTACTTGGCTTATTTTGACTAAACACAAACATAACCATCAAACAAACACCTAACACTATCATCTTCAATACAAACACCTAACCAATGTCTGAGTATACAAAGCAAAACCAAATCTAACTTAAATTCATTCAAAGATAACAAAAGAGAGTGACAATCATCCTCACAACCCACTGACATCATTACAACACCTAAACACTATCCATCTTCAATACAACCCATTGACTTCATTCACCTAAACAAAATACAACAAACACAACAACAAAAAAAACACCAAGACAGATAAAGGTACTTCTTGATCCTTGCTCTATCTTCCATCACCACTTGCAATTGTGCTCGATTATTGTTCAATGATCTCAACAGTCCAGGAATGATTAAAGTAGATCGATGACACATTGGGGGGTCAACCCAATCAATGAATCCGCAACATCCCCAAAACCTTCGTCCCGGGTTTGTGTTAGTCCATGATGTTCTCACCACTACTTGCGCACCACAATGACATCTCACCATTTTTTATTAATGGGTAGATTTTGATTAGGGGTTTTAATGAAAGAGAGAAGGGAAAATAGGGTTAGGAAATAAAGTAGAAAGGGGGTAGATGTGATTTATATGGTGTGTAGAATTAGGCGGGAAAGTAGTGTGGAGTGGAAATGACTGAAATACCCTCAAGATTTGGGAGACTAATGGCAGTTAGTGTAGCCCGTTTGGATGGAGGACTAACGGTGTATAACGTTTGGAATTAAGGATGGACGGCAAACCATTTTTGGTCAAAGGACTAAACTTGTCGGTCAACGTATACCACAAGGACGAACGGTGTAATTTACTCTATTATTTATTACTCCGTAGTTAATCATATTAATACAAACACGTCATATGTAATATCCTCAAAATAATGATCTATTTAAAAGCAATTGTGATTTTCAAATTTTAAATGGACGTGACACGATTGAAACGCTAATTGCCGGTTTCAAATTAAAATTAAATGTAAGCTACAAACAATTTTGCATGGCACGTGTCAAGAGGAGAATGCAAATTAAAAATAGAAAAACTTTATGAAGAAAGATGGGATAAAAGCTATAAAACAACAACGTACTTTTTAAAATTTGCCGACTTGAAACATTTACTTTTTTATTACCTTACTTCACCAACGTACTTTCAAAATTTGTTCTGACTTCACCCATATGACCCGTTTATATTAAAATAATAACTGAAATGACGACATTACCCTCGGCATATGGGTGAACTCAGAACAAATTTTTAAAGTTTGTTGGTGAAGTCGAAACAAATTTTAAAGAATACAAGGATAATATAATCATTTCAGTTATTATTTTAATATAAAAGGGTCATATAGGTGAAGTCGGAACAAATTTTGAAAGTTTGTTGGTGAAATAAAGTAATAAAAATGTAAGTATTTCAAGTCGGAATAATTTGAAAAGTACGTTGTTATTTTGTAACTTTTACCCAAGAAGATGCTAAAAACTTTATTTTATTAGTTTAGATAAATAGATCTACAATTATCATTGACAACAACCCCCCACCAATTTCTCTCCTTTAATATTACTATATGTCGGCATTAATTATTATTTTTCTGATGTCATCAAATCATTAACACGGGTACCACGCTGTCAGTTTAAAATGCCCACTAGAATCATTTCTGTTCGGAATTGCGTTATTTAAGCATAACATGGGCAATTTAATTTGAGATCTATATTTAAACTAGATTATTGAGAAAGTTACGTGGAGTTCATAATTGCATAAAAGGAGTCAAAGTAAAGTAGTGGCTGCGACGCGTTGAGGCACTTCTTTGACGGTTCCCGTACGCCCGGCCTGCCGGCCCGCTCTGAAGAATTCATGGGTCAGCAGGCGGGCGAGACAGAATGGGCGGGCACTACTAACCAAGCCAAGCCCAGTTCCCGCCGATAGGCGCAGGTAGCTTGCTTCCAAGCCTTGCCTTATATATAGAGGCTACTTAAGTTTTCAGCTTTTAACATTTAAGCTATCCATTTTTTAAATTAACTTATACGCCGCCCAATTAAATGTTTATTTTTGTTTACACAAATTCCGGCTAAATTTATTCCCGAAAACTATAAAAAAATACACAAACAACCAACCTCTAAGTTATCCAAGTAAGACGAATGAAAAGTTTGATGTGAAATATCAAGTATACCTGTAATTTAAGTGTGAATTTATATTATTAAAAGTACTTTAGAAGGATAAAATTGCAATTTTGCTACTGGTTTTTTATTTATACTAGTATTAGTTTAATATGTAAAGTTATTGTTAGGTTCGTTTTTGCTGTTTGATCATTATCCGGATTAAATTTGACCGGAACTGTTGTAAACGAAGATAAACACATAATTTAGTGGCCTATAAGTTACTTTCAATAAATGAGTGGCCTATATGTGAAAACTTAAAAGTTGGATGACCTCCCGATATTTTATCCCTTTAAACTGTATTTTTTACGAGCACACTCACCTGTGTCACTTTTGGTTCTTTAGCAGGTAAAACTTAAGTTAAATTGACATTGGAATTTATAATATTTTGTCATGAAACATAATATTTCGTGAATTATTGGAAAACTATATTACCAACTATTTGTTTTTGCATAATCACTTAATTCTCAACATCATGTAGCCTGATTAGTTTCGCATGTGCCTCGGAAGGTGTTTGAATTCGACTTAACTTATGAAAAAAACTGAATTTATTAAGTCATATGAAAACTGTGTGTTTGTGACTTAATAGATAAAGATAACTGAAAATATTAAATAATAAAACTGAGGGTTTCTACATTAAGTCATCTGTTAATTAAAACCGACTTAATAAAAAATTTAACAAACAAGCCCTTAACTTTATTTATAATATAGCACGTTAGTCACGAAATATGTGATCGTTTTAGTATACAGTTTCATACATATGTCAAATTATTTAAAAATTTAATGATCAAATTTTGATTATTCATTTTTTCATAAAAAAAAACCTCACTTTCATCATTAAAAAAAAACTAAATATCTCATGAACCGACAATCTTACACGAAAAGAATCACAACATCGCAACGAGAATTAAATTATCTTTCTATAAAAGGGCACTTCAATATACTTTCGAGAATTTTTTTCCGGCTCTTTTTGTGAGTCTTAAAATTTACTCCTAAACTAATAACATGTGATTTATTACTTTAATATTACATGTGATTTATGAAATAATATTTGATTTGTGAAATCACACGTGATTTCTAATATAAGAAATAACATGTGATTATTCAGACGCAAATTTAAAAAAAAAAAATAAATAAAAAAAATAAAACTCGAAAAAAAAGTTCGTCGGAAATATATCGAAATGCTTATCTACTGAAAGATGAAATAAATTGTCGTCGCAATGATGTATTTTTTTTCAATTAACGATTTACCGTTTGTAAGATATTATTTTTAGAAAAAAAAAAGGTTGAAAAGTGCCTTTTTTTATAGAATTTTTTTTAAACGACCCATAACCAATACTTATTTACGAAATCAAACGTCGCATAACAAATACTTATTTTCTAAAATTGTTCTCATATTTTCTTTTTGTTCTTCTTCGTTTTTGGAGTAAATAAGAATATTGTCGATGAATACGATAACAAATTTGTTCAGGTAAGGCTTACACACCCGATTCTTGAGATCCATGAATATTGGCGGTGCATTAGTCAATCCAAATGCCATTACTTAGAACTCGTGATGACTACAACGAGTTATGAATGCCAATCTTCCTCCCGAACCTTGAGTTGATGATAACCTGACCGTAGGTTGATTTTTGAGTAATATGTTGAACCTTGCAATTGGTCGAATAAATTATCGATTCTTGGTAATGGGTATCGGTTCTTTATTGTCAACTTGTCCAGTTCATGATGATCGATACACATTCTTAACGATCCATCTTTCTTCTTTACGAACAAGACTGAAGCTCCCTAAGGTGAGGAACTGGGTCGAATAAATCCCTTGTCCGAAAGTTCTTGTAATTGATTAGCCAGTTCTTGCATTTCTAACGGTGCTAGTCTGTAGGGTGTGCGGGCCACTAGCACCGAGCCTGGCACTAAATCAATTCAAAATTCCACTTGACGTGTTGGTGGGAGTCTGGGTAAGTCTTTAGGAAAGACTTCGGAAAATTCACGTGCAATGGGAACATCTTCAAGTCGTCTTTCTTCGTATTTTTTTTTTCAGTTTCGCGTGCTAGAAAAGCATAACATCCTTTCTCAATGTACTTCAAGGTTTTAATACATGAGATGATATTTAATCGAGTTCCACTTCAATCACCACGGATGACCAAAGTTTCATCGTCACGAGGGATATGAACAACCCTTTCGCCACATATAATGTTAGCTTGATGTTTTGATAGCTAATCCATGTCGATGACAACATCAAAACTTTCGAGTTCGATAGGCATGAGGTTTATGTTGAAAAGATGATCTAAAAGGTTAAGGGTACAGCCGGGGATTACGGTATTTGTATTCACTAAGTTTCCATTAGCTAACTCAATATTGTAGTTAGTTTTTAGAGTGATTGGTGTAATGTCAAGTAAATGCGCAATTTCAGTAGATATAAAGCTTATATCAACGCCAAAATCGAATAAGACTTTAACATGATGGTTGTTGAGTAAAAACATACCAGTAACCACATTCGAGTCTTGTTGTGGTTCCCTATTGCCCATCACATATGCTCTACCTCGAGTTCCTCCGCCTTGCTGTCCCTGGTTCTGAGGAAAAGTACTCCTGTAGTGTCCTTTTCCCCACATCCGAAGCATGTAACTATCGGTTGCGTGTTGCTTCCGGTAGCTATAGCTTTGCCTCTACAATCTATAGCAAGGTGTCGCACTTTCCAACAGTTATTGCACTTAATAATGCAAGGACCCAAATGACGGGACTTGCACTGATTACAATATGGGTGGTTCTCATCATATCCATTAACTCCTACAGGTGCAACAACAAAAGCCCTTGCAGCTTCTTGCCACCTATTCTGTTGTTGATGGTGGTTATTGTTTCGGCTTTGATTATTATTATTATAATTTCCTAGGTTATCCTCTCATCTCCTCTTGTTGTTGTTGGTTTGGTTATTGTTGTTGTTATGGTTGTTTTTATTGGTGGTGGTGTTGTTGTTGTTGTTGCCAAGGTTTTGAATAGCCTCGTACTTCACTACTTGCTCCATCAATCTCTGGGAGATCCTGATGGCTTCATCGAGTGTTTGTGGATCGAAGAATGTTACATTCCCCTCGATGCTCTATGGTAGACCTCCGATGAAACACTCTAGTAGCTTTTCATTGTTCGGAACCATAGTTGGGCATAACACTGCCAATTCTTGAAACCTATGAATATAGGTTTTCAGATTAGCACCTTTCACGACAAGATTATAGAACTCCGATTCCAACTTCTTTACTTCAGTGTGTGGCCAATATTTCTTGATTAACAGTTTCTTGAATTTAGACCATGTGGTCTCGTAGGCTCTTAAAATTCCAATTGGTTGAGCAAAAGAGTTCCACCATGACAGCGCGTCATCCATGAGTGTGCCCGTAGCATATTTGACTTTGCAGTCATCAGAACAGTTGCTTAGAAGAAATACAGATTCGGTTATCTCAAACCAGGCACCAGCGGGTCAAGCCAACCGCTCCTTCTGTCCCTTTATAGTTTGTGGGAGTGCAACATTTGAATTGTTTGTAGGAACACTTGCGATTTTCCGTTGTGTTGCTTCCTCCTACAACTCTGCTAGTATTAGTACCAATTGCGTCGCATTCCGCAAGCACTGCGGCTAAACCATCAGCGATTAGTTGCTTTGATGGCAGCTGGAGTCATTACTTGGGGTGTTTGAGGTGCTTTGTTTAGTGCTATGATTTTATCAATATATCACAAATGTACAACATAATGACTATTTGTGTGATGTAAATATCAAAACACAAAAAATAGTACAACAATAAGGATTTAAGATAACACTTTATTGAAACATAAACCACCATACAAAGTAGATTTCATACTTGTTACATCGATTACAAAACTGAAACCTATTACAAGTTTCTATGATGTTACTAACTGAGACTTTTAGTTTAGTAAGTAAAAAAGATCACTATATATTATAAGATTCATACTATTGGGGTATGTGTCGATGATCCATGATCGCACCCGATGTAGCTCTCGCTTGAGCATTTCTTGGTCAAATCTTGCGAGCTCAGTTTTGATTCCAGTAGACATTATCTGGTGTTTTAGTATTTCGATTTCTTTGTCGTGTTTCTGCTCTTGCCGCTGCTCGACATAGCTCATTTCTAAGATAAAAATATCAATACACTTGCGGGCTCTCTCAGCCTCATCTTGAGCTTTAATAGTTTCTGGTTTACGGGTTTTCATTTCTTGAGATAACGTTCCACCAATGTCTTGAAACTCAATAAACTTCCGCTTCAAGAAATACAACTCGTATTAGGCAGATAATACTGAAGAAATTGCCGAGGATGATCCACTGGATTTGGAAGACGTTTGTGATATAGGAGATGGTGATGTCAATGGAGATAATGGTGGTGGGGAAACAACGGGTTCCGGATCCTCCTCCGGGCCTTCCTCCTTTTCTTCATTGTCTAAATCTTCGTAGGGTTCTTCTTCATCATCCGAAACGAAGGCATCATAAAGGACAACTCCCTGATCGAGAGAGAGTGGTAAGAATAGTACATGATCAGGTATTTCGGGAACGTGATCGGGAGAAGCGGGTGCTGACATAGTGTCTACAAAAAGTTATACGTGTGTATATATCAATATACTTATATGTTTGTGTAGCAAAAAATTCCTAGAAGTCACATAATCATCTGGTGGATGGAAGGCACGGAGACCGTAAGGCTATAAAATGTTTTTGTGTAAAAGTGGTTATAGTTTAGGTCTCGATTAGACATGTTTCTCTATAGCTATAGCTCTGATACCAATCTATAACACCCCCAATTTTGTGAATGCAACGGAATTCAAACTGGGTGTTACTCATGGTATAACAATTATAATAATAGAAAAGAAACTCTAACTGAGTCTTTTAAAAAGGCTTATCATTCGATTTATTAAAATATCAGAGTTTTACAAAAGATAGGCACCAGTGGTTCCATGATTACATAATACATCAATATAAAATCCTTTATGTTTTTCGAATGATTACATAATACATCAATAAAACATTCAGATAAGAATATAGTTTCAAAGCATTTATGTTCGGTTAAAAATAGCATGTATCTCCCCCAACGGTTTGTAAAACAATTAAATAATAGAAAGTGGGGGCCATGAACTCACCGTGAGTTAATGATCTTAAGTGTATAACGTAATCCATGGATAAGCCGGAAAACCTCTACGCGAAACCTAGAATATGATGTAGCATATTAGGTTTTGAAATAATAATGTGAAAATATAACAAGTCTATATAAGTTATTATATTGATCATGATGTTGTACATGGTAGTTTGTAGTGATCGTATATGTCGTTTATAGAAACGGTTTAGTTTATGAAATGTGTTTAGTTATTATCGTACCACTATTCAGGCTATCATAATTCAGAGGTCATGTAGTAAACGTATGAGAAGCTAGGGCACTTTAATAGTAAATCCAGCAACTCGTCAATACATTCACCCCAAAGGTGCCCCTCACATGAAATTCTCTAGTAACGTAGTACTTAATATGTAAAACATATATTTTGCATGTTTGATTATATGACATATGTGTTAAAACGGTCACATGGTTTGTGAATTTAGTTAGTTTATGTCTCGTTAATAGATGTTAAACAAATTTGATGTTTAACGCAAGTTATAAAAATTATAAGTTATGGTAATATATGAATTAAAACCGGTGTTTGGTCATATTTCTCGTCAATCGTGAAATCAACTATTTTGATGGTCAAATAAACTTAGGAAAGTTTATTAGAATGTTTGTATGTTACATTTCAATATAAGCAATATTAAGTTTTGTAAGTCACTAGACTTGGAAAATAATATGGTTTATAGCTACTTGACTTGTGAAAACAATAACTTTTGCGTCAAAACTATCTTTATTAATTTCGATGGCAAACGACCCTTATTTTGCGTTTTCAGGCTGAAATTCCCATGCTGTCATATGTAAAACATCATTCCGGACAACTTTCGTGCTTTACACTTTTGCTAATTCGGACACAAAAGGGGTCAAAATCGTGACTTAAGTTCTGATCAGAAACATTTTATCAAGTTTTCTTTTAGTAACTTAATCTAGTCACAACTTTTAATCTATAAGTCCTTTTACATGATTCCAAAGGCTTGTGTCCATAATTTTTTTTTCAACTAAAAATATATTCAAGGTCTTGTGTTCATAATTTTGTGACAATAACTAGCATAATTTACTTATTTTACTAGTTTACAAATAAGGTTTCAAAAAAAATTATAAACAAGTTTTACTTACATGTTTACTTGTTTTAAAGTTTTTTTGTACAACATCATCAATATAACTAACATATATAATAGGGAAAATGACACAAATAGACCTTGCGCCCCGGTGCATATCACTTTCTGGACCACTTTTATTTGTAATTTGAAAATGGACCAAAGGCAACCGTTGTTATTGGGCAACTCATTGACATTGTGACACGTGTCCCGTATGTCTAAGGTATTATTTTTTGGCGAAAGAAAAAGCGGTGGGCAACCGTATTTTTTAAAAAGGATTTTTTGGTAATTTTACATTACATAGAACGTACACAATCGAATAGTGAAAGTACATTACATATGTATTCAAAATCAATTTTCCACTCGCACAAAAACATTCATAGTTACCGGTTTTATCTGTTTTTGCTTCTCGCATAAAAACGTTGTAACTAAGTTGTTTTCACAACTGAGACCGTCTTCTTCGTCAGTCCCTCTTTTCCTTGTATCGTCAGTTATGTCACCAGCTATAAAGGTACACTGTTGAGTGCAACCCACATTGGATTGATCAAGTTTGTTTAAAAAATGTGGCCAAATATGGTACGTAAATATTTTCCTCGTTGTTTAATGTACATTATTTATTTCCAATTGGTTATATGCTTCAACAAATCACTGTTGTTATTCGATTAATACCTTTGATTTCTCCTCTTTAACGTCTGTCTTATTCGTAATTATGTAGTATAATACGGTAGATGTCGTCTGTTACGTATGTAACATAACCTGGTTCATTAAAAATTTTAGTGGCACTCTCTAGACTAATAAGGAGTGCTTTATATGCATTGTATACGCAATTGTTTACGGCGTTGGTATAGATTCCATGCATGGTCTGATTTAAATTGTATTTTTTTTGGACCTTTTTTAGGACTATGAAGCTAAGTTAATCATTACCAGTAAACTGAACTACTTTTGGTTGATAAAGCAAAAGTTAGACGCAAGACGCCGCATCTTGTTTAGGAATACCTGCTTCGGAAGATGGATTGATCTGTTGTTTTTTGAACATGAAACGCACATCATAGATTATATGCTAAGGAAACATCATAAAGTCGACGATTCTCACTATGATATGCTCTTCATTTATTACATTGAAGGGCATGCTTTGCATTTTGGTCTTCGTGAGTTTTGTCTAATGACCGGTCTGCGGTTTGGATCTGTAAGCTTTGGGTTGTATACATCAGGTTCTCTAAATTTTCGTAACAGGGTATTTCCTGACAAGCAAGGGTATATTCTAACCAACCTAGATGTTATTGGTGTTATCGAGGATGAAGAGCGGTTTGGACAGATATCTGATGAAGATGCTGTACGTCTATGTCTTTTGTTAGCCTTAGAGGTGATCTTTATGGGTCGTTTGTTGACATGCGAGGTGGATGATACACTGATGAGGTTAGTTGATAATCTAGATGATTGGAATGCTTTTCCATAGGGTGAGCATATTTGGACTCATTTATACGACCAACTTCATAATGTATTTGATAAGCACGTGGATGACCACCTTTTAAGATTAAAGAAAGATCCAAAGCATTGTCCAACATACACACTGTCTGGATTTGTGTTTGGGTTTCAGGTATCCATTTTCCAACTTAACATTTTTACTAATTTGTATATAAGTTTATGTTTTATTTTCATTTTTTATTTTTTTATTCTCATAGGTGTGGATCCTTGAGTCGTTTGAAAAATCTCATGCTTGGTAGATTAAACATCCAAATGTGATACCAAGAGCACTTGCCTGGTCTAGAAAATCCATCTTTAAAAGAACTGATCGTTCGAACCTTTTTTCAAATGTAAGCCAGTTAAACTTTGTTGTTATTTATTTATTGTTTATAGGTAAAAAAAGTAAACCTACACACAAAATTAGATGTTCCATTTCCACCTATCTAAGCACGCACTATATTATCAGACTCAGATTGTTCATCAAATGTTTTTTTATCTGTCTGCCTTTCTTTTCATTCTACCTTGAGGCTTGCCTTTGATGGCCAAATGAATTTCATAATCAGCAGTGGATGAACAGTTGGATTAGTTGATTTAGTACACTGCAAATTAAGGCTATATGGTCCTCTCTACTTTTAAACTTGAATGTTGGCTCTGCAATCCCTATACCCTTTCCAATATCAGGTTCAGTAACTACACCTTTCTTCACAGTTTCACCAATCTAAATACTCTTAGCAATAGGTTTGGGTGCAGGGATAGGGTCAGATTGCTTTAAGTTGACCAATTGTATGGCAACCTCATTCCAAGTCTTATTTTGGTTTTGGAGCTGGTGTTATTGTGGTGCTTATTATTGTAGCAGATGTTGCCTCTGGCCCTGAAACGTCTGAATTGGCGGTGGCTATAATAATACCAACAGTTGTTGCAGCAGTGGTAACTTAAATACTATCAGCGGATGCAGCAACACTGGCAGTGATTGCCTGCACCACTTCCTTATCCTTTTCTTCAACTGCAGCCTTTAAAGATCATCCAATACTGCTTCTTTACCTCTAAACTTTTAATCATATTGCAGTTTGCCTTCTTTCCCAGTTTCTTCACTTTCCTGAATGCATGGAACCTTGGCCTTCTTAGTCTCTCCAAAATACTTACCATGTGCTTTGAACCTCCTGATTATTTTAGCGCGAGTTGTTGTCGAATTTTTAAGACTAGTGATCTTTGACTCCAGACTTGTGAATATATCCAAACTACCCTCATCTATTTGAGATGTGTCGAACATTGCATCAGACGTAGCCTGAACATCCATGTCCCCCAAATTAGCCAGTTGTCTAGGGATTCCTTCACCTGTGTTGAATTGCAAAGAACTATTCACATAAGGAGTTGCCATTGGTTGGGTCGTTCTTACGTTTCCCTTGCCCTGCCTCCGCAGTGATTTGGGCAATAAATATGTTATCACCAAAAAAGTTAGAAAACAGCTCTTATAGTTTCCACAATAATCAGAAACTAACTAGCAGTGATTTTCAAGAACTAACAGTGTTTTCAAGCTAGCTAGCAGTGGAAATATTATTTTCAGTGATTGCCCAGAACTAGCAGTTTATGACTTTAATTACGAATCCCTTATAAAATTTTGTCGTATGTATCTCAAAGTAATTAACTAAACCATTTATTTTTATTTTTTAACCATTACTGAACTTTAGGATTCAACTTGAATTACTGATCTGAGACCTACTATACATGAGTTCCAATGTGCATGGTGGATAGATAGCGAAGATTTTTTCAATGACTACGTTCCCAGACCGCCGGTCAGGACCCAACACAGCCTTGTTGATACCTACTTTTCGAGGCTGGAAAAGTCACGGCAACGTGCGAAAACTGGTTTGAAAGTAAATTCAAAACAATGCAAGAGTGGAAGTAGTTCCAGGACAAAAAGCCTTAAGGATCATGTAATTTCCGGTCTGAATCGCCAAGTTTTTAAAATTGAGTGTATTATTCAGGTTCTCTTTATATTCATTATAATATAAGAATAGTAGATTCACTTTTTTTTTAACATCACCTGCCGGAATTTTCTAACACTTAGACCTTGACAGGTTCTTGCACATGACAGAACTGGTGGTCTTCGGGTATTCCTTTCAACTAATCTATAGTTATTTCTCGCTGCCATTGTTTATTTTTAGAAATTTCATGCATATTTTTTTACAGGACAAACTTGATTTTGAGTCAAATTTTCCAAACACAAGGACTGCCTTTTCCGGTTCACTTAACAACATTTATCTCAAACTGATCGACTTGTCGGAATCTGACGTGGACGTTGGTCAGGTTAATATTTCTTCTTTGCATTTAGTTGAATGGCCGTTATATACAAATGTCATCAGCGCTAGTCTGTTCCAGGATTATCTCCTTTTAGAGGAATTGAGATTCGCGTTGGCAGAGGAAGAAAGGTTACAGTTGGAAGAAGAGAAGCTGAATGCTCAGGCCAACATCTTAAGGCTCGAAGAGGCTAATAGGTTACGGTTGGAAGAAGCTGACATGTTGAAGTTGGAGGAGGAGAAGAGGAAAAAACGACGCGCGTTTATGAATTCGTCACATTTTCAAAAGGATTTAAGTCGGTTACCACCCGACAAGAGGATTCTCATGGAACCTGTTTCGCCACAAAGCAATCAGGTGGTTAAATGGCGTAAAATAAAAAAACACGGTCCTAACATGAACGACCCAACTATTGCTGAGGAGCTTAACAGAGTGAAACCTTGGGTAGAGGTATTGTGATAGTTTTTACGAACTTGTCAATATACTTGCCTATCAATAATGCTCTGTCAAACTAATACATTGAACCTGTTTTCTAGGATCTAAGTAGATGGTTTCATTGTCTCGACACTCTTTGTCTGTCGGATGAGATTGAAGAATTCCTCTGTGATCCTGATAGACACCGGTGTAAATTTCCATGGTCAGATGATTATACTGTAGACCGCAATTTCTGGCTTCGCTTAGTTTGCTTAGACCCTGCTAGAAAAGGTTGGCTAACTAAAGAGGTTAGTTTATATACGCTTTCTTATTCAGATTTTCTTTTTTTACATGTATTTGATTTTCACCATTTCTTAAATTGGTATTTTATTTGCTGCAAATACGTAGCATATAGACCTATGGGTTGACTACATGTGGCACGTACGACCTGAGAATGCTAACTGGGCGATGGTTAGTAGTTGCACAAATCAAATAAATAAATTCTATTTGACATACTTTGTTCAGATTCTTCTTCAAAATGGCATGCCCATGTTTTATGCAGATGGGACGAGGTATCCCATGCCTTGGAATGATGTTGAACAGTTAATACATTTACTTTTCATTTCTTCCTATTTTTATCATTTACGGTCACTCAACAATCACATAGTTCATGATAGCAAGTTTTTTAAAACGGCATCTTTTAAAGTATGAACAAACTTGATATTTGTCCCTCATCTTTTAAATTTGATAGCAAATCATAAACTTTCCTTTACGTATTAACAAACTTGATACTCACAAACTTTATCCACAACTTTCGATTTATCAGCAGTTCTTCCATTGCCACTAGCTGTAGTTTCTCCGTCAATTCCTTTTTATAAGTTTCATGGTATCCTCATGAAAAACTAACTAGCAGTGTTTTCGTAACACTAGCAGTTTCTCCATGCAAGCTAGCAGTTGCAACAGTTTTGCACTCCAATCTTCCAACCAACTTATTATAATTTTTTTTACACAATGTTATTATTATTATTTTTCTTTGTTATTTAATTATTTATTTATTTAATGTTTCAATTCATTGTTTTTTTGTTCGGTGTTTTTTTTTTCGTTTTATTATTTTTTTTTATTATTTTTTAATTTTGTATTTTTTTTTATTATTTTTTTTATACTAAAAGTTCCAGCATCTAAGGCCAAAAAAATCCAAGTGTAACCCAACCACAAAAACATGATATCCACTAGCAGGACTTAACAAAAAGAACAAGCAGTTGATTCATACACACTAGCAGTAGTAAGATTTCCAATAGCAGTACTAAAACATCCATTAGTAACTAACATATTGCTTACCAGCCGTAAGCCATGTCAACAGCACATACAAACACGACAATTGTATTGTTGTATTTACCTTTGACCAGATAAATACAAAATGAACTTTTATTAATTTCAGACGTTGACCAACTATATCCTAATACACAGCCAACTTTCTTTTAGGTTTTTATTCCTCTCAACGAGACTGTTAAACACTGGTGTCTTGCCCAATTTAACATACATACTGGAGTGGTAACATTCTATGATAGCGGCGACACGCGTGACTATGAGTCACGTGTATGGTATGTCCGTGTTAGGGAGTGCTTACATGTATCTTCTTATTATAACCCAGTCATGTTATTACTTGTTTGTTATACTTTGTGACCATACACCATGCTTCTTATAACCAACATATATAATACAATTACGGACAACACATACATAAATAAACTTATACAGTAATTTGTTATACTTTGTGACCAAGCACGAATAAACCATGCTTGTGAGTAGTTGCCCATTATTTGTGTGTAGTTGCCCAAGAACAAATTTATTGTTGGCCAAAGTTTCTTGGGTGTTGTGTTGTAGCAGTTTGACTTTGAGTTTTGTGCATACTAGTTCCCTTCAAGTACATGCAACTATGCACCACCATCATTTCATTACATCTATTCACCATTAATAAACCGTTCTTCTTATTTGAAATCCCATTTTTATTTTTTATTTACCACAACCAACAACATAGTTTCTCATAAACATTTGTTATACTTAGGGGGCGTTTATTTTGTGCTTAACGGGTCCTTAGCTAAAAGTTTGGTCCTACCAAATTAAAGCTTTATGTTTCATTTTCCCTTAAATGGTCTGGTTAGAGAGACGGAGAAATATTCACTCCTTTCCAATCAGATCAAGCAAGAGAAAGGGGTCCCACTCCATTTAATTCATAACAAAAAAGAAACAAAGCCGTCTATACTCTATAGTAGTAACATCAAACGAATTCCACAACCAACAACAGATTATCTAAAATATGTGTACGTTAACTAGAACCAACCAAAGATAAAGTACATAAATCTGCTTGCTTCCGTATTTTAACAATTTATTTTCCTGATTTTAATTTACATTGTGTCCCGCACATATAATACGATATAGGAAATATATACTTAGCTAGCAAGCTTCATTACTTTAGATTTACAACTGCACATAAGGTTCAATGATTTAATACGGACACATATCATTTAGTTGCCCATCGTATGTATGTGTTTGCCCAAATTTTTGTGCAATAGTTAAAGTTGAAAAAGTAATGGACTAGTTCCCTTCAGGTACATGCCACTAGCTACCACCATCATTTCATTACGTCCTTTCCTAATTAATGAAGTTTTTCCTACTTATGTGCATCCCCGATTTGGGTTTTTTACAAAATATCCATTCAATATTGAAATACCACAGCCAAGTCATGGTAGTGTATTATTACATAAAATATATAATAATAGCATATGTGTTTTAGTTCATGTAACCAAAAAGTTATCAATATAAACCTGTATAATGGCGTCTATTTACAAACATAGTAAATTAATAATTTTTCTAACCCAAGGGACGTAAAATTTTGTTGCATTTAGAACTAAACAAAATTCAAACTGGTTTACTTGCCCCCAAACTGAAACTAGTTGCCCAAAATGATTATCTTGTGGCCAGGAATCATTTGAGTACAAGAGAAGCTTCATTATTTAAACTTGGGCTAATGTGCAACAGTAATTACTTGACATGACTCAACTATTCATCACTTGACTATCCACATTAATTCATATACACTTCAATTTAAAATAAACTCCATGTCACCCCACCCCCGCTCTTTCCCCCCCACCCCATTTGGTTTATATAAACGGACAGCATATATCCCAATATCATACAACTTTTGTCAGGGGACACACACTAGCCACAGCACAATTTACTACAAAAGAAATGGATAACGTACTTAAAGACATGGTTAACAACGTGTTTGTGCGTGACAATGAACGTGACTTCAAGTTCTTAAGTGACATGCATGCAAAGGTGATCGACCTAACTCGTCGTTGCACTGTGAGGGCTGACCAAATCAAGCAGTTGGAGTGCGTGGTTGGGTCTAGGCTTGCCAGTGCTGTTTTGGAAATCCTGCGTGCAATTCAGGACGAGGAGCTTGAGAAAAACAGGACGCTGATGAGGCTAATGAGTGAGACTCAGCTCCAAGTTCTAAAAAAAATCTCCTTTCTGGCAAAGCTGCGCAAAAATTATTAATCCTCTACTCCTATGTGTTCTCTCTGACGTTATGTGATTGTCATATTATGTGTTTTGGTATCTTCATGAATGTCATTGCTACGTTGGTGTATTTTGTTATCCTTTAATGTATTGAAATGAAATCTATTATGAATAAAAATATTTCGAAGCACATCTCAAATGTTCAAACGTTGTTTATGAATCACCAATATAAAACATGTAATACTTTTGAACACATATATAATTTACAACATGAAAACTAGATATCATATTTAATACGGCTTGAACAAACACCTATATTTCATCAATAATTGGTGACAAACGTGGTTATTTCAATTATATAATACTTACATTTTTCTGACAAGCCTCTAACAAGATCACCCGTCTATTTATTTTAACAGTTTCTGTTATTCTACAGGTCAAACTACCAGTTGTTCTAGAGCAAGCAAACGTTTTTGATAAGACTGGAATACATCCGAATGACTATAAGATTTCATTTAGGTTAGCCGAAAACGTTCCTAAGCAATGTGGGATTTTTGGTGATTGTGGTGTGTAGGTTTGTATATTTTTATATCGATTGGCACATGGTCTATCGTTACACGTTGATGATCCCGCTGATGTCGCGCTAGCATATCGCGAGAAGATGATTCAGTTTTTTTATAAACATAGATTTTATCGTTTGTACTAACACTTTTAAACTTATCTCTAACAGCACTTTCATTGTTTTATCATGCACCATCTATTGATGTAAGCCATTAATGTCTAGACAATGGATTCATAACAACTATTTACTACACTAAACACACTTATAACATGCATACATAAACCAATAATCACACTGTACCTTGCATGCAGCAACCTTGTGTACGTGTAACATTCATTCAAAAATCAATGGGAGACACGACGTAAAAGTATGTACACATTTACATCTAAATTTGTTGTACAGTACAGTTAATCTTTCTTTTTAAAACTCCACAACTCCAATTCATTTATTCTACATTTGGACGTCCATTTAATCATGCCATTTGGCCGTCCATTCCAAGAAAAATTTAAAAAGGGCCATACATAGGTTTGTCAATTGATTTATTAACATATCATTACACAAACACACTAGACATAAAAACTTATAACAAAGTAACCTAAAATTTCCCTTTTACTATTTCCATATTAAAATAAACGGATGATACTTTTCATACTATTAATAAGTACATTATTAATAGTAAAATAATAATACAACCTATCCTAATATATATCAAATCTTCATATAGATCACATTTTTACACAAGTGATAATGGCAATCTCCTATATTTCATCAAAAAATTCTGCTAAGCCTCCAGTTGCCTTATTTGATTTCAAGCCAAGGTATGCCTGCCATTACCTTTCTTGATTGTCACTTGCACTTACTAGTTTTTTGTCCATACATGCTAATCTCATTTATATACATTTTTGTTCCTTTATTACAGGAGTACTACACGCTATGTATCTGAGAATCTTGTAGTTGAGATTCACTACGATGGTGAGTTCATTCGGTTTCCCAAATTAACTTACGCGTATGGGCGCACCCTTGTGCAAACGTTCAGTAAGTCCACAAGGATGAACTTTAATCAAATGCTTGACTTTTTGGCCAACAAGTTAGAGTGTGAGATACGGGCTTTGTATTTATGTAGGCCAGTATTTGCTCTATCAACCGGTTTGACAGTTGTTGAATGCGACAATGACATTAAAAGGATGTTTCAACTTGCCGAGGAATGTGGGTTGATTGGTGATGTGCCCGGTTGGTGCAAGTTTTAAATTTATAAAAGGTGAATTACCAATATTACCAATAACACATACGAGCAAGTATACTCGTCCGTTATAGCAAGATTATGAAGGTAAGTCGGGATCGTTCGCAGGGATTTGAGTGAATCTAAACACAAGATTGAATTAACGGAGTCTATCCAAAACATATAACAAAGCAAATAGATATAATGAAATTCAGATGATTAAAAACTACACTTGCTTAAACTAGTTTCATATCATAGATTAATGTGATTGTGTTAACCTCTTAACATGTTGGTTGTGATAATTAGTTGAGAACTAATCTATTGTTCTTACAAGTCAAACTTTGATCAAGAGTTTAGTTTATAAAAACAAGCATTAAGTTTAACCAATCAATTCAAGATCAATTCAAGTTTCATAAGTCTACATACATAAACTTAAACACAAAAACATCCACTTGTTCATCAAATTGCTTAAGAAATGGTCAATACAAAAGGTAACCGATCATAGACAAAAGGCTACAATTGATTCTCAACAACTAATCTTACGACCATTTAGATGTTTCCAACCAATCCAATTTGATAATCAAAAAGCGTTTCTATTACAACCACACCTTAGTTCCTTTGTATAATCAAGAATAATGGGTAAAAACAATCATCCATAGACAAAATGATTATGACTAGTTGAACAATACGAAGTTCTTTCGACCCCAACGATTATTACCAATTAGCCAAACTTGATTAACAAATGTCACTATGAAACTTTAGCACAATTGGATCTTAGAATTAACTTGAAATTGAATTAAAACATGTTAACACAACCACTAACTAATCATATGATAATCAACATCATTTAAGCAAGTGTATAAAGAAACTAGCCACTCATAGCAAACATAAACATAAACTCAGAAATTTGAACATTAGAAAACATAATTAAAGGTCTTACAATGCTTGGAATAAGATTACAAATGATGTAGTAATGATTCCCAAAGTATTGGGGTAGACTTCTTGATGGTTTGACCTCCAAATGATGACTTCTTGGACCTCCAAAGTTTCCTGGAACTTTATGAACGAATTTAGGCTTTAAGAGAGTGGTAGTGGTGGTAAGATAGGTGTGAGAGAAGATCTCTCAAGTTTTGGGTGTGTGAAATGAGGTTGCAAAGGCCTCTATTTATACTACTTCCAAGCCTAGGGGTATTAAATGTTGAACTTGGCCTCCAAGGAGTTTAGAAGGACCTAGAATACATGAAGGAAGGACCTAGAATCGTTTGGAACCTTAGTAGTGCAAAAATGGCTGAAACAGGACCTCCAACCGGATCCGGTTGAGCTCCAACCGTCCGGTTGGTCTACGTGACAATTCTCCAACCGGATCCGGTTACGGGTCTCGACCGATCGGTTGGAGCAAAATCACAAAAAGTCATAAACAGCAAAGTTGTAGATCTTTCTCTTAGCTTTCCGTGGCCGCGAACCGGGCGTCAAACGGAGTCCGTATGCAAAAGTTATGGCCAAAATGGTGAAGGTGTGTCAGGAACAACGAGTCTTCCAATATATCTTCGTTTAAGCTTCTTTTCTACATTTCTTTCTCGTTTTCCTTCTTGAACTTTATTCTTGAGTCTTTGGACCACTAACTTGATGACTTTATCTTCTCGAATATACTTCACAAGTCTTGCTTTGATCGGGAATTCTTCATATATGGAGAAATCTTCGTATTTTACTTCTTTTTCCGTCTTTTTCTCCACTTTCCTGTACTTGGCTACAAATGAACTAGCAAACGCACTTTGATACGATTAAGCAACAAAAGCATATGATTATAACCAAATAACATACATAAAAACACGGATAACGCTACTAAAAACATGCACAATTTGAGCGTTATCAAATTCCCCCACACTTAAACTTTGCTTGCCCTCAAGCAAATCTAGGAAAAACATCCACTGGTACAAGATCGTGATTATGAAAAATGTGATTCAAATCAACCAAGTATAAATACGAGAGAGGATTCATCAATTATGCTTTATAAAGGTGAAACATCAAGATGTTTGACAATATCCAATGATTTTCTTGCATGATTAACATTTCAGAACACCTCACGAAAAAGGGAACGAAATATAATTCACTCAATCACTCATTTTTAGGGGAGTAATAAGATAAATCACACTCATTGCTCAGTCATGATTAGATTATTACCATAAGCTTGTACAAGAAATAAAACTCCACCGACGTGGCGTGAGCACCAAGTAAAAACATCTAAAGAGGGCTTTTATTCGGGTTATAATGATAGGCTTCGGGTTAAGGGTATGGATAAGGCATGGGAATGTTATGAAATTGGTGTTAAAATAAAAATGAAATCAAGTCTAATACCCATGTTGCTAGCTACCAAACATTCCACTAACCAAATAAACGATTATAGCTTCAATTTCTTCTTTTCTGCTTTCCACAACTTTTTGCTTTGCCATGACAATTGTTCTTCGATCATAGCACATTAGCGATTATTTCCATACTTTCAACACAATTTTTTTTTTTTTTTTTTTTTTTTTAACATAACATAACGCATGGCTCAATCAATCACATAGGATGTGGTACTCATAACCATTTGAACAATCTTCACTTTCCAGGCGACTAGCAACCAACCATTTAGACATTGATATGGGATAGGCTAAGGTTTAAAGTGTAAAATCTTTTTGTATTTTCTGGGTGAAGCAAAAATGAAAAGGATGGCTCAGAGGGTGTAACTAGGGGTATCTAGTGCTAAAAATGAGCACTACAAATGGGTTCATGTGGGAGGTTAACTAACCAATGAGGCTAGCTAATATATCATTAGATGTAAAATGGAAGGCCATTTGGGTTAAATCCTAAGGTGCCTCTTTATCACACGAATTCACTTATATCGCACGAATGCAATCTCACTGCGGTCTGGTAATGATTTACAAGCACAAGTTCTAGAATAAATAAAATCACCGGCACACTCATAGCAAAAGATTTAAGCATAAAAGATGTACGCTAATAAGAAATAGGCTCAAATCCTCACAATTTAGTGGAAAGGGTATAATATGTGCTAGCAAATGTCATCGATCCCAAAATGGATTGCAATAGTAATCGGAACACATCTCGAAATTTCAAATATTACCAATTTTACCAGTGGAATGATCCAGTTATTCTAATAGATAATCCTAAAAGTGTGAAAACAACTAGATCACAAGGGCAAACAAAATTTTAAATTTAAGCATGAAAACTCTAATTTTTCCTATTCATCCCCCCACACTTAAGTTAGACATTGTCCTCAATGAAAAGCGAACTTCAAAGTATAGAAATAGGGAAAATAGAGATGAAACCAGATATGTCAACGAGTTTATCAGCTTAAAATCTTTCTTCATTCCTAGCGTCCACTGGAGAAATCATCACCGGCACACAATCTTATAAACAAACAAAAGGTTTTATTAAAAAGTGGCACCCCCCCCACACTTAAGTTCAACCAAAGGTTTAAACTTTGGGGAGTGACCACAGAAAATCAAATATGAAACACACGGGTTGCCTCCCGAGAAGCGCTTGTTTTATTACCGAGTCATCAGCCTGACTCGAATCTTCCCCGGATTAGGATACTTTGACCATACGGTTCAAATGGGGAATTTCAGCTCTTAAACGTTGAGGGTATGGGATCTTTGGTTTGTACTCCACAAGCGATGAAAATACATTTGATTCTTTTGGTTTGACCAAGTGAAAGTCCCTTTTTGCTATCTCGAACATTTGGTCGATTTCATTAGAAATGAGGACAGGTGGCGGATCTTTATGATTTTTCAAAGGATCATCGGACTTTCCACTCCCAGTGAATATTGCATCCACATTCTCAAAGTGAGTTAAAGGAGGTGGCTTAGTCCTACCGTTTTGATTTTGTGGTTCGGACCATTTGTCTATCTTTCTTTCCAGTTCTCCATTCCAGTTGCTACTGGTTTTGTTGAACTTCTCATCACCAACATGATTTGGAAATAAATTGCGTTCAAAACCTTTTAATTGAGTCATTGGGATATGCATGGTGCAATCCTCAAGAAAAGGTGACATGGTTGGTGAGTTAGACTTGATTTGGTTCAGATTTGGCGTGGTTGGAATGTGCTCGATTTCGTCCTCTTCGATAAATTCATCCTCACCCTTATCGTTCTCATATTGAATTGAGGTTGGTTTGTAGACAAACTCATGTCTAGAGTTGGAATCTGTGGTGTAAGGAAGAGATTCAATGTGATGGACTTCCTGTTCCTTACTTAATCTTTCTATCCCCCTCTCCAAGTCTTGGCTTATCGCTTGTTGGTTCCTTCTTCCTTGATCGACTTTATGTTCCAATTCAACCAACAGGTTCGTCATATTCTCATTGGCTTTTGTTTGACTGGCCATCCATTCTCTCATCATCTCCTCCGGTGAGGTTTTAGGTATATTGAAATGTTGTGATGGATGAGGTATTGTATTCCATGACTGATATCGAGGATATGTATGGGTTGGTTTGTGATATGGATAGGAGTACGAATTTCTGGAATTTTGGTGGTGATATCCTCCGTGATATCCTTCATGTTGGACTAGGTTTGCTTCCATGGGATCACACATCGGCGTGTCATCCTCAGCATCGTAGTTTGAAGCTTGGTGATTATTTCGCAATTCCATCATCTCCCTCCGTATGCTTATGAATTGGGTATCGATGTTTGTGGAGAGAGCTTCCAATTTCTCGATCAATGAGGCATGATCGGTATTGATGTTGCTTCCACCGGCGGAAACAACGATATTCGGATTGGAATCGTTCGAGAAATTACTACTTGTGAAGATAGCGTTGACATACTCGCTTCTTGTTTGTGGTGGATGGTACGTCTTATCATTTGATGGTTTTGGGTTGGATTGGGTATTACTTGGCAATGAACCAGATGGTCTAGAGGAATGTTGGTCAGAAAATCTACCAAACTTGTTTTCAAGATCTTGGATAGATGCTTGATGATTTTTCTGTCCTTGCTCAACGTTGGCTTTGAGATTGAAAAATTGATTTTTGATAAAATCATTTGCAGATTTTTGAGCAGCCACAAATTCTCTCATGGTTTTCTCGAATTCAGTTTCTTCCATCTTTTTGTCGGAATTTTGTGGTGGTGGATCGTCAGTTCGTGGTTGAGAATCACGGTTGTCATCCCTTGGTCGGCGATCTTGCCAATTTCCAGAATTTCGACCGTAATAATTACTACGATATCCTCCTCCACGGTATCCTCCTTGATCATAACTCGCTTCTCCTTCCTTTGGTCCACCCATAGGTTTATCGTCGCACTCGGACGATGGGTGATTTCCTCCACAATTTTTGCATCCGTCTCGCATTTCCTTCATTTCCTCTTTGATATCTTTGTATTGCGAGTCGATTTTTGAGGTTAACGCTTCCATCTTCTCCATGAGTTTTGAGGTATCGGTGTTTTCGACAAAAGCAACGGTTTTTCGGAGAGGTTTAGTTTTGGAATCTTTGGACCAATCAAGTTTGAGAAGTACTCGATCCTCGAGCAATTGATGTGCATCGTTGGGAGTCTTATAGAGAAAAATTCCTCCAGCATCAAGGATGCCTTGAGAGATTTCATCTAGTCCATGGTAAAAGATTTGGATAATGGTTCCTTTTGATAATCCATGTCCATGACAACTACGAAGCAAATCTTTCATTCGAAGCCAAGCTTCGACAAGTGATTCGTTTGGGTTTTGGTTGAAAGCACGAATTTCTCCCATTAATCGATCAAACATGGCAGGTGGAAAGAATCGGCTTACAAAAGCTTGCCTCATCTCCTCCCAAGTATTGATGATTCCCGGGGTTAATTCATTGTACCATACTTTAGCATCTCCGGCGAGTGATGATGGGAAAAGTTTGAGTTTGATGGCATTGACATCGGTGTCGCCATAACGAAACATGCCGCAAATTTCGATGAATTCGGCAATGTGCTTATGCGGATCGGCCCGCGAACGGCCATCGAATTGTCGGTCTTTGATCATAGAAAGGTGATGTCCTTTCACGGTGAAGTTGTCACCAAGGTTAATAGCAACAATAGCACTTTCGGGTGTTGGTGCTACGGTTCGGTTGGTTCCCCACATGGGTTGATCGTCCGCCATGGGAAAAGGTAAATTGGTGAAAGGGTTGTAAACAACTTTGGCTTCAATGAGGTTATCAAATGGTGGGTTTGGTACTCTTGGTACACGATTTTCCAATGGTATGAAAAGTGTTCTTCTTCTTCTTCGAATCAAACGTTCGGGGTTGGTGAGAGGTGTAATTGGTTCAATTCTCGCTGCTCGAGTGTTCATACAATGTCCTAGAGAATCCAGGCAATATCTAAACACACGGAAAAGCAACGAAAACAATTTTTATGGGTCAGAGTCGGTAACCGGATCGGTTGCGGGATGCGACCGATCGGTTAGACCAGCTGAGTAATGAAAAAAATCGTAACCGATTCGGTTGAGGGGCAACCGGATCCGGTTAAGGTTTCTGTGAAAGAAAATGTTTTTTTTTTTTTTTTTTTTTTTTTTTTTTTTTGGAATCGGCTGAGGGAAATTCAAAAACTTGTTGAAACACAATCAAATCCCCGGCAGCGGCGCCAAAAACTTGATGTGCCCGGTTGGTGCAAGTTTTAAATTTATAAAAGGTGAATTACCAATATTACCAATAACACATACGAGCAAGTATACTCGTCCGTTATAGCAAGATTATGAAGGTAAGTCGGGATCGTTCGCAGGGATTTGAGTGAATCTAAACACAAGATTGAATTAACGGAGTCTATCCAAAACATATAACAAAGCAAATAGATATAATGAAATTCAGATGATTAAAAACTACACTTGCTTAAACTAGTTTCATATCATAGATTAATGTGATTGTGTTAACCTCTTAACATGTTGGTTGTGATAATTAGTTGAGAACTAATCTATTGTTCTTACAAGTCAAACTTTGATCAAGAGTTTAGTTTATAAAAACAAGCATTAAGTTTAACCAATCAATTCAAGATCAATTCAAGTTTCATAAGTCTACATACATAAACTTAAACACAAAAACATCCACTTGTTCATCAAATTGCTTAAGAAATGGTCAATACAAAAGGTAACCGATCATAGACAAAAGGCTACAATTGATTCTCAACAACTAATCTTACGACCATTTAAATGTTTCCAACCAATCCAATTTGATAATCAAAAAGCGTTTCTATTACAACCACACCTTAGTTCCTTTGTATAATCAAGAATAATGGGTAAAAACAATCATCCATAGACAAAATGATTATGACTAGTTGAACAATACGAAGTTCTTTCGACCCCAACGATTATTACCAATTAGCCAAACTTGATTAACAAATGTCACTATGAAACTTTAGCACAATTGGATCTTAGAATTAACTTGAAATTGAATTAAAACATGTTAACACAACCACTAACTAATCATATGATAATCAACATCATTTAAGCAAGTGTATAAAGAAACTAGCCACTCATAGCAAACATAAACATAAACTCATAAATTTGAACATTAGAAAACATAATTAAAGGTCTTACAATGCTTGGAATAAGATTACAAATGATGTAGTAATGATTCCCAAAGTATTGGGGTAGACTTCTTGATGGTTTGACCTCCAAATGATGACTTCTTGGACCTCCAAAGTTTCCTGGAACTTTATGAACGAATTTAGGCTTTAAGAGAGTGGTAGTTGTGGTAAGATAGGTGTGAGAGAAGATCTCTCAAGTTTTGGGTGTGTGAAATGAGGTTGCAAAGGCCTCTATTTATACTACTTCCAAGCCTAGGGGTATTAAATGTTGAACTTGGCCTCCAAGGAGTTTAGAAGGACCTAGAATACATGAAGGAAGGACCTAGAATCGTTTGGAACAAGTTTGGAACCTTAGTAGTGCAAAAATGGCTGAAACAGGACCTCCAACCGGATCCGGTTGAGCTCCAACCGTCCGGTTGGTCTACGTGACAATTCTCCAACCGGATCCGGTTACGGGTCTCGACCGATCGGTTGGAGCAAAATCACAAAAAGTCATAAATAGCAAAGTTGTAGATCTTTCTCTTAGCTTTCCGTGGCCGCGAACCGGGCGTCAAACGGAGTCCGTATGCAAAAGTTATGGCCAAAATGGTGAAGGTGTGTCAGGAACAACGAGTCTTCCAATATATCTTCGTTTAAGCTTCTTTTCTACATTTCTTTCTCGTTTTCCTTCTTGAACTTTATTCTTGAGTCTTTGGACCACTAACTTGATGACTTTATCTTCTCGAATATACTTCACAAGTCTTGCTTTGATCGGGAATTCTTCATATATGGAGAAATCTTCGTATTTTACTTCTTTTTCCGTCTTTTTCTCCACTTTCCTGTACTTGGCTACAAATGAACTAGCAAACGCACTTTGATACGATTAAGCAACAAAAGCATATGATTATAACCAAATAACATACATAAAAACACGGATAACGCTACTAAAAACATGCACAATTTGAGCGTTATCAATCGGCTTGTACATTGCACATGCACCTGATAACTTAGCATTATTCTACTATGATAACCTATTTGTGGATCTTCTTGATGAGCCAACGCGTGACATGATAGCAATACATGATAAACTTGTGGAGCTTGCTACTTCTAATTCTGCCTTTGATATTGCTGCATGGGAGGAGGAAGAAAGGCGGTCACCTCCCCTAAGAAGCCCTCCGTTCCAAACTAGAAGTCAATGAATTGAATGTCAAGGAAAGAATCTATTCATGGATTTTTTGGGTAGCGAAACTGTTGATGCTGACATTGGGTTCAGTGACGATGAATGGTACTATGGGGTATTTCTTGGGTCTGTGTCTATGGATGTTGGGCCATCTTCTTCTTCCGTTAAGGACAGTTCTGGTCATAAGGCCTCTAGAAAACCTTATGCAAGGAGGCACTGCCTTCAAAAACCAAGATCGGCCTTACGGAAGTACAAGATGTCGAGGCATTTAAAGGCTCTAACAACAGATCGCCGTCGAGGAGGTGCCGGATTAAAAGCAACTTGGTTTTTAAGGAACGGAAGGTTGGACTGCAAGTATTTTTATGCAGCATGCTCATGCTGCCGATAACGTTTAGAAACTAGGGTGGTAGCATAACTTAAAACTCAAAATAGTTTGTCTAGTTTAGTATTTTTTGTAAGCGGACGTTATGTAATTGTTAAACATTTTTTTGTTTGTGCTTCTTATGATTACCAAAAAAAAAAATGTTCAACAATTGCATAAAATTAACATGCGATGTTTTTGTGTAACCATCTGCTTTGGGGTTATCGTAGCATGCACCTATTTTTTGATCTACGTTCGGTGTCCGTTTACACAATACTGTGTAAAATGCTTTATAGTATGATGTATATCATGGCAACCTTGATGGGGCATATCTGTTTTTAGGATAGCAACCCTATAGGGCAACTTAATTTTTTTTAGATAACTAAACAAAGTAGAAACTTATCATATAGGGCAACTTCATTTTATTTGGGGACTGTAGATAATTTTTTTTTTCATTTCAACAGTCAGCATTTTTTTGTGGCTGTACACGTGTTCAACTATGTTTTGGGCACGTGCATGGTAACTATCTCTTCCTGCTTTAGTGCTTTATCCACCCTTGTTAGTATTTACCCACTTTCACCTAAAAAATTAAATAAATAAAAAAATAAATAAATAACATTTAAAAAATTGTATTTGACAGTTTTGCAGCTTGATTATACAGTTTGCATCTTGTGTATATAGTGTTTGGATTTATCCATCTTTTTGCTAACTAAATACGTCCTTGCATTGGCATAACATAACAAATACATAATACAATTTAGTCTACATAAATTATGAAATACAACATATAACGAGAATTGGTTGTGGCTCACTTGTTATTCGACTTGCAAGTGGTTGGCTTTCTTCATCACTAAGGTGACTGGGTTGTGTACACATAGAATCATGAATTTCATCAGTTGTTGATGTAGTCTCACTAGTACCTCATACTCTCTGAACCACCGCCTATACAAGATGGTGGAACATGTAGCCCCATCACACCATCACACCTACACATCTACGAACTACAGTTGTTTTTTACCTGTTAACATGTACACCACCAAGTCTACATGCATCAACCCCACAAAGAGTATTGTTTTTGCTTGTGTAAAAAATCATTGGACAAGAGCACCACTTGTTTTCTCTTTCCATCCTGCACCGAATGCATACCATTTACTCAACCGGTTTCAATGTTATATCGTAAACAATAGCATTCACGGTTTATATAAGAACGTCTACTAGCATAACCATCTGTATTTTTCCTCTTCATTTATTACACTTGAATGGTGTGCCATACTAGTTGGTTGCAAAATTTAATTGAAGAGTAACACACACTGTTTCTAAAATATTCAATTACCTTGTGACTAGTCAAATTAAAGGTCAGTCAAGCTTGTTATAGCAGGAGTAACCTTAGAAAAATTGTAGTAAAACCATGTTTATATTATTTGGTCTTCACCACTAGCAGTAGTAACATGAAATAACATTTTTAAGTCTTAATTCCGAAACCTTAGACAACATGTAGTGAGAACACGTTTATATGATAAATTGTGTTCAGCACTAGCAGTACTAACTTTAACTAGCAGTTTTTAGTCGTTAGTGTGACAGCCGTAAGATACATGAGGGACCTAGAATGACAAAGACTTAAACCTTTTATACCCCACACATCAGTTTATGGTCCCAAGTCCCAACAATCAAACATCACCACATTCCTTGTTATATACACTAGGTCACTTTCAGCGAAGAATCCAAATAAAAATATATCGTTGTCCTTTTTCGTCTATTTTTAGAAACAAATCCAGGTACTCTCCCGTATGTACTTTTGTTACCGTATTAGTTCGTACATTTATAGATGAATATAAATAACTGTGCACTTTTATATTTTATATTCTATTAGTAAATTTTTTATTTATTTCAAAGTTATTTAAATTGTTATTAGGGTATATGTTTTAAACGTTACATTCCCATATGCATATTTTAATAATGAGATTTACTTGCATTAACCAGGTAAACAGGTCCACAATGACGCCCGCTCAAACAGATTTATTTTTGAAACAATGGAGGCGGTATTCTTTCAGAATAGATCATGAGATGCAGGCACAATTAAAGGTGACCATAATATAATTATTTTACAGAAACCATGGCTTTTATTTATTCAAATATTTTACATCCATTTACCAAAGCCTAGACTCACATTTCACAATAGCAATCAAACTAAAATTCAACACAAGATACATGACTAGAAATAGAAATACCAACATAAACAAGACATCGTCACCGCCAAGACAACAATTAACCGAATCAGTACACCATGCCTTTCAGCTTCTCTATAAATGACAGAAGCTCCTGGGCTCGTTTCTGCTTCTTCATTACATTGACCAATATCGATGCGGCTTCTGACAGATCTTCGGTTTGCAGCTTGGTTAATTCTGAAATACTTTCCACAAAAGATTCAAATGGGTATAAAAGCTCCAACTCACCAATAACATGGTCCCTTTCAGCCACACGTGCCCTGATTTCTTGAGCCTTCTTCATCAACTCTGCTTCATCCACCATGACAACACTCACATCCCTTCGAAAACGAACTATCATCATATCTCTAACAAAACTAGATCCTGCAACACCAACAAGTTCTTCACAGCATGGCATTGGTGTATTCATACTTTTTTAAGTTTTGTTTTGTATGTTTTATTTTTCCCCCTTGCATTGGTATGTGTGTGTTTTAAACAGAAGGTTTAGTTTAAGTTATACTAATATAATTAGTGTTGCGTCCGTTGAGTTGACAGCCACCCTACCATTTTGTCTACCATAAGAAGTTGCATTAAATGACCAACCTTTCACATACATGCCTTTTCATTCCCCCTCTCCCCCCCACCTTATTTTTTTTTTATTATTATTATTACATATACCGCAGTTTACTACTATTAAGGTTAAAAACGAAACCACGTCAAACAAATTGCGTGTATATATATGAAACCAGGAGGACAAATTTTTTTTTAACAAATTACAAATAATAATAAAATAAAATAACATAAGACTGGAAACGTAAGAAGTGCCAGATTTATCCTTATTATTTTATGGACACTTATTCATATTCTATGCTTACTTACTTGCAATATGTTACTTTTTATTGTTTTTTTTTTTTAATTTTATTTTTTAATTCTTTACTTTTTTCTTGCACTTTGCAGGTTTGATTTTTTTGGGGCATAACAATACAAGAATAAAGAACTTGGCATAAGTTTATTCCAAACGTTCACACATAAAAAAATAATTGGCTAGGTATATTGTATGTTTTATTTACCCAAATGTCTATTGTATTTTATTTTTTGATCGAAATAAATTTGTCAATTTTTGTAACTAGTTGGCCAGTTTACATGAATACACGTATGACTAATAAAAAAACACTGAATGCAAATTATATCCACTCAATCCCCACCCCTTTTTGCATACATCACAACTGCACTAAAAGTACTTTTGTACTTTCCATGAGTACACTATTTAGATGCCCAAAGTAGCATTTGCTAGCTATGCACTAGCAAAATCGTCAAAAAAATTATTTGAAAAAAATAAAAAGACGTAAATTAAATAAATCCAGTGAAACCCTAGCCCCTTGTTGCATGCATCACCACTTGGCTAAAAGTACTACTACTAAAACTAGTTGCCATCATTACAATATTTAGTTGCCCAACGTACCATTTGCTAGGTATTCACTAGCAAACTAGTCATAAAAAAAGTTCAAAAAAATAGAATGATGTAAATTAAATCTAGTAAAAGCCCAGCCCCTTGTTGCATACATCACCACTTTACTAAAAGTATTTCTATTTAAACTAGTTGCTATGAGTACACAATTTAGTTGCCCAAAGTATAGTTGCCATGAGTACACAATTTAGGCGCCCAAAGTACCATTTCCTAGCTATGCACTAGCAAACTCGTCATAAAAAATATTTGAAAAAAAAAATAGGAAGAAACTATAAAAAAAAAAATATATATATATATATATATTGTGGGTTGGTACTTATTTGGTGTGATCCACTTGTCCATTGGAAACACACAATTGCCATAACTATTTTTTCACAAATTTCGTGTTTATATATGACGCTATGTAACAAAAACAGTTCTAATACTATATCTATTAGTGATACTATTATAAAAGCAAACATAACGATGTCTGCTGGCATGGTTTTTTGTGATGAATTACCAATGTTTGGTGGCTCAAAGTTGTTAAAAGATATTACGATCGCGTACTACAAAGGTGAATTGGAAGTTGCTTTACGTGACGAAGCAGATCATAGGAGGAATGCTGTTGAAATTAGGTACCGGGTCAACCGTAGACAACAAATGATAGCGGAAGTGGAGCTTTTATGCGGTTCGGATTGTTGGTTGCCAACTATTAATCACCTGTTAAGGATGCAAAATGAGGATCTGGCTGAGAGTTCCAAACTTCTATATTCTTGGTTTAGAAAAGATGACCGTGTTAAAGAGCTGAATGGTTTAATTGAAAAGTTGGAGTCAATGGAGGTTTGATGTGATTTGTATTAATTACATGGAAGCTGCTGCCTTTTGTTTATTAGGGGATCGTTGTTACATTTTGGAGTCACTTATCTCATCTTTGTATAGTCTGTGTATGTCATGTTAACCTATGGATGTGATCCCTTTTATGTTACTACTTACTAGTATTTACTGTATTTGTTTGCGTAGTTATTCAAACTGTCTTCGAGATAGTAAGTCACTTTACAAAATAAAAAAATTTACTAATAAAGTAGTAATATGAAGATGAAATTTTTTTTAGTTAAAAACAAAGTCATAGTGGTAACAACTGCTACAAGTGTTAAAAAAGTAAGTTTTTAGTACAAATTAATTTGGATTGAATTGGGGATACAAACTCGGTTAACAGTTACAACTGCTGCCGCGAAAGGAGGCTAAATGTTTTGAACAAATTCTAAATTCTGTTCATACGTAAATCCCCAACCACTGCCAACGTCGATATAACCACTGCTAACATCGTTGTACCCACTCCTAGTATCGCAAAAACCACCGCTAGTTTCAACGCAACGAGCAAATTTCATTGTGTTTACGTGAACATTTATATTCAAATACCAAAAAAGGAGATAAAATCTGCATGTAAAGGTTCTCGTTCCTTCCCAAGTAATATTATGTCTAATATATAAGCAACAGTGTAGTAGCCTAGGCACGTGCCTACCCACAAAACAGTTAATGAAAATTAATGATAACGCGTGCACGAACAGAAAAATCCTCGCTATAAATACACGAGGTAAATCAAGGGGAAAGTCCAGAAAAAGCAAAAAAGGAACAATTCCTTCACCTACAAAAATATTTCCACCTGCAAATCAGGCAACCGGAATATTTTAAAAAACCCAAGAGAAGTTGAAGATGTTATTCAGAAAAAGACACCGACGGTACACAGTGCAAAAAGAATACATACGGACGTCAACAACTACTCGTTGCCCACGCACGGCCGTTTCCAAAAAACCCATACATAGCCTAAACCTTTACCCCAAAAAAAAAAAAAAAAAAAAAGCGCAAAGCTGATGATGCGACAACGGAAACATGTTCTAAAATGACTACTAAAAACAGTTAGTCGTTCTAAAATGACGACTAAAAACCTATCTCCGCCAACATCACAGCACACCTTCACCCAAAACCCATGTCCTTTCACGTGGTGGTAGTCGGCCAGGACCATATGCATACCAAAGGTGGGAGTCTAAACCTATGAGACTCTCATTAGCAATATGGGATCTTGAAAGTGCAGGCATTTGCCTTCTTAACCACGTCGTTCGAGAGCAGAAGAAGGAAATAAATCATAGGAATTGGGTCATAGGAGTGACTGATAATATATGTTCGGCAGATGGGTCCCGTAGGGAAGGGCGACAAAAGGAAGTTAGAGCTAACGAAGTACGTAAACCAGACTCTTCCAACAAGAACCTTCCCTAAGAAAGTCAAACAACTGAGGATGAAAGCTATGCCTTCTTCCTCTGTTGGTGCCGCCCGGCCCCCATTCAAGTGTGTGTCTACTAATTCAGGGATATCTGGTTTGATAGACTGGGTCTATGGAAAAAATGACCAGCTTGAGGGAGGCGGGATAAAATAAAACCTGCGCGGGTTGGGAAGCTACATTACCAAAAGCCCTTCCTGTACCGCGCAGATGGGCGTATTTAGACGGGAAACCCCCAGAAAGGCCCATTGAAGTTGAAAGGCCTATCTAACCAGTGGCAGTAAAAGTCGCGTACCACTGCTAATGTACTTGTCACTGCTACTATGATTGTGAGGGATGAACATGTAATATTCTAGAATGTCTTCGGTAGGATGTTTTGTATTAGATAAGAGAGGTGATACTCACACTACACTTTTTTTATTCATGCACCACTAGTTGTGCATTACAGTATTGTACAATACAATACTGTAATGCACAACTAGTGGTGCATGAATCAAAAAAGTGTGGTGTGAGTATCAATTCCCATTAGATAAGTATTGCAAGTATATTTATCTTGTACAGTACTTCAAGGTTTTAAACGCCAATACAACATATCGAGGTGTTTAGTGAGAATAACTGTTCGTTAATTATTATTCTTCTTAATGAGTACTAGGTTGTGTTGATTTAGTCACCTTCTAAAAACAGATTTTAATGTTAATGGACGAAACAATTGTAAAGACCATTGCTCATTCTAAAAACATCAACATCTTCACTTGGATTATTTTTTGAAGAACTTCTTCACAACGGCATCAGGTTATCGGATGTGTACAGTGACATTCGTTTGAGTGGATTATTTTGAGCTTTATACGACGTTTGTAAACATAAAATAAATGCTACACTGCTTTTATGCTCGATTTTTACTAATGCTTTTGTGGGGCTGAACAGGGACAGTCGTTTACCACTGCTTGTAATAAACTTACAACTGCTAGTTAATTTGTAGTAGTGTTGAATGTTAAACCTCTATTTTTGGAAGTGTGCATTGTCTCAAGTTGTTAGTTATTAGTAGGTTGTAGAATACGAAATGTACTTCTAGAAGGAGTCGTGGGTTTATAAAAGTATTCCGTATGGAAAACAAGTTGCCCTAAGAACAAAATTAGGTTGCCAAAATTATTTTGGGTAACAACTGCTTGTTGTCCAGATTAAAAAAATAGGGATAATGGGATAACAGAAGAGATGAAATAGTAAATACGTTGACATACAACGTTTGATACAGACAACCAAGTACATATTACGATTAATACATGGTTGTAACTTTAATTGTTACATATTATATAACCAATTTATTGATAACATTCATCGACTACAAAAAATCTAAGCAGTCCAATGCTTCCTTCCCACACACACAGCGTACTAAAACCACAAACCTTCATTCCCATATAGCCTGATCCGTAACTTCAGCCGAACTAACCTGTTGAAATTGGCATTGATATATCATTAACCAAATCAATAATGTTTAAAAGGAACATGAATAGAATGGTAAGTTATAAATAAAGCATACTATAGGCAGCACAGTCTATATAATTTAACAAAAGAAGAGAATCTTTGTATGGGGCGATGTAGAAAGATCCCGTTTCCCCTAAAATTCCCATGCTGACAAATAATTCAAGTTCTTTGTTGTACACGAATACCGAGTGACCCAAATGGTTGCCAGTGTACGCTTCCACTATTGGAGCCTGATCCTTTGTAAACCCAAGCAAACGAACAGATAATAGGCTGGGGATGGCAAAGAGGCTTCTAAATGATCTTATGGCAAAACCATTCACGTCCACTAACCATCCACAAAACAATGGCATATGGTCATCAATGATCATACCAGAAATGACTAGAGAGGTTCCAAGATCGAAAACATAGAATGGAACTGGGAGTTCATTTTTTAAAATCTGCGGAAGGTCTATAACTTTAAATTTGTTGGTTACCAAATCAAACGAAATCAACATATAAATCTTGTATGTAACATCGTCCTCGTTAGTTAACTTTTCACTCCCAGTCCAATAGATAAAATGACCGACAACTGCCTGACTTTGACGTTTCATTTTGATAGTTTCACGAGGGGGTGGAAATTTACAAGGCATGTCCACCTTAACGAGTTGAAAGAAAAGACAGAAACATACCAGAAACCACTTTGGAAAACAGGATAGGAGACCTTCACGATCGTCGGGTCAAGAGTGTCCGGACGAACGGCAAAACCAAAACAAATGTTTTTACATTCAATTTGATGCGTGTAAAACGGGACATGTACTGCAAGTGATTTTCGGATTGCCAGGTTCCAAATAACAGACATTAGATTAGAGCCATAAACAAAACACGAAAGACCGTGAGAATTTCCAACTGCAATCATAGATGAAAGAATTAAATCTGTACGAAGTACCGAAGCGGTCATCTGTTCATTAAAAGCTAGCATAAAACCTTTGTGACCCTGATCAAATGTTAGCGTAAAAAAACACTCATCGTTAGGACGAACACCGTAATTAGAGATGAAAAAACCACAATCTATACTAGACTTCCATAACTTGCAAACATTACGTAGCTGGAGTATAGACTTAGGAGGTAGCCTGCGAATGATATCTAGTTGAACATCCAGTGGGATATAGTCGGACATTTTGTTAAACTAAAGCAGAAAGATTGTGATAAAGATATGAAGTGAATAGACCAAAAAAAGAAAGAAAGATGTTGTTAAACAAATTAAGAAAGATTTGTATTGAAGAAAGAGATTGGGAAAAGAAGACATTTAAGGACATGTACCGTAATGTACTATAGGGCAACCAAATATTAAATTCTGCTAGTATATACCAAATAAATTAATAAAGTATACATAACACATAATATATAGAAGTGGTTTGCAAAGCATAGGCTTTTTTTGTATATGTGCACGGGTATTAAATAAAGAAATTCCGTTGAGTTAAAAAAATATTATAATAATCGACTAATATATAATAGAAGTAGAAATATCTACAGTATACATTGAAAGAAAAATACTTCACATGTCAACATTAGAGAATAATTATGGGTCAAACGGACATTAAGAATAGTACCTTGAAAGACCGCTATCATGTTATGTATTCAACCTTGTGCTTCCAGAAGTATTCAAGCATCCGTTCATGGTAAGCTAAAGTTGTTTGAAGAGAGTCGTCTACTTCCAGAGGCTGGTTACGGAGAAATCTGTACAAAATAATGCACACCCATACTCCGCAGTCACCATACAACTCCGATTGTTTTGGTACTTTTGGACACTTGTATGTGATTTTATAATCCCCCGGTGATATGCCCTTACTATGCAGTACACCAGAGTTTGTTAGGTACGATTTAAGCTGTGTTTGTAAGTTTCACTTGGAACCTCGCAACCACCGTTCACCTCCTGATGCTGACCCAAGAGAGTCATAAATGTAAACAACTCTAGTGCGGATATGGAGCTCACAGAGTATCCAGTGTTTTGAACTTTCATTCATGGGAAAATACACCTGATATATAAAACAAATGCAGGATATTATAAGCTGTTTATAACAGTAGTGGTATATGTACGGTAAGAGTCTGCCAAAATGACCTTTGCAACATCTCGCCAAGCCACAGGGTATGTTGTGCCATCTGAAAAACTGGTAGGCATGTTGCCACCTAGGATTTGATTGCAAAAAGTACACCCTGCCAAAGCCCAATCTGCATCAGCTGGTCTAAACAACCACATCAATTCAACCCATGCATCCAAGTGCTGCGGACAGATAAAACAAATCAAAACTGTAAACATTGGTTTCATAAGTAAAAAAACAAAATAATAAACAAGTGCAGTAGACCAGCTAGGCATCAGCTTTACTCACTAACTCACTAAGCCACCCGCCGGTGCAGTCTTCAACACATGCCAAGGCTACCTAAAAATTCCTATAAGCAATAACCGCACCGGAGCCCCAAGGAAACCTATAAAGTAATGGTTCTTTAAGCTTCAAATACTTGCGAAGGTAATCAGGAACAGTAACCTTCTTCTTGTTGCATTTCGGGTGTCGTAAAAGTTCCTAAAAAATCAAATATATTCAATAACATACACACAATGATAATGATGTTATTGGATTAACAAACAGAACCTACCTCTACAAACGGTTCAATTGTGGGCGAATAGAATCGACTAAGTGGACACGTTCTGGGGTTTTCGGATGTTTCCTGAAAACAAAGTTGAAAGATAAGCAGAAAATATTTAAAAAAAGATTCGTTTCAGTTACAATTTAATAAGGTGATGTACATCTGAAACGGCAGCCGGGATAATAGCCTCGTTAATGACACCCTGCGATCTTGTAACACGGAGGCAAGGAGTAGCTGATGTTTTTGATACCCCATTTTCCGAATTGACGGACCCAAACAACGTCGCGTAAGTTTGTACAGTGCGCCTTCTTTTACTGAGGTTGTTGTTCAATTTTAGTCTCTTTCTTTTGTTTGTATTCATATAGGAGAAAAGATCTTCCAACAGAGGTTTGTCATTAGGACCTACCACATTTGCAAATGACACTTTCTTCGGTTTAACCTGAGATTGAGGGGCTTCAGCGTCTTTCTTTGTTGGTGTATCTTCTAGGCTAACCATAGCAACATCATTGTTACTGGATTCAAGGGCAACTAACGAATTTTTGTCAACCTCTTTCTTTTGTTGATCATCACAATCCATTAAATCTAAAGACGGAAGACACAATTTTGTATCGACGCTTATGTTGACATTATGTTGGGAGGAAACAGGAGTGTCATTTTGGCCAACCACATTTACATATGGTAGGTTGTTGTCTTTAAACTGACATTTGAGAATATAGTATGTTACAAAACAGCACATTAAACTATTTTATTCATCGGCGATGTTTTAAAAAACAACACAATAATAATGTAGATACCTCATGAGCTTTGTTGGTGGGTGTTCCTACTTCTGTCTGTACACAATCAATATTGCTAACGGGTTCTGGTTGGCAAGCCAATTGTTTCTGAACCACATCTTGCTGTTCGTTATCACAATCCATTGCATCTACAGAATTATCACCCAAATCTTTTTCATCGTTTATGTAAGACGACCAGTCATTACCACAATCCGGTTCCTGCTGAATTTTAAATATATATACATAAGTAGGGACGTATGCTTTAGCCAATATTTAAGCTGTAACTGAAATATAACGTACAATAATGGGGTCACCGGTTATTTTATTTTCCTCTTTAGGTGCAACTGGTGGAAGTTAAGTACTAATTTCACCTCCATATTCCATAACAGGACATTTTTGGGTGATGGCACAAGCTTCAACAAGCATACCAAGGTTACATGTTTGCGTTTCTTTAAGCCCATCATCATTGTCAATGTCCGTTGAATGGTCTGCATGGACAACCTTATCCCCGTTAGGGCCTACAATATGAGACGACGTGGCCTGTATCAACCAATGTTTGATATAAGTGTGGACACAAACGATTATTAGAGTTTGGTATAAACATTGGAGGTAAACTGAAAAGTAAATACAAACCTTCGAATCATTGGGAGTAACGTCAGGGTTGTTTGTGGTGGCACAACTTTTAATATGTTGAGGATCAACAGCAACATAATTATTAAGACCCAATAGTTCGTGTACTTTTGAAAGTCTGCTTTTCACAGACATAAACACATCAAGTACAAAAGGTGTGTTTCTGACCGAATGAATGCCATTTTCTATCATCAAAACTTTTTTATTCAAATCCACTAACTCACGAAATAGACGCCCTGTCGAATGAGTAGTTCCCGTTTGTGCAAGATTTAAATTGAAATCGTCCATGCACAAGTTTAAATTGAAATCGTTCGCGAATTCATTTGAATGCTCTGCAGTCTTGTAACCATCGTCTGTGTCTGGAACAGACAAACCATCTATAAATTGGGCGCTGGCAATACACCACGGTTGCTTCATTTCAGCTTGTGTTGCAGAAAGTTCAGCAATGGGAGTTGAATCCTAACAACAACAAAAATAATTTAAAAAAAAAAGTTGAAATTACTCAAATACTGTGAACTAATTCAGGTACAAGTTAATGGGGTCAGCAATGTAAGACTGTGTGATGCATACCGGTCCAAAGAGGTGACAACAGTCCGGGTTCCGAAACTTTGAAAGTCCTGACCAAGCAAGACCACGTGGGATGATCTTATTGTCTTTCACCCACCAACGTGAGCTTCTAGGATAAGTCTCCAAAATCCAAATCTGTAATAGCCACAACTGTCATCTTTAAAACGTGTACTTATGGAACTATCGTTTTTGAAAATGTTTCAAGGTTTACAAAAGTAAAGGTCACCTGTTTAGGATGAAACAATACCTTTATGGTTAAAAATTTAAAAATAAATCACAAACTAAAATGTGTCATAACATTTTTGTTATCTAAATTACGGGTAACTTTTATATTACGTGTATACAGAACAAAACACCATGATTTCATAACAATAACACAACAACATTAATTATAGGTACTTTTTAAATGAATAAGTAATAGCACAACAAAATAGAATCAAAAGCAAACTACAGAGAATTCAAACCTTGAAAGCCCAAGCGAACCCGTATAGATTGTATGTGGCACTGAACTTTGGGTTTTTTTTCAATTTTAACAGATGATCTTTTCTGTGAATATGAACAATATTGACAGTCCTTTGATAAAACTTGATTGGTGCTGAAAACAGTCAAGCTACCTCACACAAGCTAGCCACTTGTGAATGGCTAACCGTAAGAAGCTTAAAACTGATTAAAACACAAATACAATGAAGTCCTGGAGAATAGAATGAATTCCCGGGTCATTAAGTCCCACGGAGACTCAATGGTGTGCCAAAACAAACTCAGATGATAGAGTGATCACTAAGGATAGTGATCAGTAAGGGTTTTGATGAATTATTACACTACTGATTGATTGGAATGAGATTGGAAACAGAATTGGAAAGCACAACAATCAGATAAAAGAAACGTACGTATAAAAACTACGTACACGTACAAAATAAAAAGTGAATCTAAGAAATAAAAGACCTAAAAATATGAAAATAACATTTTTGGAATCCTAAAAATGAAAGAAAATTATTAGAAAAAGAAAATTATTTTTACAACTATTTAATTAATTATTATTAATTAAAAACTATTTTAACTATTTAAAAATACTCTAAAATAGAAGAAAATACAAAATAAGGCTAGAAAAATAAAATTATGATTCAGAAAAATCTAAAATATTATAAAACTAATTTTAAAATTAAAAATATATTTTTCCCACTTTTTATCTAATTATTACTAATTAATTATTATTATTATACACTTAAATTCTAGAAAATATAAAATAAAACTGGAAAAATGAAACTTTAACTTGGAAAAATCTAAAATATGATAAAACTAATTTTAAAACTGAAAAGATATTTTTTATGCTTTTTAATTATTTATTACTAATTAATTACTATTTTTAACTATTTAAAATTATAATAAATACTAAAAAGATTAGGAAAATTATGAAACTTTTTCTAAAAATACTATATGATGACAGAAAACTAAGAAAAATATAAAAACAAGATTTGCTTATTAATAAGCTGAAAAGAAAAATCAAAAAGCTAAAATCTATTAAATAAATGCTATCACTAAATTTAAATTGATGTTTTTCTGGTTTTTCTTTTTGAAAACTACTTAAATACTAAAAATATGAAACTTTTACAAAAACACAAATTTTACAAACAAAAAATAAGCAGTTTGATGAGCTTATAAGCCAACAGTGATGATAATGAGCTTATTTGATGAATTAAGCTTAAACAAGCTCACAAACTGAAACAAAAGCTAGAATAAGATAAAATAAGCTACAAGCTACTGATATGAAGCTAAAAGACACAAAGATTTACACTGAAAAGCTAGGAAAAAGCTAATAAGCACTTAGCTTAAACTGAGAATTGGACAGAAATGGGACAAGGTTGAGGCTTATTGCAGCCCTACCAAACAAGCTAGAAAATGAAAAACCAAGCTTGAGACTTCAAGATGGCTTGGTTGGCTTTCCAAAGAACCAAGTATCATAGGATTTGAACAACAATTGAGCTCTGTGTGAGCTTTTGATTGAGCTTATGAAACTGGTGCACAGGGCACTTTTTCAGAACAGGTACTCAAAATAAATGGAAAATAAGCACTAAATAAGCTAGACAGAAGTGAACTAATATTTTTATAATTTAGTTTAGCAACTAAACTTCAATAACCCAAAAGCTTATATCCTAAACCTCAATATTAAACACACAGTGAAATCCTAAAGTTTATTCAAAAACGACCCAATGAAAATTTTGACTTTTTATCAAACCAAAAGAGTTGACTAATATGAACTTTGAATCACTACTACTCACTGATTATGTTGTTTTAAGGTGAAATAAGACTGATTTGAGTAATTTTAACAACTTGTAATCACAAAATCATGACCATAGAACTTAAAAATCCAACAGTGAACAAGACAGATATGATTAAAAGGATTTTTGACTTTTGTTAAATGACCACTGTTTTTTATGGTTTATTTGAGTTATGAGGCGTGTATATGACACAGAACAGGCACAAACAATCAACTCAAACAAGACCTTCTATAGTTTAAACAGGCAAATCCAAACACCCTTTAAGTGACAGTTTTGGAACTTTACAAAGCAAGTCACAAATTTAAACCCTAAAACTGATTGCAGACCCTATAATATCACTTATTAGGACTAATGAAGCCTAAAACAACAACCATAACAACATTAAACTCAGAAATGACCATGATGAGCTTTTAACTGTCAAGATGAGATTTTTCTAAACTATAAATTTAAAAGAACAACAAACTGATTTTAATACTCAAATATACTTAACTATAACTAATTAACACAAAGAAACAGAATTTTAAGCTAATGAACAACTACAACAGTGAAATGCAAAAATGAATAAAAAGGCTTACAAAAGCTATCCAACTGAAAACCAAGAACTAGGAACCAAGAACACTCCTATAGGCTTACCACTAAGCCACTAACCCAAGGCCATCCAAAATTCACCCTGCTCCAGCTGTGAACACCATTTCCATATGATTTTTGAATTTTTCACTAATTATTTGGTATTTTTGTGATTTTTCTGTTTTTGATGCTAAACTGAATTTTAAGGTATCTAATAGCTTTTAAAAGCTATATAGGAGCTTATGTGGCTTATTCAGTCCATAAGAACACCTAACAACAACATTTGATCATTCATGAAATTTTTGAAATTTAAAAATGCATAACTGAAATTGGAACTTAAAACTAGAATTTTATTACTGAAAAGGATTGAAAGTACACTAAAAATACTTAAGAAAGTATTTGGAAGCTAAGAAATACACTGGAAACTTGAAAATGACTAAAACGACATAGAAACTTAAATTTTACACTAGATAATTTGATACATTGCTTCCCCTCCTCTTTATAATTACTTTTTGGACTCTATGTTGACCTCTGATTGCTTCCCACCAATTTCCAGCCCTTGGATCTCTCTAAATCATCTTAACCATCCAAGTGTAGATTTTGGCGCCAAATTCTTCTTTAGCAGGTTTAAAACATTAATGGTTTTTGGGAAGATGTGGAGGTGGAGGGGGACAAAGTAAGGAGGGGGGATGGATAGGAGCAAGTGGTATGTTGAAAAAGTGAACAAACAGCTCTGGTTTCTGGTTTTCAGCTTGTGTGAAGGAGATGAATAGTAACCCTGGTATTTTGGCGCCTTTGACTGAGTTTGACCAAGTGGTTAATATTAAACGGGGTCCAAGGGTCAAGCTAAAGGGGGGGAGGTCATGGTTCAAGGGTCAAAATGGGATTGGGCTTGTGAGATGGGCCAGCTGGATTGGATTTGGGCTTTGGTTTGATATAGGATCCGTTTGGTTTAGTATTAATATCAAGGACCAAAAATGCAAATCGGCCAAACATGAGGGACCAATCTTGCAGTTTTTCCAAAGCTCTCACAAGGACCAAACTTGCCATAAATGAATAGTACATGGACCACTTTTGCATAAAATTCCATTTTAAAATGTCCAAGGACTATTTTTGCAATTTTTCAAAGTTTAGGGACCTTTTCTGCCATTTGACCAAAGAATCATTCAAGGACCATTTTTAACAACTTAGAATATTTCAGGGACCTTGAATGATAAAACTCCACATTTTTGAATTCCAGGGACTAGATTTGACAACTTTTAAAACTTGGGGGACTAAAACTGCCAATTTTGCAAACTTGAATCATTTTTCATCTGATTTTGATATTTTTGCATTTAAAACACATAAAACATTGATTTGTGATATTTTCATCATTTTGATGCATTTTTGAGTGTTTTCAGATGATTTTGCATTTTGGATTGTACAAAAATGATGAGTATTTAGACACTCATCAAAACTTATGCCACATATATTCACCCTAAGGAAATACATTCCAGGCTTCAAAATCATCAACCAAGGACAATAAGTGATTATGGACGCAATTCCTGTCTTCTTTTCCCATAAACACCAGCTCTGCAGCTACCAACAGACACACCCTAACAGCATCCTCATCAGAAAGAGATAACCACCTTTTCCCATCCTTTTTTCCGTCATTAACAAGTTCCAAAAGATCAATTGCATGTACATTTGTTATACCATTACTCTTTTTTTCAGGAAATTCACGGTCGAAAAATGCGCTAGATGGTTTAATAGGTTTTGAAACTTTGCCAAATCGAAACTCTGTTATCAGACAAAATTCTTTCCGGCCAAACCTTAACGAATGTTCCCCAATTTGGAATGTTAGTGGGGGGGGGGAATCAGAGGAGATGTTAGAAACATATACCTGGTGTTGCAAAACATAATGCATCAGAAGGCAGTCATTCTCGCACGACTTTAAATCCAACCATGGACCAAATACTGTTTGCCTGAACAACCTTTCCCGGTTTTCGTTCTTTGACAAACAGAGTTTAATATCTGGCAGCAACTTCAATGTAGAACGAATTGCGATTTTACAATTGTACAACTTTAATTTTCATATGTAATTATAGAGTTAAATTAATTCGGGTTTAGAGGGTTTTGTGAATAAGATGTGGTTTATGATGTGTAGAAGAAGACGTTTAATTGTAGAAGCTGTTAGAAATTGTACAAGAAGATGTTTGATTGTGTGAGTACGCGCGTGATGTTGTGTGCGTTATTATTATTTGTTTTATAATACACCCAGTGAAAAATGACCATATTATCCTCGTGTATAAATACAAGTTGCCCAATATTATATAGTTGCCCGAAAATACATTTTGGTTGCCCAAAAAACAATACCTTACAATACATGACATATAATCTCAAAATACGTACTTCAGTCATACCTTTGTCGGACACATGGTACCCCATGGTTGGATACCAGGAAATCACTGGGCAACTGGTCCATTTTCATTCGACAAAAGTGCGTGGTCCGGAAAGTGATAAGCCTCAGGACGCGCGGTCTATTTGACTAATTTTCCCTATATAATATTTTTAGACAAGCATGAAATCATAGAAATGAGGATGTTGATCATAAGTTTTGCTTACAACTTTAGGCCTTAATAAAAATGGAAATTAAGAACTAAGAATAAGAACAAAGAAAAATTCCACCCTTGGAATTCTTCAACACCTCTTGTGCATTCTTGATCTTGTGTTATATAAGAATTTTGATCACTTGTGTAGCTTGAAAATTAGCCAATGGATGAAGGAAATAACGCTTGATTCATGTAGGGATTAACAAGATCTTCAAGGGTGATGTGATACTTGTTAACTAAAAACCAAGGATGAAGATGGTATATAAATTAGAGTGGTTCCGTTTTGGTGATGATAATAGGAAGATGAATGAGTTTCTTGTTCATGAAATGAAAGTATATGTAACCTTGGAAGATATTTCTTTTACTTAGCCATGTTACATAACTTCAAAACAGAACTCTCGTTAAGTGGACTACAGAGTAATGCTTGTTGAGGAACTACGGCGTAGTTGATGGAGGCTTGAAATATTTCATGACCTACATGATTACGGCGTAACCATAGTTGGGAGTTACGCCGTAATTGCTGTTGAGTAGGAAATCCGAGATAAAACAATAGCTACGGCGTAATGTGAGAGAATAAGTTACGTCGTAGCTTCTTCATGCGTAGCATACTATCATAAACCGTTAGGAAAATCTCCAAATCCGCGTCTCTAAGCTCCAATGCTCGTAATTTACCTGAAAGTGAAATATAAAGGAATACAAACGTAAATCCATATAAATGACATAAATAATGAGCATAATCGGGGGAAATTGACACTAAAAAGTCAGGACTATTTGATGTTATCATGTTGCATGATTACACTGCATATATCCCTAATGACTCATTGACCACTAGGCTTAACATATATAAGGATCAAGTTGCCATCTATGAACAGCGTGCTAAATTTGAGCTGACGACACGTGAGCAGAAAATGGATAGCCAAATGCGTACAGTGATAACTAAAAGTATTTTAAAGGAAGACAAGTTAAAACACGAGTTAAATTCCTTACAAGAGAAACTTAATCAAACTATTAAGCAAAAACAAAAACTTCAATAAAATGTAAAAATGCTTAAACAGGAATTCAAAGAAAAGGAATCAAAACTCCTAAATGATTTTTCCAACCTTAAGACTTTAAAGAACAAATTTGAAAACAAGTTGTACACACAAGGCAAGACCATTCAAACTGCTCACATGATCACAAAACACAGAGTATTAAGTGATAAACAGAGTGAAAGCCTTGTAGAAGACCCAAATCATGTGTATCTTAAGAAAGCCAAAGGGCTCAAGAAGTGATTTATGATGGTAGTGAGATTCTTAAGCCCAAACAAAAGCCAACCTGTGTACAAAACACTGAAGAGGACATAGAGTTAGAAAATGCCTCTAGAGAGAAAATGGATAAGAAATTGAAGGAACCTAATTGTGTGAAGAATAGGTTAAATGTCAAAACTCCCAATTATTCTAAGGAAAACTTCTTAGCCAAGTTTAAACTACAGACTCAGTTAATCCCTGAACAAGTGTTTTGGAAGTTAGATATGATTATTAGAAAGGCCGAAGAACTTGTTGCAAATAATCCTCCCCTTAGGAAATTTCCCGCAGCTACAGTGTATCCTCCCAATACACCAATGCATTTAGTACCTAGAACTCTTCCTACTCAAAGCAAAACCTTAATTAGCATATACGTAGTTTACCAACTATTTGCTGATTTCGATAAAACTGTTGGGTTCAGTAAATACCCAAACCCCTTAAGTCAAGGATTTGAATAGAAAATACCCTAAGTGTTTATATCGTTAAACACTAACAGGTCACTAAGTGCATAGTCTCTCAGTGAGCCATCTTCAGGATACTCATTAAGAGACGAAGAATAAGTCTCTCCACTCAGTAAGGCGGAACTTAAAGGGTGAAGACTGAGTCAAGAAGAAGATGGTGGATTCAGTGAGTGATGACAATAACTCACTGAATCCCTAAACTCCTCACCAACTACTTACACTGAAGACAAACTGAAACTGAAGACTGAAGACTATGAAGACTGAAGAATGGGCGGGATAAAACGGTTACATTGGAAACGAATAAGACGGAGTACTTACCCTGAAAGTTTCCCTTTTAGTATAAGCATCAGTACTGACATGAAGAAAGTGACTTGGTGCCTTACCTAATATAGTCTTTGTAAACAGAGACAAAATACATCAGTATTTTGTCTTTTGCAAATTGTCAGTTTGTCACTTAGGAAAGAGTTAAAACTCATACTTGTATAAATAGCATAAGAGATGGAGTGAAAGTTCCAAGCTTGTGAATTGTAAAACACACACACACACAAGCCATCTTTCACTCCTCCAAATACAACTTTGTCCCTGAGATAGCTCAGTGGTTCCTTGTAGTTGTGCTCAGACTTAGCCTGAGCTTAGTGAGGAGTTACAACACTTTGTCATTTCAATCCCTAGTATTGTTCCACAAGTACTAGGGTAACGTATTCTTTTGATTCATTTCTAATAAAGAATATGATGTTGAAAATTACTCTCTGTGTTTTACTTATATCTTTTCAGTCATTGATTCACTATTAGTTTGTTTACAATACTTAAACTGTTTTTATACTATAGTGAATAGGGAACAACAAGTGGTATCAGAGCAAGGCTGATTATAAAACTGTTTTTAAGCCGCTCTAAACGTTTTTAAATCAGGATCCTAAAATAGCTGAATTTGATGTACCCCAACTAGTCGACAAAAAGGGTGGAGCTTATTCAGCTGTTGCCCCTAGACTTGAAGTTGGTAAATTTAACAAATGGAAAAAGCGTATGCTTTGCTATTTGATTGGGATGTAACCTTATTATATCAAGTGTATAAATGAAGGTCCATTTATCCCAAAGACTGCTGAACGTTTGCCTAAACCTGAAGCTCAGTGGACTCAGGATGAGAGGAGAGTGGTCAACCAGGACCAAAGACTCAAAAGTATCATCATATCATGTCTTCCTGATGATATTATGGAGTCAGTTATAAGCTGTAGTACAGCTAAACAAACCTGGGATGACCTAGTTCATAACCATGAAGGCCCATCTGATACCAAGGAAAACAGGATAATGGACCAGAAACTTGAGTATAACACCTTCAGGGCTAAGGACTCATAAACTCTGTCTCAAACTTACACCAGGTACAAAACTCTTTTAAATGAACTGTCAAATGATGGTGTTAAGTTTTCCAAACATGAAATCAATGTTGGTTTTGTCAAAGTCTGCCTGAGAAGTGGTTGAATTTATCTCAGGGACTTAGGAATGCTAATCATATCCAGAATCTTGAGCTTCCTGAAATTTATGGGAAATTTGTCTATGAGGAAAACCTCATCAACAGACGATACCCTGACTTAAAGAAGTCTTAGAAAGTCAAGAAGTCCCTGACCACCACTTCATCACCAATATCAACTGCTTTCTCTTCTAACAATGTGGTCCAAGATTTTCAGGAAAATTCTGATGATGAGCCTGATGAGAGATCAAGTGAGGAGTACCTAAATGACCTGAACATCGAATTTCAGGAAAGGGCACTCCTCGCTAACTCTCGAAGGTTTATAAAAAGAAAAAAAGTTTTTCAACTGCTAAAGCAACTGAAGACACTGAATGCTTTAAGTGTCATAAAAGAGGTCATTTTGCAAAAGACTGTTTTTCAAAAACAATTTCTGAACCCTCTTACAAACCATCAGGGTCTAATCAGTCTTCAGGCTTTAACAAATTTCAACCAAAAATCTATCAGTCTCATCAAAATTTTCAAAACAAATCTGATCAAAACAAAACTGTGGATTTTGAAGCTAAATACAAGAAATCTAAAGCCACACCCTCAGAAAAAACACACACTGTTAAATCTATGCAGGGTAAAAACAAAGGTCTTGTTGCTGAAGTCTTCGATTGGGATGAAGAGCCTGTCTCGTCTGATGACGAAATGGTGCAAGTCAGTGCACTGATGGCTCTCTCCGAAGAGGACAAGCTGGCTGTGGGAAAAAATCATGCCAGGAATGGAGAGTGGGTCAACATTACAATGAAGAAGGTAAATATTTTACTTTCTATGGATGATGACTCTGATTGGCAGTCCTATATGAACTATATCAATGTTGACCTTAAGTTTGTAGAAGAGCAACGATTAAATCTTTTTTCAAAATATAACAAGCTAAGTTTTGAACTAAACAAGTGTAGGGATGAACTGCTTCTTTGAAAACAAAATAAGCTTGAGGCTATCACTTTGCAAATTCAAAACACTGAATTAGTTAAAAGAAATCAGGCTCTTCAAGAAGAACTTAAGAAAGAAAAGGAAATCATTGCTAGTTGGACTGCTAAGAATCCAAGAGTCTTTGATGCTGTGGGAGCTGCCAGTAGCAAAAAGAGAGTCATAGGTGAAGATCATCTCCATGACTCTCATAACAAAGACCAGTCTCCCAAACCATTCATGTCTGGTGGCATGATTACCAATGTGTTGACTATTCCCAAGCCCAGTGATTGGATTGAACGGGTTAATCCTGATAGTAAGCTTCTTAATTTCGATTCTGGAAGAATTCTAGAGCCTGAAAGTCAAGCTCTAAAGAGCATGCTTGGACTCCCTGATGTGCCCAGTAGTATTGAACACATCTCTGAGTCAGAAGTAGAATCTCAAGCACCACTTCCACCCCTGGAACCTCTTCAGGGTGCTGCTCCTAGCTCTGAGCTTACTCCATTACAATTCAATCCACACTCACCAAAAGAAAGGTCTGGACTTGGTAGAACCATCCTGAAAAGACCATCAAAAAAAATTCAACAAGAATCTACCCCCACTGAGACTTCCACATCCTCTGTCCCCACTGAAGCTGACCAAATTCAGCAACTGACTGAACTTGTGAGGAAGCTAACTGATAAGATGGAATCCATCGAAAAAGTCCCTGAATCAATCAAGGAAACAAAGTCAGCCTCCTCTAGTTCCTCAAAGTCAAAAGCCTCCACCAAACCCAAGCAGAAGTGTGATATATGCCACTATACCAGTCTTACCACTGACAACTGCTATAGAATCCTTTATTGTATGATCTGCAAAAAGGAGGATCACAGAACTTCTGATCACTTATAGTATGTAAGTTCTCTCAGTAAAGCAAACTATACCAAAGTTGGTCATCAGTATGCTTCAACCTCAAAATCTGCTTAAAATTTTAGAGCAAAACCCTTTTCTCCTTGCCCACACTGTGGCTTTAATGATCATCATCCTGATGATTGTCTCATGAACACATGCTGTGATATTTGCGGAAATCCAGCTCATGAGACATCCCAGCATGATAGTGTTATCTAAGCAAGGAGAAGTTCTAAGCAACCCAAAATCACTGAGTCATCGTTAGTCTCTAAATGCAAAACCTGTGGTAGCACAATGCACTCAACCACTGACCATGAGTCAATTGCTAAATTCAAGCAGACCATTAGACCCAAGCCCACTAGTAAGTGGGTCAGTAAGAGAAACTAATCCACTTTACTACTTGTGCAGAGACACGCCAGGGAGCCTATTTGGCATCTAGATAGTGGATGCTCAAGAAGCATGACTAGTGTTAAGGAGTATCTGCACAAGTATGTAAAGGAACTAGGACCCAAGGTAGTATTTGGTGATAACTCATCATGTCCCACTGAAGTTTATGGTTCAGTATACTCTAATGGAATAGTTTTCTCTAGAATAGCTTATGTCAATGGTCTAAAATACAATCTCATCAGTGTCAGTCAACTCTGTGATGCAAAGTACATTGTGCAATTCAATGACAAACAAGGTACCATTTTCAATGCCAACAAAGAAGTTTTTTTGATAGCTCCTAGAAGGGATGATGTTTATGTCTTAGACATGTCAACACTCTCTAAAGATGGAACTTGTCTCTTTGCCAAAGCCACTGAAACTGTCAATTGGCTGTGGCATAAGAGACTCTCTTACTTAAACTTCAAAAATATCAACAACTTGGCAAAACAAAACAAGGTCCTTGGTTTACCATCACTGGTTTTTGCAAAAGACAAACCATGCTCAGCCTGTGAAAAAGGCAAACATCAAAGAGCATCTTTCAAAACAAAACAAAATTTCTCAATCAAAAGCTGCCTTCACCTCCTGCATATGGATCTCTTTGGACCAGTCAGTCCTAGATCAATCCAGCATGAGAAGTATACACTTGTCATCGTTGATGAGTTTTCAAGATACACTTGGGTATACTTTCTTTCCAAAAAGAGTCAGGCAGCTGACACTATAATGCCATTCATCAGGAAAATTGAAAACCAGAATGACATTACTGTTAAACAAATCAGAACTGACAATGGTACTGAGTTCAAAAATGAAGAGTTTGAGAATTTCTGTGATGAAAAGGGAATCTCCCAAAAATTTTCATCTCCTTACACCCCTGAACAAAATAGGGTAGCTGAAAGGAAAAACAGAACTCTCATTGAGGCTGCTAGAACTATGTTAAATGGCTCAGCTCTATCAAAACGTTTCTGGACTGAAGCTATCAAAACAGCCTGTTACACTCAAAACAGGTCGATCATTGTCAAAAGACATAACAAAACCCCATATGAGATATGATAACGCTACACGCGTTGTTCGGGGTCAAAGGAACTTCCTTTTCGTCGAGCAAGTTTTTCAACACCCATGGCAGTGAACCTAATCCTTGTAGTGCAGTATTAGGGTAAGCCACGGGTATTGATATCGTTCTCTACGGGAATAGGAATGCTAGTAAGAAGTTACTATGCTAAGGTTGTGGTTGAGGAAGATTATTTTTTATATTTTTATATTTTTTTAGGAAATGGAAAGGGACGAATCTCGGGGTATTGGATTTGGGGGGTTGGTATTACTACCGATTACTCTACTTATCTAATTATCTAATCTAAGGTGTATGTAGTCTATGTCTAATTATTGTGTGCTCGTATGATAGTTTAAAGATGTGTTTACTTAGGTTTTACTACTCCTTAATTATCTCCTATTGGTGGTTGAATTGTCACGTCCTCATTCCTAGTTGCGTTGTGTGTCTAAGGTTGTAGGGTATGCGTTTCTCTCTAACTCTTTGAACTTACCAAAGGGTCTCGTCTACAAAACCCACTAGGGATAATAAACTCTTACTCTAAGGCACTCTTTGGATGGTTTAGCTTACAACTACTCAAGGAGTCATATTCTAAGGTTCACAAAGATTCTATCAAGCATTAAGTACACAACGAATGACCTATCGCATTACTAGATCATTAATCAACTAAGATAAGAAACAACCAATCAATATTCAATAATTAAGTTTCATATTCCCTAAGCAAACACACAAGTAAATTAGCCGGACATGGAGAACATGCAAGCATACACACAAATAATCAAAGACATAATTGTATTAATGAAGTAAAACACTTATCTTGGTGTAAGATAGGGTTTGGAACCCTAAAATACTGTACAAGACAGCCTTGGTTCGGTTTAGGTTTTTACTCCAAAAGACTACACACTAAATACTAAAAAATTCGGATTCTATATATAATAATACATATGCGACTGCGTCATCTTATGTTTTGTGACGCCGTCGTGTCGCCGTCATTAGGGTTTCGTCTTGGCCACGTTAGACTTGCGATGGCGTCACCTTATGCTTGTGACGCCGTCCTCTTCAGCTTCTGATGCCGTCTGGATTACATCTAGGCCGTCTGAGTTGCGACGGCCTACTCTTTTATAACTTGACGTCGTCACTTGAAAATAGGAGTTTTGGCTTCTGTCCCGTCACAACAATCCTCCGACGGCGTCGCAATTAACACCTGACGCCGTCACCTTATGTTTTCAGCAGCTTTGAGTGTCTCGATTCTGACTTTGGCCATTTTCTTCGTATAATCGCGCCTTTTCGTCCAAATGAGTGCCATTCCAGCATTTTGCCTTCAAGAGACCTAAAAAGTGAAAAAGAACGATATTAAGCAATAACGGATACAAAAGTGATCGAATAAGGGCTTAAACGACCCCTTAAAAAGGTACCTTTTACAACCTTATCAAATATCCCTACACTTGGTATTTGCTTGTCCTCAAGCAAATGTGCTTTTAGCCAATTAATTTATAAGTTAGGGGTCATGAAGCATTCGTTCAAAATGGTTCACAACACATATAAGCCCCACAAAACTCATAACAAGCACGGAAATCACATACTAGCACCTCACATTAGGTGTTTGGATACTCACATCTCTCTCGGGTGCATATGAAATATAACAAATCGGAAATGGAAGATAAACACTCATTAACCGGTCCTAGTACATAGATTACCATAGGCTTGAGGATAGATCAAACCTCCATCGCTTTGGCGTAAGCACCTAGGAAAGACTATCAAAGAGGTCTTTAAAGGTTTGTAACGTTAGGCTTACGGTAGGGAAACAAAAGGTTTGGTGGGATATGCTTTTTAGTGGTGGCAAGTCAAAAATCTCTATGTTACAAGCATACGAAGAATGGCGTTGCTAAGCCAAGACTTGACAATCTAAACTCTAGCTAACTGAAATAAACAAACATAAATTTAAAGGATAGATGTAGGATGGTAGCCCGTATGTTGTTGTTTTTTTTAATCACTCTATTTTTTTTTCTTTTCTCTTTTTCTATTTTTTTTCGATTTTTTTTTTCATACACTTTTACTCTACCATCCTCTACGGTAACATCAAAATAGTAAGGATTTATAGGCACATCCCTACACTTGAGTTTTTATTACTCTAACACTAATCTGACCCGAATTGAAAATATCAAAACACTTGGGGTACATTATTACGCAAACAAAGGGAATTTGAATTTAACGTTCCCTTCCCGTCATTTCATAAACTTTAACTTTTCCCATGAATCCCAATCGTCCCAAAACTGTGTCAAAAGATATGACTCGACTTAGCAACTCATGCAAGCAACCAGATAATTGAACTAAGGGTTTAGGGTGATAACAATAATTCACTAAAAGTGAGTGCATACAGGGTAGGCTAAGGTGATTTGGGTGTATATTTGGGGGTGGGGTGTAAACAATGCTCTTCATTGATATTCCGGAAAAACCGAAACATCACGAGAACCGCGAAAATGATAGGCTCTGAGGGGTTAACTAGGGGTATCGTGTACTAAAGATGAGTACAACGCAAAGGGTGTGGGGGAATTACTCAACCGATGTGGAAGAAGTAATTATATTACGGGTATCAAACAAGGGTTATCCTAATGCCTCTTATCATTTAGTTATTCCTAACTACACAAGTGTAGTCTTACTAGCGATCTCGGAATGCATCACAAAACAAGTTCTAGAATCTAATATACTACCGGTTCACACACTAAGCATTAAAGATGAATGCTTTAATTCCTATTAATCTAAGGGTGATCCTCACATTTTGGTTGGAATTTAGGTGGTAAAGGGTTTTTGTGCTAGTCATGCAACTTCCTATCCGTGAGACGCTTTTGTTAAAACTAATGGCCCACTCCTATATGTCATGAAAAATTTTAAATTTGGTGCCAAAATTACCCTAACCGACATTTTCTTATGGTTTATTACACAAATACAATTGGACAAAGCAAATATTCAAGGATAAGCATAGTTTCAAAGTTCCCGTTTTATTTTCCCTCCCTACACTTAGACTGAACATTGTCCCCAATGTTCCCCGAAAGTATCAAAGTGATAATAATGAAAGGTAATTAAAAACGAAAGAAACTAGTACTCCCCTGATTAGCTCGGTAGGATCCGTGTGAAGTGGTGGTTAAATCCTTTCCAAGAAGAATTTATGCGTGAAAAGCTCCTTCCAATCTTATGTAACTTCTTCTTGATAAATTAAACCTGCACACTTGAAGAAACAAACGAAACCTTCGCGTAAAATATGCGGTAATAATATATATAAGACTCGATTTAAACTAGGATATAATGCTTGTGGAATGGATGCTTATAGAATTTCTGGAAAATTAAGACCTGGAAAATTCCAAAAATTTATAAGAAGCTCAGAAAACGAGAAAAAAGTAATCTGTTGTTTTTAATCCTTCCTGACGCCGTCAGGTTGCGATCCTGATGCCGTCAGGTTATCCTGACAAAAACTGGTCTGCGATTTTCTGGAAAAAATTCTGGAAAATTTACATCTTTAGAATCTGGAAAAATTTCTGCAAAACATCCATTATGACTCGATACAAGCATTTGACTCGAACAAACACACAAATATATCTTTTAATTAATTGTTATTCTCATGTTTACGTTTCCTTGAAAATGTGTGTAATCCTCCCTACACTTATCCCTTATGTAAAATACCTTTATATGCAATTAAGACGAGGTTAAAAACAAAATAAAGCATTTTTACAAATTTAAACATGAGAATAAACAATCAATAAAAGATATATGACACTAACAAGCAAACAATTAAGCATGGGTTGCCTCCCACGAAGCGCTTTTCTTTATTTAAGAGTCTTGTAGCTAGACTCGTAGTTGTGCTCCTACGTACCGATATAAGTAAGCCTATCCTCAACAATGTCATAAGGATCAAACTTATCATTCAAGTTCCTAATAGTACGTTCGGTTAGATATGCCTTTTCAAACTTCTCTCCATCGGGATCATAGATTGTTATCCTATTGTGCCACTCTCTATTACCGTCACTAGGCGGTCTATCCCAATCCCATTTGTGTTTAGATTTCTCAACTTTCCACTTATTCATGACAAGGTTGACGGGCAAGCTTCCTAAGAACTCGGTCATCTTCCAAAATACTAAGGCGTCCTCGAACGGGTTCACTTCCATGTCCCTAGCCATTTCTCTTTCTTGGAAAGTTTCTTTACTAGTGAAGGCTTCATCTAGGTAAAAAGGTCTTTGGGGGCCTATGAGGTTCTTATTTATCTAAGGTCCATATCTAGAAGGCTCTCTATCCAACCTAATCTCATGTGGGATTTCCTCTTCTTTGTAGTACGTATGCTTTTTGACATCGTAAATTGACCTAGCACTCCCCTCTCCTACCACTATCTTGGACATCTTACAATCGATGATGGCACTAGCGGTAGCTAAGAATCCTCTTCCTACTAGTAATGGGCATGTCGGGTCCTTATTCATGTCTAGCACATGAAAGTCGGCCAAAAGAGTCAACTCTCCTACGTGTACTATCATGTCTTTTATTATTCCTACCGGACGTGCAACACTACCGTCCGCTAGACCTGAGATGGTTTCCGTTGGTTCTATTTTACCTAAGTTAAGGCTTCTATGGAGAGACAACGGAACAAGATTGATGCATGACCCTAAGTCGGCTAGAGCGTCGAGAGGTTTGGAAGTTCCAAGCCTACACGGAAGAGTGAATAGCTCAGGATCGTCTAACTTCTTAGGTAAACTATTTCGCACAAAAGCGGACCCATGTTTTCCAAGCTTAAGTTCTAACTCATATTTTTCTTTTAAAGCATTATAATAAGGTGCATGAGCTAAGACCTCAAGAATCGGTTTTTCTTGATGGAGTTCCTTGTACTCCTCCTCTAAACTAGGTTTGGATTCTTGGTTGATGGGTTTCTTAAGAGTAGGTTCCACCAATGGTGTAGGGCCTTGGTACCTCATTTTGGATGGCTTGGAACCCTTTTTGATAGCATTTACCGAGTGAACCGTTGGGTGTGAGGGGCATGGATGTGCATTCTCCCATGGTGAACAAGAACATGAAGTCGACGAAATCGAATTCACTTTTGGGTTCTTTATAGTATCACTTGGGAGTGCTCCAACTTCCCGTTCATTGAAGGCTTTTAAGAGGGCATCAATCTTGTTTGTCATCTCATTTTCTCTTTGCTTAAAATCGGCTTCAAGCTTAGTCAATCGAGTCTCTTGAGATGACAGGAATCTAGATGCAATTGCCTCAAGATTAGTGGGGTTCCCGGTGTTTAGAGAGTTGAACCTATTAGGTGGACTAGATGAGATTTGGGGTGTGCTTGAGTTTTGGTTCCACTTAAGGTTAGGGTGATTTCTCCATGAGGGGTTGTAAGAGTTTTCTAAGTTGTTTTGTTCGGGCTTGAAAGTGTACCACTTTTCTCCCGCTCCGTCGGTACGCATGGAGGCGTAGTCCGCAAAAGCTTGTTCGGGGAATCTTGTGCAATCACGAGTGTCATGGGGACCACTACATAACTCACAAGGTAGAGTGATTTTATTCACTTGACGTGATGACTTAGGATTTTCGTAGGAACTCATTAGGTATTTAACTTGATCTTCAAGTTCGATCATCCTACGGTTGGAAGGTTGTGAGTCAATGGGAGGCAAGGAGATTGCCTTAACGGTTTTGGGCAGCTTACGGGGGTCATCCCAACTTTCGTTGTCATAGAGGGCAAGGTCCTCTATTATACCCCATGATTCTTCCGCGGTGAAATCACTAAGTTTTCCACTGGCCGCTTGGTCAATGGATCGCTTGGTGGGGATGTTGACATGATCATAAAAGATTTGGACTTGGAGCCAAAGATCAATGCCGTGATGAGGGACTTTATGAAGTAAATCCTTGAATCGAGTCCATGCTTCGTAGAGAGATTCACCTTGACGTTGTTGGAACATCAAGATGTCATTCCTAAGCTTAGTGGTTCTCCCCAGTGGGAAAAATTGAGCAAGGAAGCAAGAGGTAAGATCATCCCAACTTGAGATGGAGCTGGCGGGAAGTCGCTCAAGCCAATTACAAGCTTGGTCCCGTAGAAAGAATTGGAAGAGACGCAGGCGCGTGGTCTCCCGAGTAGTAGCATCAAGGTCAATGGAATCGACAATTTTGAGGAAATCCCTCAGATGCTGATTAGGATCTTCGGAACGAAGTCCATGGAATGCACATCCGTTTTGCACCAACCGGATGGTGTTGGATCGCAGGGCCGTAGTTTGGGCTTGGTCGGGAAGCTCAATGGTGTTCCTATAGCCTAAGTGGCTTGGTCTCGAATACTCACCAAGAGTACGGGCTCTTGGTGGGTCAATTGGTGGTGGGTTGATGAATGGTGGGTGGTTATCACCTTCCATGATGAAAAGTGATGGGGTCATGAACAAAAGTCACGAAGAAGGGGGATAGACTAAGAGGAAGCTAAAAATGAGAAAAAAAGTTTACTTGATAGGAATCAAGTAAAGAAACCTAAACGAGGTGGACTACTAACTAGCTATTCTATTCCCCGGCAGCGGCGCCAAAAACTTGATAATGCTACACGCGTCGTTCGGGGTCAAAGGAACTTCCTTTTCGTCGAGCAAGTTTTTCAACACCCTAGGCAGTGAACCTAATCGTTGTAGTGTAGTATTAGGGTAAGCCACGGGTATTGATATCGTTCTCTAGGGGAATAGGAATGCTAGTAAGAAGTTACTACGCTAAGGTTGGGGTTGAGGAAGATTATTTTTTATCTTTTTATATTTTTTTAGGAAATGGAAAGGTACGAATCTCGGGGTATTGGATTTCGGGGGTTGGTATTACTACCAATTACTCTACTTATCTAATTATCTAATCTAAGGTGTATGTAGTCTATGTCTAATTATTGTGTGCTCGTATGATAGTTTAAAGATGTGTTTACTTAGGTTTTACTACTCCTTAATTATCTCCTATTGGTGGTTGAATTGTCACTTCCTCATTCCTAGTTGCGTTGTGTGTCTAAGGTTGTAGGGTATGCGTTTCTCCCTAACTCTTTGAACTTACCAAAGGGTCTCGTCTACAAAACCCACTAGGGATAATAAACTCTTACTCTAAGGCACTCTTTGGATGGTTTAGCTTACAACTACTCAAGGAGTCATATTCTAAGGTTCACAAAGATTCTATCAAGCATTAAGTGCACAACGAATGACCTATCGCATTACTAGATCATTAATCAACTAAGATAAGAAACAACCAATCAATATTCAATAATTAAGTTTCATATTCCCTAAGCAAACACACAAGTAAATTAGCCGGACATGGAGAACATGCAAGCATACACACAAATAATCAAAGACATAATTGTATTAATGAAGTAAAACACTTATCTTGGTGTAAGATAGGGTTTGGAACCCTAAAATACTGTACAAGACAGCCTTGGTTCGGTTTAGGTTTTTACTCCAAAAGACTACACACTAAATACTGAAAAATTCGGATTCTATATATAATAATACATATGCGACGGCGTCACCTTATGTTTTGTGAGTCCGTCGTGTCACCGTCATTAGGGTTTCATCTTGGCCACGTTAGACTTGCGACGGCGTCACCTTATGCTTGTGACGCCATCCTCTTCAGCTTCTGACGCCGTCTGGATTACATCTAGGCCGTCTGAGTTGCGTTGTTAGGTTGTATCTTATCTTAATTGTGTGTTTTCTTAGATTTATGAAACTTAGTCATTAATTATTGTTAGGTTGTATCTTATCTTAATTGTAAGTGGCTTAGGAGTGCAACTAGGCTATCGTTGTGTTTAATGCTTGAATAATCTTTGTGAAAGTTGGTTTATGAATGACTTAGTGGATTTCTTAGGCTAAACCCAAAGGTAACCTCAAAGAGTTAGGGCAAAGGCACACCCTACGACTTTAGGAAGCATAACACGTTAAAGATAATGTGTGACAACTCAACCATCAATAAAAGATAACTAGGGAGTAATATTATCTATGTAAACACATTTTTAATCATCATACGAGCACACATCAAATAGATATAGCTACCCGTAGAATTAGAATAGTAGAAGTAATCGGTAGAAGTAACACCCCCAAACCAATTGCCCCGAGATTTTACCCTTAGCTTTCTAAAAAACCAATAAAAGATAAAAAAAAAAGAATCATCCTCAACCCTACCTTAGCGTAATACATTTCTTGCTAGCATTCCTATTCCCCTAGAGAACAATATCAATCCCTGAGGCTTACCCAATACTACACTACAACGATTAGGTTCACTGCCTAGGGTGTTGAAAAACTTGCTCGACAAAAAGGAAGTTCCTTTGACCCCGAACGCGCCTCCCGCGTGCATCAAGTTTTTGGCGCCGCTGCCGGGGAATGGAATAGCTAGTTAGATTTCTATCTTGTTTAGGTTCCCTTGCTTGATTCCTATCAAGTAAGAGTTTTTCTCATTTTAGCTTCCTAGTAGTCTATCTCCCTTCTTCATAACTTTGTTAGTAATCCCATCACTTTTCATCATGGAAGGTGACCACCACATCACCCAATTACCATCGACCTACCACCAATTGGCCCACCTAGAGGCCATACTCTTGGTTAATACTCTAGACCGAGCCACCAAGGCTATAGGAACACCATTGAGCTCCCTGATCAAGCTCAAACTACGGCCCTGCGATCCGACACCATCCGGTTGGTGTAAAACGGATGTGCATTCCATGGCCTTCGTTCTGAAGATCCTAATCAGTATCTCAAGGACTTCCTTAAAATTGTTGATTCCATCGACCTTGATGCTACCACACGGGAGACCACGTACTTGCGTCTCTTCCAATTCTCTCTACGGGACCAAGCTAGTAATTGGCTTGAGCGACTTCCCGCCGGATCCATCTCAAGTTGGGATGATCTCACCACTCGTTTCCTCGCCAAATTTTTCCCACCGGGGAGAACTACCAAACTTAGGAATGACATCTTGATGTTCCAACAACGTCAAGGCGAATCTCTCTACGAGGCGTGGACTCAATTCAAGGACTTACTCCATAAAGTCCCTCATCACGACATCGATCTTTAGCTTCAAGTCCAAATCTTTTACGATCATGCCAACTTCCTCACCAAGCGATCCATTGACCGAGCGGCCGGTGGAAGGCTCACCAATCTCACCATGGAAGAATCATGGGATATCATAGAAGAGCTTGCCGGTCAAAGCTACGAAGATTGGAGTGAATCTCATGAAACCCCCATAAGAACGGTAAATGCCATATCAATACCTTGTGAGCCTTCCAACATTACCGAAGAGCAATTTAGTGCTCTTGAGAAAAAGATCGACTATCTAATTGAGAGGCAAAAGAAAGCACCTGGACCAATCCATCGAGCAACGGTTAATTCCATTGACTCCGTCAACCACCCAATACCTATCTCTGAATCACCTAGCCGTGAACAAAATCCCAATTTTGTACGACGCTTCCGATCTACCTCTCCAATTCCGCTCTCACCAAGCTTCAAAACACAAATGAGAGAATACATGGCAGCCCATTCGGAAAGATTAGCCAAATTTGAAGAAGAGGTTTATAGGCAAAGGGAAGAAATGCCGGAAAAAATGGCAGAGATGATGAACTTGGTGAAAGAGTACACTAAGAAGAAAGTTCCCAAAAAGGTGTTAGTGAGAAACGATGACCACGCTTCCCCCACTTTGTTTGTTAATGCCATTTCCATTGTTTCCGATAAGGGTGGAGTAGTTGAGAAGAAGGAGACTGTAGGATCGATATATTTATTGTGTTGATGATTCGGGTGGTCTTGGATGATCAAAATACATGTTTGCCATTAGAGAGAGAAGTAGAGAGTTGGGTGTTTTCTTGCTAGAGACTTGGTATACAAAGGTATGGAATGTTAGATTGAAAAGCACCACCCCTTCCATGGATGGAAGGGGTATTTATAGTTACAAATATACCGTCCTCCTGTCGGACTGTGGATCAGGCATACAGTGGGTAAAGACCCGTCCTTCCTCCACGGTGTTACACTAAACTATACTACGCTACAAACTAACTAATAAACTGCTAAATAACGTAAATAACTACAAGTTTACGAGCTAACTTATGCTAGATAATATTTGGGGTGGCTGACTCTTCACTATGGAATTTTCTAATTCCTAACAATCTCCCCCTAAGGGAGGTCACCCCATGTTATACATTTCGAATCCTAGCATTCTATTCTTGACTTTGTTCTTGAGCTCGTATACTTCAATTCTTCAATTCCACAATCTTTGTGCATTAGTAGCGATTCTTTAAGGTCCGATAACTTTGCACTTTAAGTGGAGGCCTTTAACTGATCCACATCTTTGATGATCTTCGAGCTTTCTTTGAGATCATCAGCCACAGCAAATCTCTCTGGATCATCCATAGTTGTGTTGCCTTCATGTGATGTTATGACTTTTGGACTGACATGCTCACTCTTTTGATTCATGACATCTTTCCATCAGAGTAGCGGAAGCTTTACTGGTTCATGATATTTGCAGCAGCGTAGCAGAAGCATAGTATAAAAATATCAGAACCAGGTTATGTAGATATGCACCAGTCATGATTTCTTCAATTAAGTGTGGATGCTGTGAGCATGCGGCTTTGGATTGACTGCTCAATTCTGATCAGCTGCAACCATCCAAATGTACCTGCAAACAACAGTTAGCAATAAAACACACGAAAGTGTCTTTGATCACTTTCGTTGAATTGAGGTACACGGCCCACGGTTCCCCGTTGATCAGTACAAGTACTGCCTGTGATCAGGAATAATTCTGAAGAATCTCCTTGACAGGGTTTCGCAGCTATTCTAGCTGTTCTCAAACCGGAACGTCTCAAAGAAGACAACACGGAGTGAGTGAACCAGCAAATTGAGATTTACTGATTGATAGAAAATGATTTGAAAACAATCACTTATTGCTTAAGATGAAAGAGTTTTGCAATACGACGAAGGTTTTATGAGAAAGATCAATTTTCAATCAAAAATACTTTTTGTATTTAAAACGAGTACACATTCGACGTGCTAGTGAAAAGAAGAGATTCACACATCGAACAGTTTTTTGAAAAGTATTTTTTTCAATCAGAGATACTTTTTGAGTTTGAAACATGAATACACATTCAACGTGCTAGAGAAAAGAAGGTTTGCACATCGAATGGTTTTTCCAAAAGTATTCGTCAATTCCAATCCTGGACCAAGGTTGATTCAAGAATGAATCGCCCCATCGTTTCTATCCAGTTGTCACAAGCTTGATCTTTTGCAATATTTCACATGTCACCCACCAAGAGCTTGTTTGATGTTGGCTCTAGAAGGATTTCCATCTTCATCGTGAATATTTTCATATCACTCGGATGTTCTGGCAATACCACAAGGATAATGCGTAGGACTCTTAATATAAACTTACTTTCCACATTGTGTGAAAAAGAAAGTCTTCAAGAATTTAGTGTCCTAACGAGATATTGTGGATGATCTCTTGGCTCTAGACTCAATTGTGCATATTTGGTTCCTGTGCCGGAGACTAGGGAGAGGGTCTCCTTCTTCAATATCAACAATCTCTAAGAGAAAGTCGATAGATTATGTAGGTTCCCCATGAGAATGAAACAAGCCCTTTTAAGAGGAACTTGAGTGGCTTGGGAAGTTTAGTGCAGTGCATCACTGGGTTCATGACGTCTTGTCTTCAATACCAGTGTAACCTTAGTAACAACCAGTAGCATATGTATTGAACCCGGTTTCTGCCCTAAGGTTGAATTGATGGAGGGCTATTTCTTTTCACCCTTTTTACATTCAATTCTTTTTCATTCTTCAACCCCTTCAGTGCTTACCGAGACTTCATTACTAGAACCTTGTTGGGTTTATTCCAGTACTAGCTATGTCTCAGTCCGCACTCTTCCCATTTCTCATTTTTCTCCTTTTTTTCATCATTCCTAAGGAATCTACACTATCAAGTAGATTGTCCCTGGGTAGATCCCTCCGGTTCTGGCGGATCGTGGGAACTAATACCTAACCTCACCATCCTTATAACTCCATGCATAAAGTAAAATGGTCGGTCTTTTGGTACAGTTCTTTCCTTCATGAAACCAATTGAAAAATCATTTGGAAAAATCAATCAAGGTACTTATGATACGAGATCAAAGCATTTTGTACCTTAATAGTTTTGATCATTTAGAAATGCTCCCCCTAGGGCATATAATTTTGAAATTGTTTAGCACATGGAGGCAAGAGTTCTTTGAAATAATTTTTTGATCACAATTTTCATAGAAAAAACCATTTGATTTTCTTGGTAAAATTCTCCCCCTCAATATGTGCATAGGATATTTGAAAACATTTTATCACATAGAGGAAAGAGTTCTTTTGAAGTACATCCACGATTACAAATTCCATTAAGAAACCATTTGAAAACTCAATCAAGGTACTTTATAAATTACTTTAAAAAAGCTTTCATACCTCGATAGTTTATTTGCTCCCCCTCAATATCTGCTTCGAGATTCGAAAGCGTTTAGCACATATGAGAGAGCAACCTGCACAATTAAATCAGAACGATCACCTTTTATCAAATTTCATTATTAAATCACAAATTCTCCCCCGATCAAAAATATCAAACCCTTTGAGATTTTGGATCCCAAGTGATTTAATTCGGTTTAGAAAACATGGGATAACTTGTGGCCTGGTTTAAATACTCATCTTGTTTTTGGATAAATTCTCCTCCTCATCATGTGCATTGTATATTTGAAGTCGTTTGGCACATGGAGGCAGGAGTGCCTATATTTGAAGTCGTTTTAAATCACTCTCCCCCTCAATCAATGACCAAAGTCAATAATTGAGTGACTTAGGTTTTGATAAAAAGAAGTCCGGTGATTTTCAAAATTTAGTTCAATTTATTTTCAAAACAATATTTTTCTATTTTCAAAACAATTTAATCAAATAATTCAAAATTGTTTAAAAATGGTATCCTGCACAAAGATACATTAGTGGTTGAGAAGCTTCCGTTGTTGTTGCTGTAGGGTTTGGGAGAAAAACCATCTGCTGATGCAGTGAGACTTCTTCTTACGTTGCATTTTGAATGCCAACTGAGGTCAAATTAAGCTCCGTTTCTTCAATCACTTAGAAGAAAACCATCTGCTGATGCAGTGAGACCTCTTACATTGCATTAATGCCAACTCTCCATAGAAGTCCAATTAAGCTCCGTTTCTTCATTTGTCAACCCAAGATATAGTTACCCTTTCCTTTCGGCATCCAATGATCTTCAATTGTAGGATCCGGATCGGGAACATTCTTATAACCAATATACCTGCATACGTTAGTGAACACACATACAGATATATGGTGGTCGACATCACCCAAACAACAATCGACTAACAAAAGTCAATGCAACATATCAATCAGATCATTTACATGTATGGGAATAATGTGTTTATCAAACACTAATCATCTAATCCTCGCAATCATATCCTAGGCACCTAGTCCTTCAACATAGGTTAACATCATTTTTAATTAAGCATATTAGGATAATTAAGAAAGCCCGTTAGATGATGTAGATTTGAAAAACATTATCCCCCTCAATCTATAACTCATTTTAAAAGCGCTGAAGTCATTGATTGAGTTTTCATTTTTTTACAAAAACTCTGAAACTGATTGATTTAATAGCAACTCATTTACCACCATTTTTGAAAAACAACAAATATTTTCCTGAAAAATTTTAGACGGAAAAACATTTGTGTAGGAACAGCAGTCCTTTTGACGACATGCTTTCCTTGTTTTGTTTTAGGATAACTGCACGAAGTATTTGAAAGTCGTTTAAGCGTAGCACTTTCCTTCTTTGAAAAACGGGTTGCTATCTGAAATAATAGCAAGCCATAGTTTAAGTTCGGGTTACAGTCTGAAATAACTGCAAGCCATTTTTGAAGCGCGGGTTACAGTCAGAAATAACTGTAAGCCATATTTTGAGACATGTTTAGAAAGAATTATTTACACCTCCTACTCGAACTTCATCTATGGTCCCGTGCCATTATTGAATGACATTTCTAAGACCGCAGATGTTATCGATACCAGAAGACATGTCTTGAGAAAACTATATTTTAGGATTTTTTTTTTCAAATTTTCTGATTTTTATGGGTTTTTGTTGATTTTATATTTTTCTATTTTCTTTTTCTTGGTTTTATATTTTTCTATTTTGTTTTGCTGGTTTTATATTTTTGTATTTGGTTTTTCCGATAAATATATACAAAGATAGAGTAGATGATATAGTAAAAGAAGATGATGATACGAGTACCGAGATAAGGATATCGAGCAGCTCCATTGTAGAAGATAGAAATCGTCATCTCTTAAACATTCACCACCAAAGCTTCCAAGGCTCTTGCATAGAAGAAAGAAATTGAACCATCTGAAAGAGAGACTTTGGCAGCTTCCCCCCAAACCGAAAGACCTTTAGCTGAGCAGATTCAAAGCTTTCTTTCAAGCTTCCATTAGCCAGGTGCACCAAGAAGCACACCATTATCATTTATCCCGCTGCTCCATTTAAAGAACGATAATCGAGGTTCTCCGTTCGAGGTTATATCATCAACAAGAACAACAGCAACATATCATCCCATGTATAAATAATCTTCTCAAATTTCTTTTTCACTGATGTCTGAATCGATTCATTCCAAAAGGTGTCAAGAGAACAATTCCCCCAAGTAGTTGAATTGATGCAGTCAGCCTCTTTGTATAATGCTCAAGAACTCTCCCAAATACACATCATGAGGGGAATGAAAACACCTCCCCATGTTCACATTTTTCTTCCCTGATGATCATGTATGAAGCTCAAGAACCCGAAGTACACCAATATCCAAGAGCTCTCCCGAATACACATCATGAGGGGAATGAAAACACCTCCCCATGTTCACATTTTTCTTTCCTGATGATCGTGTATGAAGCTCAAGTATCCGAAGTATACCAATACACAAGGAATGAATAACTGATAACATTAAAGAAGCAGGCCAAGTCACTGATTATCTCTGCGGGTGACAATCTCTGCATATGTCAACTCCGGAATAAGTGATTATATCTCTGAATCACTGATTAAGCACTCAAGTGAAACAGCTGAGCATCCCCAATGTACACAATCTCTCTCCCCTGATCATTGCGATACCATCGAAATCACCACACATTAGTGTACCTCTTTTATCTTCAGAAACTTTCTCTAACATCACTTCCCCCACGTAGATGAAATACTAACACTAAACGCCTTGATGAGTAAAATCTTGAGTTTCTCTGCGGTCATGACATTTGTGTTCCCGGGATATCTTCAATCACTTAGAAGAATTAAGTTCATCAAGTTTACTCGTCATGAGTCAAACATTGAGTTTCTCTGCGGTAATAACATTTGTCTTCCCGGGGTATCTTTAATTACTTAGAAGTATTAAGTTCATCAAGTTTACTCGTGTTTAGGTGCTTATCTCCTTACTCCTTGCTGGTTTTTGACACTTCAGAATCAACAACTCTTTGTAAGTCCGTATACTAGAAATATTTTGAGAATAACATCATTAGCTCAAATGTATCTGTGAGAGTCAACTTGCTGAAGAATAGCGTGAGCAAGTATAATTAGGGATTAAATTTGGCATTTCAAACTCCCCCAATTAGTGCTCTCCCCTAAACTGACAATCTGTTTGATAAATGCCCAGAATAAGAAGAAGTCTTTTGATAATCACATGCAACTCGTCTTTTAGTCTTCTAATCATACAGCAGAAAATGTAGAACCGACTGTAGACTCGACCTTCTTCTAGATTGTCCAGTTGGGGAATAGATAGTTAACATCTTCAACTCACACCAAAAAAAAAAGCATCCCACCAAAAAGCATCCCAATTAACTTACATCTTGCAAATCCCCTTAACTAAAATCCCTCCCAATCAAATAAGAACAGAAAGATGTTCATCAAGAAAATCAGCAATCAGGCCGCAACTAACACACAAGATGGTAACACCAAACTACCAATCACATCAAACAAGAACAGAGAGATTGTTCGGAACCATCATGTTGATGTATACGTGAAGCATTAACCGGAAGCACTTTGTCGATAAACTCATCAATCCAAGTGAAGATGTCAACCAACGGCTCTTAGAAGAGAAAAACTCCATGTGAAGATAATCCGATAAGAAGAAGCTCGGTTCTTACATGAGTTTAGAGCCGTATGACCATTTATATTCTCAAATGTCAATCAACAATGCAAAAAATTCACACTTCTTCTCCCCCTCAAGAATTGCATACGTAGTTGCCATTCTTGATTAAACAAGTGAACATCAGCCAAATGTAGTCTATTCACACTTCTCCCCCGCAAAATTAGCACAGGATGTCGCCATCGTCATTATAGTTGAGAAAGTGGAATCAGAAAACAATCAACAGTAGCCCGGTTCACTTGATGACTGAAGGGCATGGAAAAAGTATGAAGCATGTTGATGAGAATGGTCATAATTGAGAAGATTTCTCTTCTTCAGAAGATAAAGCGCACTGACACGTACACTTTTCTTTTCTTTAGAGTATGAGGCATGAACTGTTGTGTTCATACGTCATAAGAAGATTTCTCTTCTTTTGAAGATAAAGCGCACTGAAATGTACACTTTTCTTTTCTTTAGAGTACGAGGCATGAACTGTTGTGTTCATACGTCATAATCTCTCTCTTTTCAATCTCTTTTGGCAAAACATGTAATCAATCCCATTATCATTCAGTAGGCTTTTTTTCGTGACAGATGATGGAGAAAACCCAATATGATGAATTTGACCTCGAAGTAAACTAACCCGAACTCGTGACTTAAACTTGCACATATGTAACAAAGATCGGTGCCGAGACTTCATCGTCCATTGAATCTCTAAGTACTCTATACTCTTCAACCAACCAACCATCAAGTAATAGACGTACATCACCTCTTGAAAATCCACAATTGAATGTGACACTGAGCACTACAACGTAACTCCTTTAAGTGATAGTTATATTGTGGTGATAAGAGCCTAATTCCCCCAAGTGGTAAAAGAAGAGGTAAAAGTCACCAAACAATAACTAGATTTCCAAGTCTTCGTTTTTGATAATAAGCTCGAACAAGGATCATGAAGAATCTTCATCCATCCATCCCCGATACCTTCAGATACTAAGTACACTTGCCCGTGATAATTCACTTCAACCTCAAATAAATAATAATGAATTAACGCCATAGTCACATCTTCTGGATAAAAGCTTAACTCTAGCCTCCTTTTACGAATTAAGTGAACTCTGATAATGGTATCATCCCGACCATGGTTTAATGCACATAACCCCGTAAAACCATATAATAACCAAACTACCATGACGAATATCCAAGCACACATCCAATTCATGAAGTACACCCTTTTATCCCTTCTTCGAAGCATAAATCGTAGCACCAGCATCAAAATGAGATCCCGAAATACACTTTTTTTTCTCCAGGATGGTTCCATCATTACGGGATTTTACAACTCTATGGTTTAAACTGAGAAATAGTTTCTTTCGCGGAATTTTACAAAACCAAGAATAAACCGTAAGATAGATCCGGAAACGCACTTTATAATTACCAGGATGTTTCCACTGTCACGGGATTTTACAAATCTATGATTTAAACCGAGAAATAGGTTCTTTCGCGGGATTTTATAAAATCAAGACAAAACCGTAAACAATGTCAGCTTGAATGTGTTATGACAACTTTGGTTTCAGTGAATATCTGTTTTAGGGGAACATGCAGTGGTTCATCAACGTACATTTACCAACATCAACAACATCATCAACCATCCAATCAACACTTTGGTAATCACATCATTCACGCATTATGTCGGCTATTGTAGTGATCGCATGGAGAAGTAAACCCGATATACCAAACTTGATCATGAAGCAAAATTCCCCAGATTTGTTACTTAAACTTGTACTAATCCTTGTGAAGAAGAAACGGTGTACCCAATGTACAAAACCTCTTGACATTCTCAACTGAGTCAGACACCGAAGTGATAGTTACGTTTTGGGTTAAATGAGAAAGAATCACAACCGTAATTAAATAGCCAAGTCTTTATCACTCTCAATAAACGCCCAAACAAGTCATCTTCGCGGAAGGGTAGAAAGAAAGAAGATGAAATAAGCAATCGCGCTTGGAAAAACTCGCATCAAATCCAAATAAGAAATACCGTCTGACCAACCCAGTAGTCAACATTTTCTAATGAACACTTCAAGCCGTGAATTTGTATCCATCCGTGAGAATTAACCATACCAAAAATATTACTCCATTAAAAATAAAATTTCATCCAAATATTTGACAAAATATTCGGATAACATTTTTAGTTTTCAATGAGTTCTAATATAACAATCATCCTCATCCTAATCCAATCTATTGATACAATCCATGCGAGCCCTACACAGGTCCAAATTAGATAAAAGCCCAAATCCAATATCAATATAACATATACAGAGATTGAGAGTGGTAAACGGTCCATGGGCCTTTTTCAGTCAAATCACGTGATACCCAAATTATTATGAGTATAAGGAGCCACATATCTCACACATACCCTAATAATCAACACACACAAACCCTAAAAACACTCCATCCGCCCCCAAATAATCTCAGACGCAAATTTCCCCAGAAAAAAAATCCTCATGTGAGCAATCAAGTGAAATATCATCTAACCCTAATCCTTCTCACAAAATAATGTACGCCTCTATCCCATTTTCATCCCAATATATCAAAACCCTAATAAGTCATACCAATCAAACCTAATATCTTATATGTCCGCCCCCTTCATACAAGATTTCTGGAACTCATGTGATCGCCACAGAGATGGCATGATCCATAAAGATGATTTGTCTTCTTGATCCGTACAAAATGGGTTCACAGGTAGGTTTAATAAGTGATGTTGTTATTCGGTTTGATTAACGAACGAATCAAGGACAGAAATTAACATATTGTTAACTTTCTTCTCTTAATGATTCAGATATTAAACTGAAGCTAAGTCTTCAAAAAAATGATCAATGAGGAATAAGGCTCAATTACCGAATCTTTAAAAGATTAAATAAATTGACCCGAAACTGAGATCACTTTTAATTTCTGAGTATGGTTTTCTTCAGTTTTGAGGAATGGTAGAGGGATAGAGTTGATGAAGGGATAGGATATTATGACTTAAGTCGTGTATGTTTGATCTTTGTTGATGATCTTTGTCGTACATATGATGTAATACCTGAAGTCGAGTGTTATTTGGTTAATGGTGTTTTAGTGATGTGGTTGAGGTCTTGTGGTTATATCTTCTCATTCTTCATTTCTGTCACGCTGTCAAGTCGCTACTTTTATACAAACCAAGTCGCCACCCAAATTTTCAAACCAAGTCGCTACCTTTTTTTTTTCAAACCAAGTCGCCACCCAATTTTTCAAACCAAGTTGCTACCCGTTTTTCAAAGCAAATCGCTAGGGTCATGAGTTAACTCGCTAGATAAGACAAGTCGCTAGCCAACTCGCTACAGTTGTTGACTTAATAGTCAACAACTCGCTACCAGGTACAAGTCGCTAAATATAAGGTATAACTAAGTCGCTACCAAATACAATGCATCTAGACAACTTGTAAAGACAAGTCGCCACATAACTAAGTCGCTAGAAAGATTGACCCAACTCGCTACCAAGACTTTTGACATTTTAAGATGAGTTTTCCGACCTCTTTTCTGACCAAATTCATGATAAACCCAGAAAAAGCATAAAAAATGCTTCCTTTTTGCCATGTTTGACCATGTAATTTACCGTTTAAGACCATATATTGTATCACGAATATTGGTAAAAAAGTCAGAAAAGATGATGAGTAGTTACAACTGCAGTTTTGACAAACATTTGACACAAAAACAGATGTAACCATTGGTACAATTGAACAATGACCAAATAACTCATTTGTAAAAACAGTTAACCACAAACTTATGAAAAAGAGTTTTCCAGTCAATAAAACAAGTACACCAACAGCATAAACAGTTTCAAACACGAATAAAAACCACAAGAAATCATCAAAACACAAAAACCTTGGCTCTGGTACCAATTGTAGGATCGATATATTTATTGTGTTGATGATTCGGGTGGTCTTGGATGATCAAAATACATGTTTGCCATTAGAGAGAGAAGTAGAGAGTTGGGTGTTTTCTTGCTAGAGACTTGGTATACAAAAGTATGGAATGTTAGATTGAAAAGCACCACCCCTTCCATGGATGGAAGGGGTATTTATAGTTACAAACATACCGTCCTCCTATCGGACTGTGGATCAGGCATACAGTGGGTAAAGACCCGTCCTTCCTCCACGGTGTTACACTAAACTATACTACGCTACAAACTAACTAATAAACTGCTAAATAACGTAAATAACTACAAGTCTACGAGCTGACTTATGCTAGATAATATTTGGGGTGACCGACTCTTCACTATGGAATTTTCTAATTCCTAACAGAGACTGAGAGCAGCAAGGATAGTAAGGACAAGGATGAGGCTGAGACTGATAATGAACCTAAAATCATTAAACACTACCTTAAGCATGAGATCAATAAGAAAACAATTATTAACCAATTAAACAACTTTAGGTACAATAATGTTCTTAGGAAAGCCCTGTTAGGTAAAATAAAAGAAGAAGAATATGACACCATGCCTATGGGACCTATGTACGAATTGATTCTGAGAAAACCAGTAACTAAGAAACAAGAGATTTCTAGGAACTTCGTAATACCATGTAGCATTGGTGACTTAGAGAATATAAATGCCTTAGCCGATCAGGGATTCGATGTAAACATAATGCCGCTATTAGTTTATAGTAAGTTGATTAAGGAGGAGCCAACCAAGACAAATCTTAGACTTGCCTTAGCAAATCACTCATATGTTTATCCCATAGGAATAGCGAAGGATGTCTTAATTGAGTTTGCCAATATTGTCTATCCGGTGAACTTCGCAATCGTAGACATTGAGGAAGATAATAACATGCCATTAATCCTTGGAACACCTTTCCTGGCCACCGCCAAGGCAACCAAAAAATGCGGTAAGGGTATCATGATACTCAAGAGTGGCAAAGTACAAGTTAGGATACCTATTGTTCCGAGATATCCTTTGAAGATTATGGAGAAGATAAAGGATAAGAATTCGCAGGTCTCCAATAATGCGGTTAAGAAGAAAATTGGTGAATGGGAAAAAGGGCTTAGAGATTTTGTGAGTCAAGGGATAGATTCGACATTATGGAAACGTGATAAAAATTAGGGAACAACTACACCACGAAGCCACTCCCTCAAAAGAACCCTAAAGAATTCTTGAAAGGAGAAAAGGTGCTTTTGTATAGATCAAAATTAAAAGCATTAAGAGGAAGGAATAGGCCAAAATGGTTTGGACCCTATACGGTGAAAGAAACTAATTTAAAAAGTGAAACCATTATCATATTGGACGACGATGGGAGAGAGTTCACGGTAAGCATACAACGTGTACAACCTTATGATGAAGGCTTAGTGAAAGAAAATAATAACGATAAGGAAGTCACGTAGGGGCACGACTTCGAGTCTAGCTACAAGACTCATAAATAAAGAAAAGTGCTTCGTGGGAGGCAACCCATGCTTAATTGTTTGCTTGTTTGTGTGTCATATATGTTTTTCATTGTTGTATGTTCTCATGTTTGATTTTGTGAAAATGCTTTATTTTGTCTTTAACCTCGTCTTAATTACATATAAAGGTATTTTACAAAAAGATAAGTGTAGGGAAGATTACATACATTTTTAAAGAACACGAACATGAGAATTACAATTAGTGAAATTGATATATGTGTCTTTGTTAGAGTCAAATGCTTGTATCGAGTCATAATGGATGTTTTACAGGAATTTTTCCAGGTTTTAAAGATGTAATTTTTCCAGAATTTTTCCAGGAAAACGCAGCAGACCAGTTTATGTCATGACAACCTGATGGCGCCAGGATTAAAGCCTGACGACGTCAGGTCAAGCAGAAACAACTTATCAATTTTTTTCGTTTTCTGTGCTATTTATAAATTTTTGGAAATTCTCAAGTCTTAATTTTCCAAAAAATCTGCAAACATCCATTCCACAAGCATTATATCTTAGTGTAGTTGTGTCATATATAGTTTTACCGCCGATTTTACGCAAAGGTTTCGTTTGTTTTCTTAAAGTGTGCAGGTTATATTTGGCAAGAAGAAGAAACACAACATTGGATGAAGCTTATCACGTATACATTCTTCTTGGGAAAGAATTTAACCACAACTTCACACGGATCCTAACGAGCTAATCAGGGGAGTACTAGTTTCTTTCTCTTTTAATTACGTTCCTTTATTATAACTTTGATACTTTCGGGGAACATTGGGGACAATGTTCAGTTTAAGTGTAGGGGGAGAATAAAACGAGAACTTAGAAACAATTCTTATCCTTGATCATTTGTCTTGTCATTAGTAAATTGTGTAATAAACTATGAGAAATATTTGTTAGGGTAATTTTAGCACCAAATTAAAATTTTTTATGACATGTACGAGGTAAAACTTTAGTATTAATAAAGCATCTCATGGATAGGAGTTATATGACTAGCACAAAAACCGTTTACCACTCAAATTCCACCCCAAAAATTTGAGGTTCGCCCCTAGATTTTAGGAATAAAAGCATTCACCTTTAATGCTTAGAGAGTGTACCGGTAGTATAATAGATTCTAGAACTTGTTTGTGATGCATTCCGAGATCACTAGTGAGACTACACTTGTGGAGTTAGGAATAACTAAATGATAAGAGGCATTAGGATAACCCTTGTTTTAAACATGTATTATAATTACTTCTTCCACGTCGGTTGAGTAATTACCCCACACCCATGCGATATACTTATCTTTAGTACACGATACCCCTAGTTAACCCCTCAGAGCCTATCCTTTTCGCGGTTCTCATGATGTTTCGGTTTTCTGGAATATTAATGAAGAGCATTGTTTACAATCCGCACCCAAATGTAGACCCAAATCTCCTTAGCCTACCTTGTATGCACTCACCTTTAGTGCATTATTATTATCATTACTAAACCCTTAGTTCAATTATCTAGTTACTTGCATGGTTGCTAAGTCGAGTCATATATTTTTTACACAGTTTTGGGATGATTGGGACTCATGGGTAAAAGTAATATTTTTATGGAGTAACGGGAAGGAACGTTAAATTCAAATTCCCTTTGTCTACGTAATTAAATACTCTGTTAATACAAATAAACCGTAAAAACATTTATTAATATTTTGCGATCTCTTTGTGTTTTGTTGATAACAAATATAATGTTATCTTAAGTATAACTTTAAGGATACGTGTTACTTTTGTAAAGCATTTACATATAGCCATTTAAATACAAAAATGTAGTAATTAAGCATTTGTTGTAATAGTTTATTAGGATGGGTAAAAACCATAACCCATGGATCTTAACCCATACCCAAGAAGACTAGATACAATGTATACTTAGATACATTGAATCTAAAGATAACCCATGGACCAACCCATAACCCATGACCCATAACCAAAAAACCCATGGGCAAAGAGGAGCGTTCCACGGATCCCTAGCTTTGTGCTAGCCGGATCCCTTGTGGAAGGGATCCGTGGGATCCGGGGAACAGTGAAGAATTTTGCCTATAAATAGAGAGCCATTTTTCATTCTAACTCACCCCTCTTCTTACTAAATCGCTCATACACTCTCATTCTCTTCTAACATATAGATCACTTGATCTAGAGAGTTTTTCTTCTTTCTTTCTATTTGTGATCCTCATATAGGTCCTTCTCTAAGGCGAGATCACGAGCATTCTACAAGTCATTCAAGCAAGGGGTCCTTGATTGATTTGTCACTCCGCAAGATTTCTGTTGCGAAGATCTTGTATTTGATATTTCACATATTTGTTGTGTAATAGTCGTGTTGGTTTGGTCCACCGTGCTACGGACTCGGTATTTAGCTTTGTACTGGAAAGAGTGTAAGCAACGTTGTGAAGGCTTCTCCGCCAAGTGAAGGAGTTTGTTGACATAGTGCTTGAACTCTCGAGTAGGTGACTCGGGGAGTGGAGTAGGGCAAGGAAGGTGTCCTTGTAGCCGAACCACTATACATCGGTTGTGTCTTTTCTTTCCCTTCGCTTTACTTTATTTACTTGCTTTATCATTAGATCTATACTTTCTCTACATCCACAAGATCTCACATAATTAATGAATCTAAAAGTTTTTGAAACTAACGTAAAATCGGCAAAACTATTCACCCCCCCCCTTCTAGTTTTCCATATACTCCAAGTGTTTTGATCTTTTCAAATTAGGTCAATTAGTGTTAGAGAAATAAAAACTCAAGTGTAGGGATGCTCCTATGAATCCCTTATATTTTGATGTTATCGTAGAGGATGGTAGAGTAAAAATGTATGCACAAAAAAAATGAAGAAAAACATACGAGCTACCATCCTACATCTATCTTTAAATTTATGTATGTTTGTTTCAAGTTATCTAGAGTTTAGTGAGTCGAGTATTGGCTTAGCAACGCCACTCTTTTCATGCTTGTAACATAATATTTTTGACTTGCCACCACTAAATCACCTATTTAATAAAACCCTTTGTTTCACTACCATAAGCCTAACGTTTCAACCCTTTTAAAGACCTCTTAGATAGTTGTTCCTAGGTGCTTACGCCAAAGCGGTGGAGCTTTGATCTAGTCTCAAGCCTATGGTAATCTATGTATTATGCCAGGTAATGAGTGTTTATCTTCCATTTCCATTTACTATATTTCATATAAACCTGATATATGAGAGAATCCAAACACCCCTTGTGAGGTGCTAGTATATAATTTTCGTGCTTGTTATGACTATTGCGGTGCTTTTACTTGTTATGAATTATTTTAAACCCATGCTTCATGCCCCCTAACTTATAAATTGATTGGCCAAAAGTACATTTGCTTGAGGACAAGCAAATACCAAGTGTAAGGATATTTGATAAGGATTTAAAATGTACACTTTAAGGGGTCATTTAAGCCCTTAATCGACTACATTTATATCCGTTACTGCTTAATTTCGTTCCTTTTCACTTTTTAGGTCTCTTGGAAGCAAAATGCTGGAATGATGCACATTTGGACGAAAAGGAGTGAATACATGAAGAAATGGCAAAGTCAAGATCGAAGCCACTCAAGCTGCTCAAATTGAACCTGTCGGCGTCCCAATCAAAGGGCGGCACCGTCCCTCTATAAAGATTTGATAAAAACATGCACCAGACGGCTTAGTGGAATTTTTGCTCATACAACCTGACGACGTCAGGCTTTGAAGAAAAAGGGCATCACTCAGACATTTCATCTTAGACGGCCCAGATCCAGAACCAAGACGACATCCCATCTGAAGCCCGATGACGTCACAACTCTAAGGTGACGCCGTCCCATCGATGACTTGGCCAAGACGAAAACCCTAATGACGACGATCTGACGGCATCCCACCTATAAGGCGACGCCGTCGCACTTGTAAATCTATATATAGAATTCGATTTTTCTACATTTAGGGAGGTAGACTTTTGGAGTAAAAACCCTAAACGTTTGTAGTCCGACTTGGACAGTATCTTAGGGTCCCAAATCCTATTTTCCACATCAAGATAAGTGCTTCAATCCAAAGTATCACTATATCTTCCATTGATTGTGTGTATGCTTGCTTGTTTAACATGTCTAGCTAAATTTCTTGTGTGTTTGCTTAGATCTATGAAACTTAGTCATTAATTATTGTTAGGTTGTCTCTCATCTTAATTGTAATTGGCTTAGGAATGCAACTAGGCTATCGTTGTGTTTAATGCTTGAATAATCTTTGTGAAAGTTGGTTTATGAATGACTTAGTGGATTTCGTAGGCTAAACCCAAAGGTAACCTCAAAGAGTTAGGGCAAAGGCACACCCTACGACTTTAGGAAGCATAACGCGTTAAATATAAGGTGTGACAATTCAACCATCAATAAAAGATAACTAGGGAGTAATATTATCTAGGTAAACAAATTTTTAATCATCATACGAGCGCACATCAAATAGACAGCTACCCGTAGAATTAGAATAGTAGAAGTAATCGGTAGAAGTACCACCCCCAAACCAATTGCCCCGAGATTTTACCCTTAGCTTTCTAAAAAACCAATAAAAGATAAAAAAAAATGAATCATCCTCAACCCCACCTTAGCGTAATACATTTCTTGCTAGCATTCTCATTCCCCTAGAGAACGATATCAATCCCCGAGGCTTACCCAATACTACACTACAATGATTAGGTTCACTGCCTAGGGTGTTGAAAAACTTGCTCGACGAAAAAGAAGTTCCTTTGACCCCGAACGCGCCTCCCGCGCGCATCGATAAACATATTGAAAAGGTAACTTCTTTGCTTAACGAGATTGATAATCTAAAGCGTCAGGTGAAAGGGAAATTGCCAATTCCCATATGCAAATATGGTGTTCCAAAGGTTTATGCATGTAATAATTATGCTATTGATGTATTGTATATTCCCCCTCCTCTTTGGAATAATGAATTTTCATATCAAGCCTATTTCTCGTACTTAAGGATAGTTTAGAGAGTCTCCGTGATATCATAGAAGAGGATAGAATAGAGAAACCACTTGATAGTGCAGTTTTCTATACCTATATGTATGCCAAACGATCTTAGGAACTCTTAGAATATGTCATTACCACATGTCCTAAAACTGGTACTAGGCGAGATAGAATAGTTGCACCCACTTCAATGCCTAAAGTCAAGCATGTTACCTTTGATGTACCTCTGAAAGCCTCAGAACCCAGCACTTCTAGACCAGAAAATCAAATGGCAGTAAAACAAACTAATGTTCCCATCATCACTTCTACCGAAGTTAAAAGTGACGCTAAAGTTAGAGAGTCAAAACCTAAAGGTAATACAAAGAAGGATAGGACTACGCAAACTAAAAGTGGTCATAAGAAGGAAGTGGAAGAACACCGTAGGGACAATAAGTTTGATTTGAACAAAAAGAATCGTGTTGGTTCTAGTATTAGCTCTAAGCTTACTGCAATTAATTTGATGTCTTATGCTGTCTGCAAAACATGTAAAGTATGTTTATTTTCTAGTAATCATGATAAATGTGTTGTGTTATTTCTGAGATCTAAGAATCAAAACCCAGTTAAGAAAGTTTGGAAAACGAAGCTGATTAAGCAATTCTGGAAACCTACAGGGAATGTGTTTACCAATGTAGGATTTCAGTGAAAGCCCAGAGGTTGAGTGTTCACCCATTGCAAACCTTTCCCCTTAACTAGATCCACTATCCCTAGAGTAGTGCTTGTTAAGGTTTGGAAGCCAACTGGTAGAATAATCCCATTAGGCACACAATGTCCTTTGACTAAGTCTAATGCTTCTACTAGTTCAGCTCCTAGTGATAACGCCATAGCACCTAGGGTTTTTGCTGATTCAAAGATTGTTTGTGCTAACCAAAAGGACCCCATTTGCACATGGGGATCCAATGCTTTCAAATTTACACCTTTGTCCATTGGTAATTGGATTAAGGCTGTTCTAAATAGATGAGGGGAAATGACTATGGCGTCTGCAGATAACACTTCAGGCCCCATTCCTCAAAGAAAAGAAAAGTGTATGTTTCAGTGCGCTTTATCTTCAGAAGAAAAGAAATCTTCTTGTTAATGGCTATTCTCATCAACATGCTTCATGCTTTCTCCATGTTCATTCAGTCATCAAGTGGATCTACTTACCTTTGATAATATATTCCTATTCACTTGTTTAATCAAAAATGGAAACTTCAGATGCAATTTTTGAGGGGGAGAAGTGTGAAGAAACTAAATGTCAGTCATCAAGGGATCTACTTACCGTTGATTGTATTCTTATTTCACTTGCTCAATCAAAAATGGCATTGGCAACATCATATGCAATTTTTGAGGGGGAGAAGTGTGAAAAAACTAAATGATAGTTATCAAGTGGATCTACTTACCGATTGATTGTATTCTTATTTCACTTGCTCAATCAAAAATGGCATTGGCAACATCAGATGCAATTTTTGAGGGGGAGAAGTGGATCTACATGTTGATGAATGTTTTTATAATGGTCATACGACTCTCCTACAACGCCTAATGTTCCACTCACTAAGGATTACTAGGAGTTATTATTTCCATTGATCAAGATGAACCATCTAGAAGTACAACTCAGACTGCTAATGAAACCCAATCTCCAGTTATTCCACAAGGCGTTGATAATGACTATCATGATATCATAGTTGCACTCATGAATAATGATACGCTCTTTGGTATTCCTTTCCCAAATCTTCACGGATCATTGTTTCTCCAAATGTGCATTCTGTAAATCAACCACATGAACATTAAGGAAAATGACAACCTCATCCGTTTGAAGACATTATTAGTAAATCTTCCAGATCAGTCTCTACATGTATATCGTTAGGAAGATGACATCGATGTTGAGGAATCATTTTCTCTGTTTTATTCAGTGGATTGATGTACATTAGATTGTTTGTTTATTCACGTGTTGGGAATTTGACACAAATTGGGCATTGGACACAAATGATGGGGAATTCTTCTTCCGTTTCAAGTTTGGTATATCGAGTTTTCTTCATCAGTGGTCACTTCAAATTGTCTACACATGGGTTGATAAATATAGTCAGAGAGAGTTTCTGTAGCAGTTGATTCTCACAGGATTCATTTGAGCTAACTGTGTTCTTCTCAAAAGATTTCAAGAATATGAGTATATTATGTGTTGCTGATTCTGAGGTATCAAAACCAGCAAGAGGGGAGGAGACATATATCTAAATGCACATCAAGTACACGTGATGAACTTAATACTTCTTATTTATTGAAGTTATTCCGGGAAGACAAATGTCATAACCGCAGAGAAACTCAGTGTCTTAACTCGTGGCTTTTGGTGTATTATTCCAACTATTTGGGTGAAGTGGTTTCTGGATACTTTTAGTATGTATTACTTCAACTCTCAGTGGGAAGAAATATGAGAAGAATTTATGGAGTGTGAGATGATATTGCTTATTGACATCTTCATCACGTGTAGATGCTTTGTGATAAAGTGCTTCTGGTTAATACTTCATGTACACAATGTTATGAAGATTCTGATGAGATCGCAGCCATCAGGGGAGAGATATGTGTACATCAGAGACGCACAACAGGTTCACGTGATCGAGCTTAATCAGTTACTCCGGAGTTGATATCCGTAGAGACGATCAGTGATTCAACTTGTTACTTGGATGTCATCGTCTCTACTCTTGTTGAGTACATGTTTACATTATTGGCTGATTGGTTATATGTGAGATAACTGGAATGCACTTGGTGAAATGATGATGTTGATACATTGTTCCCTCAAATAGACAACTGCTCAAAACCGCAGAGTAATGTATACATTGGGGATGCACAACAGGGTCACGTGATCGGGCTTAATCAGTTATTCCGGGATTGATAACCGCAGAGATGATAAGTGGTTCAACTTGTTTCTTTGGGTATACGTTTACTTCAGGGTGTTGAGCTTCATACAATGAGACTGTTTCTTCACCTCAACTTATTGGGGGAAGTGGTCTCAATACGAAGATTGTCGGTTTGGGGGGAAGGTACCAAAGATTAACATTGAGAAGGCTCTAGTTCAGTCGAGTGTTTAGGAGCCTGGAAAGATTTGGTGGTGCACGTTTAAGAGATGTTGATTTCTGTCTTCTACTACATGCTGAACGGTATCCTTATCTCATTACTCATATCAACATCTTCTTAAATTAAATAATATAGTTTGTAAATATCTTAAAACCTAATTGTAAATAGAAAATTTAAAAAACCAGCAAAAAGAAAATAGAAAAATATAAAACCAACAAAAATCCATAAAAAATCAGAAAAACCCGAAATTTCCAAAAATATTGTTTTCTCAAGGCTTGTCTTCTGGTATCGATAACATCTACGGTCTTAGAAATGTCATTCAATAATGGCACGTGACTTTAGATGAAGTTCGAGCAGAAGGTGTAGGTATTTTAAATCAATGTCTCAAACTTATGGTTTACAGTCATTCCAGGCTATAACCCGTGCTTAAACAATGGTTCACAGTCATTTCAGGCTGTGACCCGGGTTAAAATAATGGTTTACAGTCATTTCAGGCTGTAACCCGGGCTTAAACAATGGCTTACAGTTATTTCAGACTGTAACCGCTTTTTGAGAAAGGAAAGTGCTTCGCTAAATCGTTTTATTAAATTCGTGCACTTATCCTAAAACAATATAAGGAAAGTTCGTCGCCAAAAAGACGGCTGTTCCTATTCAAATGTTATTCATTCTAAGACTCTTTTGAAAAATATTTGTTTTCTCATGATGATAACATTGTTTGAAAATAAACCGGACTCAAATTTTTTTGAAAATTAACTGGACTCCATTTTGTCAAAACATTGGTCACTCAATCAACGACTACGGTCATTGATTGAGGGGGAGAGTGATTTCAAACTTTATGTTTTCAAAATTGATTATTCAATGTAATAAGATGTTGACATGAATACCGAAAAGAGGATACTTTCAAACAATTGGTATCTAAATAACTTTGTCCAGTTTGTACGTTATAAAGTGGTGAATAAATGTTTTTGTTGTTGGGTGTCAGTGTATGATCTTTCGTTATTCTCAAAGATCTTTCAAAATGAAAATTTTCTTTTAATTAAAGATCTCTCAAAATTTTCATACCTGACTCTAACAATCTTAAAATAACAAAAACTGTTCCTTATCAGTAAAAGTTTAAAAGAAAACCACATCTTTTCCCAAATTTTTCTAAATTATTTAAATCAATTGGGATCACAAATCTCAAAAGGTTTGAAATTTTTGATCGAGGGAGAGATTGTGATTTAAATACCAAATTTGATAAAAAGGTAATCGTTTAAAGACTCAAACAAGCACTCCTTCCTCCTTGTGCTAAATGATTTAAAAGACCAACGCACATGTTGAGGGGGAGCATTTATAAAAGATCAAAACAATTGAGGTACAAAATGCTTTGATTGTATATCACAAGTACCTTGATTGGTTTTTCAAATTGATTTTCATTTGGTTTCAAGGCGGAAAGAACAGTACCACAAGACCGACCATTTTACTTTATGCATTGAAGTTATAACGATGGTAAGGTTAGGTATTAGTTCCCATGATCCCGCCAGAGCCAGAGGGATCTACCTATGTACAATCCACTAGATAGTGTAGAAGTCCTTAAGAATGACAAAAAAGGAGAAAAGTGAGAATAAGGGAAGAGTGATGACTGAGATAGAGCTAGGACTGGAACAAACCCAACACTGTTCTAGTAATGAAGTCTCTGTAAGCGCTGAAGGGGTTGAAGAATGAAAAAGAATTGAAAAGTGAAAGGGTGAAAATAAATAGCCCTCCAATAATTCAACCTTAGGGCAGAAACCGGGTTCAATACATATGCTATTGGTGGTTACTAAAGTAACGCCGGTATTGAAGACTAGACGTCATGGACCAAGTGAAGCATAGCACTAAAACTTCCCAGCTACTCAAGTTCTCTTAAAAGGACTTGTTTCATTCTCAAGGGGAACCTACATAATCTATCGACTTTATCTTAGAGATGGTTGATATTGAAAAAGGAGACCTTCTCCCTAGTCTCCGCTCAGGAAACTAAAATGCACTATTGAGTCTAGAGCCAAGAGATCATCACAATAAATCTCATTAGGACACACAATTCATGAAGTCTTGATTTTTCAAACAATGTGGAAAGTAAGAATATATATTGAGAGTCCTACGCATTATCCTTGTGGTATTGCCAGAACATCCGAGTGATACTTAAAGTATTCATGATGAAGATGGAAATCCTTCTCTAGCCAACATCAAACAAGCTCTTGGTGGGTGACATGTGAGATTCTTCAAGAATCAAACTTGTGACAACTGGATAGAAATGATGGGGCGATTCACTCATGAATCAACCTTGGTCTAGGAAATGGATTGATGGATACTTTTGAAAAACCTTTCGATGTGCTCCACAATTGTTTTCTCTTAGCACATCGACTGCGCGTTAATTTCTCAAACAAAAGTATTTATGATTGAAACTTGATTTTTCTCATAAATATTTCGTCGTATTGCAAAATCTCTCTCTTCAGATTTACGCGATTGTTTTTCAAATCAATTTTTCATCAATCAATGAATCTTAATTCGCTGGTTCACTCACTCCGTGTTGTCTACTTTGGGACGCTCCGGTTTGAGAACGGCTAGATCAAGCTGCGAAACCTTGTCAAGGAGATTCTTAGGAACTCTACCTGATCACAGGCAGTATTTATACTGATCAACGGGGAACCGTGGTTCTTGCAACCCTATTCAACGAAAGTGAACAAAGACACTTTTGCATGTTTTATTGATAACTGTTGTTTGCAGGAACATTTTACAGTTGCAGCTGATCAATATTGAGAAGTCAATCCATAACCGCATGCTCACACCTCAAGCTCATTATCAAAGAATTCATGATAATCTAAAGACCTCAAGCTATGCTTTCGCAACTCTGACGAAAAATATCATGATCCAACAAAGTGTGATCATGTCGGTCCAGAAGTCACAAATATCACATGGAGGAGATACAACAAAGGATAATTAAGAGATTTACTGTGGCTGATGATCTCGAAGAAAAGCTCAAAGATCACCAAGTCATGGATCAGTTAAAGACCTCCACTGAAAGTACAAAGTATGTGGACTTTGAAGAATCAAAGGCTACGAGCTACAAATCAAAGAACGTGTAATATAATGCTAGAGCTCAAAATGTATTATCTATGTGTAATTGAGGTGACCTCCCTTACGGGGAGATTGTTAGGATTTAGTAAATCCGTAATTTAAAGACTCAGTCACCTCAAGTATTTGTAACCAGTAGAAATCTCGTAGTCTTAGTCGTTTAGTTATTATAAGTAGTTAGTTAAGTAACACCGTGGAAGACGGACGGGTCTTTACCCACTGTATACCTGATCCAGAGCCCGTAGGTGGCGTATATTGTAAACAACTATAAATACCTTCTACCTCCCAAGGTAGAAGGTTGGAGCTTCATAATATTACATTACTTTTTCTCTCACTAGAAGTTCCCATTTCTCTCTACTTTCTCTCTTTAAAACTCATTCAAGTTCGAACCATAGGTTTGTGTGTTTGTGTGTTTATGATAACCAATATGTTACAACAGTACACCGAAATCTTTTCAAATACATAACCATAATCCATGATTTCTGTTCTCATCCAGATGACTTGAGCACAACACGCTGACATGGCTACATATTCTACTTCAGTTGACGACAACGATGTACAATCCTGCTTCTTCGATTTCCATGACACCAGTTTATCACCAAGGAAATGTAAACCGCAAGAAGTACTCTTACATGTATCTAAGCACCCTGCATGATCGACATCTGAAAATTCTATTAGTTCAAAAGCAGAATCATTCGGATACCAGATCCCCAAGTTAATGGTTCCCTTGATGTATCGAAGGATTCTTTTAGCCTTTAAGAGGTGTTGTTCAGTGGTTCTTGACTGATAACGCGAGCATAGATATACAGTAAATACAATATCTGGTCTACTGGCTATTAGATACATGAGAGACCCAATAATACTACGGTATTTGGTAGGGTCAACCAGTTTCCCATGTAAATCAGGATCCAGTTTACTGGTATGAGCCATTTGTGTATTATAGGTGTCACAAGTTTGAATATCATGTTTTTTCAAAATATCAAGAGCATATTTGGACTGACTAAGGAAAATACCACGGGGTGATTGATGAACTTGCAGTCCTAAGAAGATCGTAAGCTCACCCATCATTTACATTTCAAAATTTGTTTTCATTAGTTTTGAAAAAGCATTTGAGTACTTTTTGTGGGTAGATCCAAAGATGATATCATTCACATAAATCTGAACAATTAAAATTTGTGCCTCATGATATTGAATAAACAGTGTGGGGTCAGCTGATCCTTTGATAAAATTATGAGCAAGCAAGAAGGATGACAACTTATCATACCACGCCCGAGGGGCTTGTTTGAGACCATAGAGAGCCTTGTTCAGTTTGTAGACATGATTAGGGAACTGTGGAAAAAAAATCCTTTTGGTTGGCTAATATACACCGTCTCCTTAAGTTGTCCATTCAGAAATGCAGTTTTGACATCCATTTGGCAGACAGTGATGTTCATGTGAGCCGCGAATGCCAGAAAAATTCATACAACCTCAATTCTAGCAACCGGAACGAATGATTCTTCAAAGTCAATACCTTCTTCCTGTTTGTAACCCTTAGCCACCAGACGTGACTTGTTTCGAATGACCATTCCTTCAACATCAACTTTGTTCTTACAAATCAATTTTAGACCAATGACGTAGACCCCTGTTGGTCATTCAACCAATTCTCATACTTCTAATCGTTTGAACTGGTTCAAGTCTTCTTGCATGGATTCAATCCATATGTCATGAGCCATTTCTTCTTTAATGGTTTTGGGTTCGGTTTGACTGACAGTGATTGCATAAATGCAATGTTCTCCGTCAGTGTGAAGGTGTTGTCTGGTTACGATTGGCTGGTTTGGGTTGCCAATAATATTAACAAGAGGATGATCTTTGGTCCATCTGTGTATTGAAGGTTGGTGTTGATAAACATTGTGTAGCTTAGGTGGATCCAGATGGCTGGTAGAAGATTCAGCAACATCCAGATTGGTTGTTTCAGATGCGAAAGGGTTGAAAAATGCATTTCCATCATAATCTGCAGGTGCAGGTACATTGTTATTTAGAGGATCATCAGCTGGTTCATTGTCATTTGAAGTGGTTTGTTCAGTTGTTGTTGGAGATTCGATCGGGGGTGCATCAGCAACAGTTGTTGATGTTTCAGGTGTATCAGGTATTGGAATTTGATCAGGTTGAGCAGCGGAAATAGTTGATACATCTGTAGCACTGATAAGGATTTAAAACGTACACTTTTAAGTGGTCATTTAAGCCCTTAATCGACCAATTTTGTATCCTTTACTGCTTAATTTCGTTCTTTTTCACTTTTTAGGTCTCTTGGAAGCAAAATGCTGGAATGATGCATATTTGGACGAAAAGGAGTGAATACATGAAGAAAATGGCAAAGTCAAGATCGAAGCCACTCAAGCTGCTAAAACTGAACCTGACGGCGTCCCAATCAAAGGGCGACGCCGTCCCTCTATACAGATTTGATAAAACCATGCACCAGACGGCTCAGTGGAATTTTTGCTCATAACACCTGATGGCGTCAGGCTTTGAAGAAGAAGGGCGTCACTCAAACTTTTCATCTCAGACGACCCAAATCCAGAACCAAGACGACGTCCTATCTAAAGCCCGACGGCGTCACAACTCTAAGGTGACGTCGTCCCATCGATAACTTGGTCAAGACGAAAACCCTAATGACGGCGATCTGACGACGTCCCACCTATAAGGCAACGCCGTCGCAAGTGTAAATCTATATATAGAATTTGATTTTCAGCATTTAGGGAGGTAGACTTTTGGAGTAAAAACCTTAAACGTTTGTAGTCCGACTTGGACAGTATCTTAGGGTCCCAAACCCTATTTTACACATCAAGATAAGTGTTTTAATCCAATAGTATCACTATGTCTTCCATTTATTGTGTATATGCTTGCTTGATTAACATGTCTAGCTAAATTTCTTGTTTGTTTGCTTAGATCTATGAAACCTAATGTTAATTATTGTTAGTTTGTCTCTTATCTTAATTGTAATTGGCTTAGGAGTGCAACTAGGCTATCGTTGTGTTTAAACGCTTGAGTAATCTTTGTGAAAGTTAGTTTATGAATCACCTAGCGGATTTCGTAGTCTAAAAACCCAAAAATAACTTTAAAGTTAGTTTATGAATGACTTGTGGATTTCCTAAGCAAAACCAATAGGTAATCTCAAAGAGTTCGGGCATAGGAACACCCTACGACCTTAGAAAACACAACCCGTTAAGAATAAGGACGTGGCAATTCAACCAACAATAAAAGATAACTAGGAAGTAATAGTATCTAGGTAAACACATTTTTAATCATCATACGAGCACACATCAAATAGACATAGCTACCCGTAGTAATTTAGATAATTAGATAGTAGAAGTAATCGGTAGAAGTACCACCCCCAAATCAATTGCCCCGAGATTTTACCCTTAGCTTTCTAAAAAACCAATAAAAGATAAAAAAGAATCATCCTCAACCCCAACTTAGCGTAATACGCTTCTTAGTAGCATTCCTATTCCCCTAGAGAACGATATCAATACCCGAGGCTTACCAAATACTACACTACAACGATTAGGTTCACTGCCTAGGTTCTTGAAAATCTTGCTCGACGAAAAGGAAGTTCCTTTTACCCCGAACGCACTTTGTACGTGATCCAGTTTTTGGCGCCACTGCCGGGGAATAGAATAGCTAGTTAGATATCTATCTTGTTTTGGTTCCCTTGCTTGATTCTTATCAAGTGAGATTTTTTCCTATTTTTAGCTTCCTTGTAGTCTATCCCCCTTCTTCGTGACTTTGTTAGTAATCTCATCACTTTTCATCGTGGAAGGTGCTAACCCACCACCAAAACAACCAATTCCACTCAAACTACAACCAATTGACTAACACCCCTCTAACCATCATCGCAACCGATATGTTAGTAGAAACAATGAGCTTCAAGATTTGCATAGGGTATTTGAGAGTACAATTAGGGACGTTGTTGAAAAAGAGGTTGGCGCCTCGATTGTTGGCTCCATGATCAACAATAGTTCAAGTGAAGATTTAGTAAAGGGAAGTGAGAATGAGGAGACTAGTGCCTATTTCAATATTTACCCCACTAAGGAAGAAGTTGCTTACTACCAATACATAATCGACAATCCTTGATCACCCATCATTAGGATATGCCCAAAGATTAGGAGAGGAAACCCCTGGAATATCAAAATCCCTTGTATGATTAGATATAGGAATGTCGAGCACACTTACATAGATACGGACTCCCCCATCAATGTGATGTCATCAGCTGTTTACAGTGACATAATTAATGAGCGGCTTAAGATCAAGAGGGACCCTAAGTATCCTGGTAGGGTTTGCAATTTTGTGGGAAGAGTCAAGGATGTACACGTCTTTATGGGAAACTTCACCTACTTAGTTGATTTTATGGTCCTAGAAGACATAGGATGTGTCATCAACTATAGCTTGTCTCAAGTTGTGTTAGGAAAACCGTTGGTTGAACAGTCTATATAAGCTATAAAAAATCCGAGGGAACGGTTAGATTTGCGGAAGGGGATGATGAAATTACATATATGATGCTTTGGAAGATGAACGGATATGGCCCTTTATCCCTTTATGAACGAGATAGCATTAGAGCTTTTGAGGAAAAAAGCGAAGAAGATGTGGAAAAATGCTTGAACTTTATGTGGGAGAAAAGGAGGATTTACTATAGGGATTTTTTGACCCTAGGACCTAGGTATAGAGTAGATGAGAATTTTGTCAATATGATAGAGTTTTCATTGAGGATGAAAAACAAGACAATGTAGGAGCACGACTTCGAGTCTAGCTACAAGACTCATAAATAAAGAAAAGCGCTACGTGGGAGGCAACCCATGCTTAATTGTTTGCTTGTTAGTGTGTCATATATCTTTTCATTGTTGTTTATTCTTATATTTGATTTTGTGAAAATGATTTATTTTGTCTTTAACCTCGTCTTAATTACATATAAAGGTATTTTACAAACAGATAAGTGTAGGGAAGATTACATACGTTTTTAAAAGAACGTGAACATGAGAATTACAATTAGTGAAATTGATGTATATATGTGTTTGTTAGATTCAAATGCTTGTATCGAGTCATAATGGATGTTTTGCAGGAATTTTTCCAGGTTTTAAAGATGTAATTTTTCCAGAATTTTTCCAGGAAAATGCAACAGACCAGTTTCTGTCATGACAACCTGACGGCGTCAGGATTAAAGTCTGACGACGCTAGGTCAAGCAGAAACAGTGTATCAAATTTTTTTTCATTTTCGGTGCTATTTGTAATATTTTGGAAATTCTCAGTTCTTAATTTTCCAGAAAATCTGCAAACATCCATTCCACAAGCATTATATCCTAATGTAGTTGTGTCATATATAGTTTTACTGCCGATTTTACGCGAAGGTTTCGTCTATTTTCTTAATGTGTGCAAGTTATATTTGGCAAGAAGAAGAAACTCAACATTGGATGGAGCTTATCACGTACACATTCTTCTTAGGAAAGAATTTAACCACAACTTCACACGGATCCCACCGAGCTAATTAAGGGAGTACTAGTTTCTTTCTCTTTTAATTTCCTTTATCATAACTTTGATACTTTCGGGGAACATTGGGGACAATGTTCAGTGTAAGTGTAGGGAGGGAGAATAAAACGAGAACTTAGAAACTATGCTTATCCTTGATTATTTGTCTTGTCCTTGGTCATTTGTGTAATAAACTATGAGAAATATTCGTTAGGGCAATTTTAGCACCAAATTTAAATTTTTTATGACATGTACAAGCTAAACTTTAGTCTTAATAAAGCGTCTCATGGATAGGAGTTATATGACTAGCACAAAAACCGTTTACCACTCAAATTCCACCCTAAAAATGTGAGGTTCGCCCCTAGATCTTTAGGAATAAAAGCATTCACCTTTAATGCTTAAAGAGTGTATCGGTAGTGTAATAGATTCTGGAACTTGTTTTGTGATACATTCCGAGATCGCTAGTGAGACTACACTTGTGTAGTTAGGAATAACTAAATGAAAAGAGGCATTAGGATAACCCTTGTTTGAAACCTGTATTATAAGTACTTCTTCCACATCGGTTGAGTAATTACCCCACACCCTTGCGATGTACTCATCTTTAGTACACGATACCCCTAGTTAACCCCTCAGAGCCTATCCTTTTCGCGGTTCTCGTGATGTTTCGGTTTTCCGGAATATCAATGAAGAGCATTGTTTACAATCCACCCCCAAATGTACACCCAAATCGCCTTAGCCTACCTTGTATGCACTCACCTATAGTGCATTATTGTTATCATTAGTAAACCCTTATTTCAGTTATTTGGTCAGCTGATAATTAAGGGAAGTTGAGACGATTATGTTCGGGTTCTAAGCTGTATTGCTCGGTAGCCATTTATGTGAGCTCATCAAAATTAGCATGAATAGTCTCCAGAATTTCCTTTGTACGAAAATTCTAGATCCGGTATCCTTTAGAGTGTTCACAGTATCCAACAAAGACTCCAATATCAGCTTTGGCCTTGAGCTTTCCAAAGTCATCACGATCATTGTTTGGATAACAAAGAGCACCAAATACATGAAAGTGTTTTAGATTCGGTTTTCTATTATGGATAAGCTCATAAGGTGTTTTTTAGTGGCATTAGTGATCATTTAACGGTTCTGAGTATAGCATGCAATTGACACAGCTACTGCCCATAAGTAATCTGGAAGTTTAGCATTTACCAACATCGTTCTTGCAGCTTCCACTAACATATGGTTTCGTCTTTCGACAACTTCATTTTGTTCGGGTGTTCTTCCAATTGATGTTTGAAGCTCAATTCCCACTTTCTCATAATATTCCCGAAGAGTTTGATTCACAAATTCAGTTCCTCTGTCTGTTCTGACTTGTTTGACCGTGTTACGGAGCTGAACTTGAATTTTCATGAGAAAGGTGATGATCATTAGTGGAGCTTGATCTTTACTTCGAAGAAAATAAACCCAAGTCCATCTGGAGTATTTATCAACGATTATAAGAATGTAGTTTTTGCCATTGATTGTCTGCACACGCATCGGGCCACACAAATCCATGTGAGAAGGTGAAGAACATGTTGAGTTTTGTTTTCAACCTTCGAAAGAAAATGAGCACGAGTGCTTTTTCCTTGTTCACAAGCTGAGCATAAGTGGTCTTTAGAATACCGAAACCTTGGAAGACCTTCAACCAGTTTGTGTCGTGCAAGATCATTTATGGTTTTGAAGTTCAAATGTGAAAGTCTTTTATGCCACAACCATGATTTTGTAGATGTTTCTTTAGAGAGTAGACAAATGGGAGATGAAGGGACCGTGTCTTGCATTGAGATTCTGTAAAGGTTTGATGAACGGGTTCCTGACATGAGATCGTTTCCTTGTAGATCACAAATGAAACAAGTTTTCTCCCGAAAAGCAACTTCCAAATCACCATCACAAAATTGACCAACTGAGAAAATATTATGTCTAAGACCTTCCACATAGTGGACTCTGCTAATTTCGATGTTCCCATTGATATAATCTCCGTAGCCCATAATAGCAGCGAAGTGATCATTCCCGAACCTGACAGTGCCAATGAACTTTGTAATAAAGTTTGATAAAAGTTTGAGGTTGCTTGTCATGTGCCGGGAACAACCGCTATCAACAATCCAGAAAATGATTTGTATCACCTGCAATACACACAGATGACACAGGTGGAATAGAGGTAGAGGTGGAACCCGTAGAGTTAGAGGGTTTCGATACAGTCACAGTTGAAGCACACATGTTAATAATTTTGGGTAACCATTAAAAGCCAGGTGTACTTTGTAACCATCTCTGCCAAGTCCTCATATTTCACCTCTTCCATATTAACACATAATACTTCAACTGTGACTGTATCGGAACCCTCTAACTGTGACTGTATCGGAGCTTCTGTTTCCATTAACACGTAGAGTTAGAGGGTTCCGATACAGTCACAGTCACAGTTAGAGGGTTCCGATACAGTCAAAGTCAAAAAAGAATATGAAACCATATTTGATTTGCTCAAAAAGACACGTGCTAAAACGTCAAAAGATCTCGATCATCTCTTCCATTTAATAATCGATGCTTCTGTTTCATTTAAAATTGTTTTCATTTGTCCAACTTCATTCTGAAGTTCCCGTTCCCAATATGTTGCACACATATGCAAATTATGAACATGTGGTAAAAGCTGTTTTTGAAAGATTTCTCGTTGTTCTTTGGCATAAGCCGATTGAAATGTTGCAACTTTTATTTCAGAATTACGTTCAATTGCATTTTCCAAAACCTTAATGTCAGAAATGAATGTATCAAAATATTTGAGGATTTGACATCTTTCGGGTAATGGTGTGATTTTACTCAAAGAAGGTAAAGGACCATTAATTTGTGCAACGGGTTTATCGGGACCAACATCAGAAGATGACTCATTAATATGTGTGATAACCCAAGGTGTATTTTTTTTATCCTGCTGGGGACCAAAATATATAAGAGGCCTTTTTGAATAATCAAAAGGTTTGTTATATTCAACATTTTTTATTTTTAATCGACTCTCTTCTTTCGTATTTTGTTCCTCTTCACAATTATATTCAACAACACGCACAATTGATTCATCAAGCAAATATTTGGCACTATACAACTTTAGATTTGCCTTGAATGCTTTATGTACAAAACGTGGTTTGTTATCAGCAAGATCTGGCCCATATCCATCTGGATTTGGCTTAAAAGTGAACTTTTCGATTGTTGTGATTGACTCACCATGTTTATACACAACATTTTGAAACTCTTTGATTTTGTTTTGCAAATCGACAATTTTATCGAGATAGAGATCAATTCGCTTCCTTCAAGTTTGTTTGAAATCTGAAAAATCATTTTGACACAAAGACAACTTAAGCTTGGCTTTTAAAATTTCCGAAGTAAGAGTGTCAACGTGTTGTTTGGGTTCAAATTTTTGTTGATCCATTTGAGAAATCAAATCTTTTTTGGAAGCGATAAGTTCTCGAATCTGTCTTTTTAAATCTTGTTCTTTTAGATATGACTTTCAAAAAGCGTTTTCAAAACTGTGTTCACGTTTTTCTTTTGTTTCAAAAATTTCAAGTTGTATCTTATAGCATTCAAGATCCTTAGTCAATAGTGAAACTTTTTCACGAAGATTTCCATTTATCTCATTGCACTTTTCAACTTGAGATTGGGTGGTCATAAGTAAAGTCATGAGCTCTGGATCTGGATTAGATGAAGGTTCAACTTGTTCAACGTGAGTATCAACATATTCATAAGTGGGATCATTAAATGTAACCACGGGGTCAACTTGATCATCAAATGTAACCATGGGGTCAACTTGATCATCAAATGTAACTACTAGATCAATTTGATTATCGTCATGATGAGATGTTGATGGCTCATTTTGAACACTTTGTTCCTTGTCAGATGTAGATGCAAGCGGATCTATCAGATCATGTATAAGACATATATTAGGATCCGGTACCTGAGACAAGCCATCAGTATCATAAAGAGGGCGTGTATCATTCATGTGAAGTTCTTGCATGTTTGCCAATAACATTACAACTGCGTTAGCTTGCAAGTCCTCCATATCATCATCGGATTCTGCATTGGCCATGAAGCTCTGTTCCTTGTCGGTAAGAGTTCCACCAGCTTCATCTTTAAGAGCCAAGAGTAAAGCTTCCTTGTGATAAACACTTCCTCTGGTTCTCGGTTTTGGACATGTATTAGCCGGATGACCCTTCTCATTGCAGTTATAGCATATAAGACCCGTATTCTCATTCTGAACATTCCCTTGCTCAACAATCTAAACCCTTTGCTGAGGAGAAGCCATGTTATTCCTTCTAGAAGCATTATAACCAAGTCCACTACCCATGTAACTGCCATTTCCCATCGGACGATCATTGTTTCTGTTATGAACTTCAACCCTTCCGTTCTGAACAACAACTTGATTCCTTGTATTAGATGAGGTACGCATACGGTTGTTGGATTTGTTTGCAAATCTCCGTATTGAATGCATCTACATCATCATTTTGTGTATCTCTGTAGAGTGCTGAATCTGAGTTGTTGTTGTAAGGAACCAGTTAAGTATCATTTGATTGCTTTGAGGGATCATATGGAGTGATCTGGGCTAATGGTGTCTGCTGAGTAACGACTTGTTGCAGCTGTGGGAATTGAGGAAATTGTTGTGCACAAGACTGAGCAATCAATGCAAGTGAATTAGCATTGGTAAAAGGTGCATAAATTCCATGGAGAGCTCGATATTTGTCTACTTAGTTTTGATGGTGCTTCAGATAATCATACAACAACCCGTATTTTGCATTATGAAGATTCTTAGCTTGACGGATGAACGTAACATACTTCTCCCGATCCGGACCGAGACAACTTAGAAACTTTGTGTTGATTGCAATTCTAGGTAAGATTATGTTGTGTCTGTCCAAATCATTGATGATGTTTGTGAACCGATGAAAGTATGACTCTAATGACTCCCCTGGATCAATCATGAACATTTCATAAGCTAGGTAAAGTTTTGATTCCATGTCTTCCTGATTGAGTTCAGTGCCTTCCATTAAGAGGTGAACATGTTCCCACATGTCTTTTGCAGTCTTTTGAGCATCAACACTGCGAAGAATTGGATTAGGCAATCCCAGAAGAATGTATTCCATTGCAAGCTCGTCAGCTTCTTGGTGAAGAGACTATTCTGCAGTGAGTTGAGACTGAAGGACAGTTGTGGTAGTGTCATCCCTTGGTGGATTAGCCGTTGGATCACCGGGAATTGTCACAGTAGGCATTTTAAAAGGACCTTCAAGAATGACATTCTTCAAATATTTTCCATGAGGTTTCTTGAGATCATAGAACCTAAAGAACCGACTGACCCATTGAACATAGTTTCCTGGAGTGAGCATTGGAGGTCTATCAAGAGATCCAGCTTCATGAATGGATTGTTGGCTGCTGATAGCCTCACACATCTTTGCAAACCAATAAGGTTCATTATGTGTCACAATTGATGCATGCATGGCATACTTGGCTGGGAAGTGATATTGAAAGTAGTTTGCATATTGAGGTTGTTGTGGAGGGAGTTGTGCAGGGAATTTTTGTTGTTGTGGTTGTGCATATTCATGTGGAAGATAATTTCCATGTTGTTGTGGTTGTTGCTGGAATTGTGGTTGAGGATATTGTTGTTGCTGCTGAGGATATTCATGAGAAAAGTAGTTAGAATATGGTGGTTGAGACATCTTGAAACTTTTGTTGATGATCGATCTTTGTATATGAATGAAACGTGATTTGTTGTTGAAAGTGTGCTTGTTCGTAAAACTCCTTAGTCGTAAAGGTGATGCAGCTTATTCGTAAACTCCTTAGTCGTAAACCTCCTCTTACTCGTAAAAATATCTTACTCGTAAACTTTATGGCTTAAACGTAATCTTATTCGTAAACTCAAGACTTATTCGTAAAGAACCTTACTAGTAAGATAATATCTTATTCGTAAAGTGTTACTCGTAAGTTTTGACCTTATTCGTAAGTGATTGAGTCCGAACAGTCAGGTTTTATCACTCAAGCCGACCACTTGTGAATGGTCAACCGTAATAAAATTCCAAATAGTCTAGAACCAAATGCAATTAAGATCAGAGGAATATAGTGGATTCCTGGGTCGTTAAGTCCCACGGAGGATGAATGGTGTTTAACACAGACAAATGTCGAATAATCACTAACGATAGTGATCAGTAAGGATTTTGAGTTATTTATACCTAAAGAGAATGTTTATAAATTACAGCGACTTAAATGCGAATTAAAGAAAATTAAAATGATAAATTATATTAAATAAACACTATCACTATTTTTAAAATCGATGAACGTTTAAAACCTAAAACGTATGTTTAAATAAAATTACGTAAACGTACAAAATAAAACGTGAGATTTAAGAAATAAAAGGCCTATAAATATGAAAAATACATTTTTACAATCCTAATTATAAAATAAAATTATTAGAAAAAGAAAATTATTTTTAAAACTATTTATTTAATTATTATTAATTAAAAACTATTTTTAACTATTATATAATAACCTAAAATATGATAAAATATGAAATAAAGCTAGAAAAATAAAATTATGACTTAGAAAAATCTAAAATATGATAAAACTTATTTTAAAACTGAAAATATATTTTTTACACTTTTTATGTATTTATTATTAATTTAAAACTATTTAAAAATAATTAAAATTAAGAAAAATAACAAACGAACAGTAAAAATAATGAAACTTTACAGGAAAATCTAAAATATTATTCTTAATCTAGGAAAAATTAAAATTTATTTTTATGAAGCTTTTCTGATTTATTTATATTAAAAGCTATTTAAAAAGGATTAAAAACTAGTTTAAAATAAGAAAAATATCAAACAGTGCTGGAAAAATATGAAAAATTCAGGAAAATACTAAAATATTATTCTAAGTCTATAAAAAATATAAAAACATATGCTTATGTTGAAGAATATGAAGCTGCAATGTAACTGACTTAAGAATAAGCACTTAGAATAAGCTAAAAAGCACTAAAATGCACCAAATGATTACAGAAGCTAGATTATGTTATAACTACTTAATACTAACCTATTCCAACTATCCTAAACCTCTGAAAAGCAATTTAAGCCAAAAATTAAGCAAGGCTAAACTAGTTTCAATTCAGAAATGGGACAATATTATAGCTGATCTAGGAGTGGGGTCCACAGAGCTTAAGCTCAAAAGCTTGACTGAAACAGATAGTCAGCTGGGTGGTGAATGCTATGGAACCAAGAACCACCACTGGGGCTCACTGATGTGGCCTGTGGGACCCACCAAAGTGGTGAAGATGGCCACTGTGGTGGTGGTGCACAGCTACACAGAGCATGATTTCAGAAAAGCACTCAAAAGAAGCTAAGAAATAAGGACTTAATAAGCTGATTATAAGTGAACTAATATTTTTATAATTAAGTTAAGCAACTAAATATTACTATCCCAAAAGCTGATGGACTAAATCCTAATATTGAGATCACAATAAAATTGTGAAGTTTATTCAAAAACTGACCAAAGAAAAATTTGACTTTTTAAGATATGAAGCAGTTTGACTTTGATGAGGTTCTAAGCTAGATTTAATGACTGAAAATGATGTTTGATGATATAATAAACCTAATGCAAGCTATATTATCTATATTAACACCTAAATGTATGATTTCACCAATTGATTCCAACAGAGGAGATCACAAAGACAGATTACAATCAATTTTGACTATCTCTATACTAGTATGCAAATAAATGACTGAGACTAACTTAATAATGCTAAAATAGACTAACGCAAGCCTAACTAATCATAAACTTGAACCTATATCTCAAAACAGAATCTAAACCAAACACTTCTTTAAGTTATTTAATGAGGAGTTTAAACACCTTAATCCTACTCCTAGTGTGCAGAGAGTAAAACAAGTTTATAACTAATATCCTAAAGCTGAAACAAGATTAAATTAAGTTCTAACATGGTATAACACAACCTAAAATCAATAAGCATATGTGACAGTTTTTAAAGAAGAATGAAAACCAGACTCACATGAAGTCCAGCTTAATGGAGCTTAACACAGAACCAAACCAACCATTTTAAAACCAAATCCAATTCAGAATTTAGCTCAGCATCAACCCAACTCCATTTCCATACCAAATTCCACCTCAGTTGACTTTCGTTGACCAAAGTAAACTTTGAAATGAGAATCTGAGTAGTAAGTTTCTAAGTATATAATAAGCTAAAGATAGCTTATAAAAGCTTATATAGGAGCTTATGTGAGCTTGATATTCCTTAGCAAAAACTAATAACAATATTCGAATATTTTAAGAATTTTAACAAGGAAATTTGCATAAACATGAAAGGAAATTGAAAACTTGAAATTGAGGTTTACAAAAGTGTTATTAGACAATAAAAACATAAAAGATAAAGCTTAAAAGCTAATTAATACACTGGAATTCAAAAAGTAATTATTTCGACACTACCTAAACTAAAATTACACTACTTCCTCTTCTTCCTTGCTTCTTTTCCCATTTATAATGATCCTTTAGGTTCCTCGTCGACCTCTGAGTCATTCCCACCTATCTTGAGCCATTGGATCTTCAGAAATCATCAAAACCGTCCATGTGGAAATTTGGCGGGAAAAAGTCTTGAAAGCAGGTTTTAGCATTTAATGGGATTTGGTGTATGTGGAGGTGGAAGGACAGCTGGGGAAGAGTGGGTAAGGGTGGTGGTGAGGTGGAAAGGTGGTGAAAACCACCTGGTATTGGGTTTGCAGTGGTGGGAGAGGAGAAGGAACAGTGAACGGCGGTTTTCATTTTTAAATTTTGGGCTTGGGTTGGATATTGGGCTTGGATTAATATATAGTCCGGTTTAGTTTGTAGAAATAATAACACAAGGACCAATATTGTAATTTGTGCAAAGTGAGGGGTTTAAACATGTCAAAATTCCAAAGTTATCACAAGGATTAAACCTGCCAAATATTATAAACCAAGGACCATAAATGTATTTATTTTCCATTTTAAATTTCCAAGGACCAAAACTGCCAAATACTATAAGGACCAATTTTGTCATTTATTAATAGTACAAGGGTTATATTTGATAAGTTTCCATTTTTAAATAACCTAGGGACCATTTTTGACACTTTTCAAAGTTGAGGGACCAAAGTTGTCATTTTGTAATTTTTAAACTTTGAAGGATTTATTTTAACAACTTTTGAATCTCATGGACCTTAAATGACATTTTTCTTTATTTTGATTTACCAGGGACTAATTTTGACAACTTTTGAAACTTGGGGGACTAAAACTGCCAATTATGCAAACTTGATACGTTTTTCATCTGATTTTGGTATTTTTGCATTTAAAACACATAAAACACTTATTTGTGATATTTCTATCATTTTGATGCATTTCTGAGTGTTTTCAGATGTTTTTGCAGTCTAGATGGTACAAAAATGATGAGTATTTAGACACTCATCAATCCCCCACACGAAGATATTGCTAGTCCCTAGCAATGTTTTATGAAAAATTAATGGATTTTATCTCTTTACCAAAAGCCATTACTTTTGGAGTAGCCAATTGTTTTAGTTCAAGTAAGAACCTTGGCACAATGATAACCAAATGATTTTGAGCAAATCATAAGCTGTAAACGGATTTGATTTGTCTTTACCAGAAGCCGTTTGCTTCTGGACTAGCCAACTCTTAGATAAATTATCAATATTATCTTTGGTGAGCCGATTACCAATTATGGCTTTCCAACTGCCTTTACCACAAGCCATAAACTTGCGGGCTAGCCAACTTTTCACTAATTAAAGATATGGTGAGCTGAACACCATAGAATTTTGGGCAAATTGCAAGCCATAAACGGATTTGATATATCTTTACCAAGAGCCGTTTGCTCCTGGATTAGCCAATCCTTATGTGGGTTAGACATGGTGGACTGATTACCATTTGTTGTGTTTAGTACATAGTACTTCCACTAAATAAAAAAAATTTAAAATTTGGCCATTTTGAGGGAAAAAGGGACTAAAAGGGTACATTTATGATCAAATTCGCCAGAATTTCCCCCCCACACTTAGAAATGAATATTTTCCTCAATATTCAAAGTACCGGCTGTTATGCCGAAACTTAGAACGTAAAAAGATAACATTACTAGCTAAGTGTAGAAACACAACAATTATTCTCTTTTTTAATATTTACAATTTTCATTCATTTTTTTAGATATATATACAACATGTGGGGCATCTCCCCCACACTAAGGTGGTACACACGGGTGAAAACCCATGTTTAACTACTGTTTTTGATTACCGAGTCGCTAGCTTGACGCGACCCCGAATTAATTTGTTCATGGGGAGAGTAATATGTGGAAGAAATACTCTCCATCGGACTTTCGTTCAAGATGTTTTGGATAAACATTGAAATACGTGAAAGTTCCACACCGATGAGATATACATAGAACCGGCTCACAAATGATAAATGAAAATGCCGGGGTCAAAAATATCTTCATTCCCGAAGGAGTGAAGATGAAGATAAATCATAAGATATTTGAGGAAAGGAAGAAAGATTCTGATAACAATCAAGATCCATTCTTCATCCTCAAATGTAGACATAACGGGAGGAAGGTTGAGGGTAGTATCATCAATAAGCAAACTATTATGAGAGAGTATACCTTCCTCCGAGCCAATATCATCCTCAAGATCAAAATAGAAATGATCATATTCCGGAGGAGATATGTCATGAGAGAGTTCACCAGAGAACTCCTCGTGAAGAGAATCAATCACAAGATGTAAATCTGTGAATTCTTGTTCCACTGTAGACTCATCACTATCCTCAATCCGAGTATCAAAGAGTGGATTCTCAGAAATTAAAGTGAATTCAGAGTCGAATTCAAATAGAGGATTAGTGAGAGTTGTTTTGAACGTTTCCGGAACAAAGTGATCAACATTCTCTATTGGACTGTTGGGATAAGAAGTGAGTGAACGATCATTATAAGGGAGACTTTCAATCTCTCCCAGATCGGCTTCGAAATTAAAGAGACCATCGTCACTTTCTGATGAAAGTGGAATGAAATCGGAGAAAGTCTCAAAATGATCTTTTGAACACTCAAGAGGGGAAAGGATATCACACATATGGTTAAAAGTTCCCCGTGACTCTCTCGGGATTGGGACAAGGTCCTCAACACTAGACTTTATGAATTCGTCCAATTCCTTTTCAGGAACAGTATCAAGATGCTCGTCCCCCATGTTCAGAGAGTGAGTGGGAGCTTCAGGTGTGATAGCAGTTGTTTGAGAATGAATCTCAACTGCTGGGATATCAACTGATGAACTTGATGAATCTTTATAAAATTGTAGGATACCAAGTGCATCCTCATCATCACTGTCATCAGGAATAAAACGAAATTGAGAGCTAGATCTGGCTGCTTTTTCTTGTGCAATTGATTCCCTAATAGATTTTTCAAAGGCAATTTGGGAATTTATTTTAGCAGCCTGCTCTATAGCTAGCAATTCTTCCATGGATTTCTCATGTGAATTTTGAATGATGGGACATTCTGGAATGGAGATTTGTCAAAACCGGAAGGTTGACATTGATAATCATCATGAGGACCCCCACAATATACACAAGAAAAACTGGGAACATTATGAAATGCTGTTTTACTCAACTCCTCAGTTATTTTCACTGACTCCAGAAGCTCTAGATAAGTGTCTTGTTGGGTTTGCTGAGGAGTTTGAGTCATTTGGCACTATGGAGGTTGGTCGTGATATAGATAGTCGTAATTGTTACAAGGAAATGGATTCCCTGTTTGACAATTACAGCTGAAATGGGGACCTCCACAATTTTCACAACAGTAAAACTGTTGAGTCTGGACTGGAGAATTATATAGATATTGGTCATAACCAAAGTTCTGAGCATCACCGGAGAACTGTTCATAGACAAACGTGTTTCCGGATTGACACTCAAATCCTTGGTGAGGACCTCCATAAAATTCACAGCAGTTATATTGATTATATGAAGATAAGTCGGGCTGTGGTGGGTAGTTGGAAAAATTTGAGGGGTCGTTAAATGAGTTCGGATTAGGATCATAATCAAATGAATTCCTCGAACCACAAAACAAACAACTCCCGTTATGAATATCATTACCACACTGTACACACGTACACCAGCGACAGGGTGAACCAAAAAGAGGCTCACCACAACCGACACAAGGAATAAATGATTCCATTTGAGAGTTATGAGAAGGAATCGTTTCATTCAAAGAATCAACAAAACCAACATGGTGATCTGAATGACTATTAAGTCTCGAAGAACATTTTGAAAAATCCGGAGGTGGGACAAGTGGTGTGCTCTGAGAGCTAGCAATTTCCACCACTTCCGTTATGGTCTCTGGTTCCGGTTCTTGAGAAACGTGAAGATTAGGCAAGTCATTCTTGCTAGTCATCGGTCTAAATTCTGCATGATTTCTTCTAACCGTAAATTGTGAAAGTGTAGGATCAATTTTAGACGGCTTAGGAGCAATCGAGGGGTTAGATCTTTGGATAACCGTAGGTTGGACGTATTTAGCACCTCCATTATCAGAGGAAAGTACCTGGTCCTTTGTCACCCCGGTTTCTCGTTCCATTTCCCTACGCAGAATTAATGGATCATCATGAACAACACGAATTCTTGACATTTGTGATAAAGTATGAAGTTTTTCAACTTCGTTCCAGAATTCGTCGTAGTTGAGAGATTCCATAAAAATAGAAGAAGTTAGAATCAAATGGATCGAGGGTAAAGGGATAAAGAATCAAAAAGGGTAAGAGGGTAAAGATGAATATTTTTGGATTTTTGAAAAACATGCTATAAAAACAAAGAATGAAAATATTTTTGGTGTTGTTAACACTTTAGGAAAAGTGTTAATGAACTTTTTTTTTAGAGTTTGATTAAATTTACAAAAAACTGTTTACAAAAGGTGGTATATGTGCAAGAATGGATCTGAAAATGCTTAAAACACGCTTATAGCCTCCCCGGCAGCGGCGCCAAAATTTGATTGGGGTCAAGACAGTCAGGTTTTATCACTCAAGCCGACCACTTGTGAATGGTCAACCGTAATAAAATTCCAAACAGTCTAGAACCAAATGCAATTAAGATCAGAGGAATATAGTGGATTCCTGGGTCGTTAAGTCCCACGGAGGATGAATGGTGTTTAACACAGACAGATGTCGAATAATCACTAAGGATAGTGATGAGTAAGGATTTTGAGTTATTTATACCTAAAGAGAAAGTTTATAAATTACAGCGACTTAAATGCAAATTAAAGAAAATTAAAATGATAAATTATATTAAATAAACGCTATCACTATTTTTAAAATCGATGAACGTTTAAAACCTAAAACGTACGTTTAAATAAAATTACGTAAACGTACAAAATAAAACGTGAGATTTAAGAAATAAAAGGCCTATAAATATGAAAAATACATTTTTACAATCCTAATTATAAAAGAAAATTATTAGAAAAAGAAAATTATTTTTAAAACTATTTATTTAATTATTATTAACTAAAAACTATTTTTAACTATTATATAATAACCTAAAATATGATAAAATATGAAATAAAGCTAGAAAAATAAAATTATGACTTAGAAAAATCTAAAATATTGTAAAACTTATTTTAAAACTGAAAATATATTTTTTACACTTTTTATGTATTTATTATTAATTTAAAACTATTTAAAACTAATTAAAATTAAGGAAAATAACAAATGAACAGTAAAAATAATGAAACTTTACAGAAAAATCTAAAATATTATTCTTAATCTAGGAAAAATTAAAAATTATTTTTATGAAGCTTTTCTGATTTATTTATATTAAAAGCTATTTAAAAAGGATTAAAAACTAGTTTAAAATAAGAAAAATATCAAACAGTGCTGGAAAAATATGAAAAATTCAGGAAAATACTAAAATATTATTCTAAGTCTATAAAAAATATAAAAACATATGCTTATGTTAAAGGATATGAAGCTGCAATTTAACTGACTTAAGAATAAGCACTTAGAATAAGCTAAAAAGCACTAAAATGCACCAAATGATTACAGAAGCTAGATTATGTTATAACTACTTAATACTAACCTATTCCAACTATCCTAAACCTCTGAAAAGCAATTTAAGCCAAAAATTAAGCAAGGCTAAACTAGTTTCAATTCAGAAATGGGACAATATTATAGCTGATCTAGGAGTGGGGTCCACAGAGCTTAAGCTCAAAAGCTTGACTGAAACAGATAGTCAGCTGGGTGATGAATGCTATGGAACCAAGAACCACCACTGGGGCTCACTGATGTGGCCTGTGGGACCCACCAAAGTGGTGAAGATGGCCACTATGGTGGTGGTGCACAGCTGCACAGAGCATGATTTCAGAAAAGCACTCAAAAGAAGCTAAGAAATAAGGACTTAATAAGCTGATTATAAGTGAACTAATATTTTTCTAATTAAGTTAAGCAGCTAAATATTACTATCCCAAAAGCTGATGGACTAAATCCTAATATTGAGATCACAATAAAATTGTGAAGTTTATTCAAAAACTGACCAAAGAAAATTTTGACTTTTTAAGATATGAAGCAGTTTGACTTTGATGAGGTTTTAAGCTAGATTTAATGACTGAAAATGATGTTTGATGATATAATAAACCTAATGCAAGCTATATTATCTATATTATCACCTAAATGTATGATTTCACCAATTGATTCCAACAGAGGAGATCACAAAGACAGATTACAATCAATTTTGACTATCTATATACTAGTATGCAAATAAATGACTGAGACTAACTTAATAATGCTAAAGTAGACTAATGCAATCCTAACTAATCATAAACTTGAACCTATATCTCAAAACAGAATCTAAACCAAACACTTCTTTAAGTTATTTAATGAGGAGTTTAAACACCTTAATCCTACTCCTAGTGTGCAAAGAGTAAAACAAGTTTATAACTAATATCCTAAAGCTGAAACAAGATTAAATTAAGTTCTAACATGGTATAACACAACCTAAAATCAATAAGCATATGTGACAGTTTTTAAAGAAGAATGAAAACCAGACTCACATGAAGTCCAACTTAATGGAGCTTAACACAGAACCAAACCAACCATTTTAAAACCAAATCCAATTCAGAATTTAGCTCAGCATCAACCCAACTCCATTTCCATACCAAATTCCACCTCAGTTGACTTTCGTTGACCAAAGTAAACTTTGAAATGAGAATCTGAGTAGTAAGTTTGTAAGTATATAATAAGCTAAAGTTAGCTTATAAAAGCTTATATAGGAGCTTATGGGAGCTTGATATTCCTTAGCAAAAACTAATAACAATATTCGAATATTTTAAGAATTTTAACAAGGAAATTTGCATAAACATGAAAGGAAATTGAAAACTTGAAATTGAGGTTTACAAAAGTGTTATTAGACAATAAAAACATAAAAGATAAAGCTTAAAAGCTAATTAATACACTGGAATTCAAAAAGTAATTATTTCGACACTACCTAAACTAAAATTACACTACTTCCTCTTCTTCCTTGCTTCTTTTCCCATTTATAATGATCCTTTAGGTTCCTCGTCGACCTCTGAGTCATTCCCACCTATCTTGAGCCATTGGATCTTCAGAAATCATCAAAACCGTCCATGTGGAAATTTGGCGGGAAAAAGTCTTGATAGCAGGTTTTAGCATTTAATGGGATTTGGTGTATGCGGAGGTGGAAGGACAGCTGGGGAAGAGTGGGTAAGGGTGGTGGTGAGGTGGAAAGGTGGTGAAAACCACCTGGTATTGGGTTTGCAGTGGTGGGAGAGGAGAAGGAACAGTGAACGCGGTTTTCATTTTTAAATTTTGGGCTTGGGTTGGATATTGGGCTTGGATTAATATATAGTCCGGTTTGGTTTGTAGAAATAATAACACAAGGACCAATATTGTAATTTGTGCAAAGTGAGGGGTTTAAACATGTCAAAATTCCAAAGTTATCACAAGGATTAAACCTGCCAAATATTATAAACCAAGGACCATAAATGTATTTATTTTCCATTTTAAATTTCCAAGGACCAAAACTGTCAATTTTGTAACTTGAGGGACCAAACATGTAATTTTCCAAAAGTTCGCTATAAGGACCAATTTTGTCATTTATTAATAGTACAAGGGTTATATTTGATAAGTTTCCATTTTTAAATAACCCAGGGACCATTTTTGACACTTTTCAAAGTTGAGGGACCAAAGTTGTCATTTTGTAATTTTTAAACTTTGAAGGATTTATTTTAACAACTTTTGAATCTCATGGACCTTAAATGACATTTTTCTTTATTTTGATTTACCAGGGACTAATTTTGACAACTTTTGAAACTTGGGGGACTAAAACTGCCAATTATGCAAACTTGATACGTTTTTCATCTGATTTTGGTATTTTTGCATTTAAAACACATAAAACACTTATTTGTGATATTTCTATCATTTTGATGCATTTCTGAGTGTTTTCATATGTTTTTGCAGTCTAGATGGTACAGAAATGATGAGTATTTAGACACTCATCAGTAAGAATAGGTTAAAAACAAAAATCTTCAAACTTATCCAAGTTAGAAAGATATCCACAAGTCGAAGTGTTTCACAAGCATATCCAAGCAAGAGAAACACTGAGTCACAAATAACTTTGAAGATTCTGAAGAAGATTCCTTATTCGTAAGATTGCTTATTCGTAAACTCTTGCCTTGTTCGTAAATCTTAGTCGTAAGATTATGGTCTTTTTATTCGTAAGAATAGGGTTTAAGTTACTCGTAAGATTAGCGTATTAGGCTTATTCGTAAACTTACCAGAAATGACCAAAACGAGTTTTTAAGCTCTAAAACGCTTTATACACTTGATTCTTTTGATGAGACAGCTTCAAAAACACTTAAATAACAAGAAAGTTTTGAACTTTAACACCCAAAGTGAAATTTGTGCATATTCGTAAATGTTGATGATCAACAAGAAACGAGTGAAAAACGGTAAGAAACACGTAAAGTTTCCAACTGTTTGCCAAAACTAAGATTCTAAACACTATAGAAACCTTAAAACTTTCCAAGCTTCAAGATTGGAGTGCTAAAAATCAAAGTTTACGCGTAATGAATGGTGAAGAAAGAGAGAAAACTTATGTATAACCAAACAAACTTCAATAAAAAGCGTTTCAAACAACTAGATGGCGATTGATACCACTGTTAGGTCACCATAATATGAATACACAAGTATGTTGAGATGTAATATAGAAAGAGAGATGAAGGAGAGACGTTGGATTCTTCACACACACACGAATGATAAATGATTAAGCATAAATGAAGAACCAACACCCTCCTAAGAGGGTTTACATAGTATTTATAGGCAAGGGAGCTAGGGCAACACTTCTAGTCCCTTCCTTATTTAGTTTGGGCCTAAGCATAGGCTCATGGGCTTACTACATATGCATAGCACTAATTAAAAACATATAAGCCTAACTAGCAACCTATTACAATATTAATGACCGACACTTGAATAGTAGTTACACGTAATCCCAACAACAGCCTACACATCTCGCCAACTTAAGATCCACGAGAAGAATTACAAAACCCATGATTTGGAATTGGGAGCCGTAGTGTTTGCTCTCAAAATTTGGAGACATTACATGTACGATACAAGGTGTACTGTGTACACATACCATAAGAGGCTTCAACATATACTGGAACATAAGGAGTTAAACATGAGGCAGGGTCGATGGATCAAATGGGTCAGTGATTAAGATTGTGATATTCGTTATCACCCTGGGAAGGCGAATGTGGTAGCCAATGTTGTAACACCACCAAAATACCGCAACGGAAGATTGTGTCATTGGGGTGGTACTTCATAATACAAAGTACAAGATATAGAAAATGACCTCTAAATGAGACGTTTTGAAAAGTTACCATTCGATTGATAAATTCAGAGTTACAAACAATGAGGTCCCAAAGTATAATATATAAATGTTTAAAAAATGTTTCGAATGGTAAATATGAGTGTATAAAGTCTTCAAAACATGTCGTGTGACTCTAAGTTCCATGCAATAGCTATCGCCTTATTGACCTGAGATAAACATGCTAAAGTGTCAACACAATAGTTGGTGAGTTCATAGAGGTTGTTTTGAATAAGTTGATAAGGGAGACTTTCAAATTGGACTGTTCCGTTTATGTTGGGAGACTTATCATGTGAATGAGAGGACTGCTTCGTATATGTTGGGAGACGTATCATTCGAACAAGGGGACTGCTCCATGTATGTTGGGAGACTTATCATGCGAACGAGGGGACTGCTCCGTGTATGTTGGGAGAATTATCATGCGAACGAGGGGACTGCACCGTGTATGTTGGGAGACTTATCATGCGAACGAGGGGACTGCTCCGTGTATGTAGGGAGACTTATCATCCGAACGAGGGGACTGCTCCGTGTATGTTGGGAGACTTTCAACCATAGTATAACACAATCAAGTATAACGCAATCAAGTATAATACAATCAATTATAATGTTTTTAGTATTTTTAAAAGCAAGTATTTGAGCATGTATCTCCCCCAAAGAGTTTGTAAAACAAGTATTAAAATAGTAGGGGCTATGACTCACCTTAATAAATGTGATATCCAATGCATAACGAATCGATGGATAAGCCGAGAAACCTTTACGCGCAACCTAAAATATGTGTTGTGTCTTAGGTTCTAAAACAACAATGTGAATGTATAAACATGCCTCATATAGTTATTACATCAATTATGCTTGGATACTTAACATTTGTGAAGTCGTATATGTGTTTTCGTTTCGTTTATTTAAGTTTTCCCTGTCTAAATCTCCCGTTATTTCTAAATCGTAATTGATCACGACTTGGTTTTTATGTCCTCGGAAAGGTAATTAAATATACTAAACAGGTTATTTCAATCAGCAACTAACTGTCTCACGGTTTTGGTCATAAGTCGAGTTCTACAACTCCGTTTAACACACTGCCAGTGGCCACGTTCAATTTAGGGTGTTAGCTACAACTTTTGTTCTCTGACCAACAGTTAGTTATATGCAAGTTTTATGAGTTTTACCCGTTTGAATCTGTTACTCAGATTTGGACACGTTTAGCCGTTTTGGCTCTAGTTTATTCATCGGGATGAGTTACGGCATGAGCCACCCGGCGAAACGACCACAAGACATAGATCTATAATCCTATGTAATTACTTAACTTTCTCAGTCTACGAAGTTTACCCAGAATTTACGTTTACAGCACCTGTCCAGTTTCTGTGTTGCAAATCTAGTCCTTTCGACAGTTTCTAGTGTTTTAGTTCAATTATCCAAGCACAATCAAGTATAATAAGCATATAGAACATGTAACATACCTAAAATACTATTATATACAGTAAGTAAATGACAAAATAAGAGTTTGCTTACAATCCTTGTGATGAAACAAATCAAGAACCAAGAACTAGGACACTAAAACCTAAACCCTTTCAATATGAACCCGAGCTTCCAAATCTTTTCACCACCTTGAAAAACCTTTATAAACACTTGCTAATCTTTGTAAAAACTTCCTAACCTCAGCCCCTAACACTCTTGAGTAGCTCCTAATCCAACCATGGAATCATCAAATAAACTTAAGATTCATGTAGAGAACAACTAAGCCTTCAACTTTGATGTATAACTTAAAGATTGAATTCAAAAGATGGATAACTTATGATGATGATGATAGATCAGTGATGAAGAGATAAAATGAAGAGTTTCTCGGTGAATAAATGAGGAGGTGAATGTGTTTGAGAGAGTTGTGATCTAATTGGCTAGTTATACTATAGAAGACTTAAGGATTAAGTTACTTAGCAAATGTATAAAGCTTCCTACGTAAGATTTACCAAGAAAACACCCCATGTGCTCAAGAATTTCGTTCAATGCCTATCTTGGATGACTAGATATATGTTTTGATAATATCTTGCTTTTACGGAGTGAGTTTTGGTCCCGTTAATCGCTAATCGTAAGTCGTAAAGTCACGAAACTTAAAACCTGGTATCTTAAAAATATGAAACTTATAAAAATGTTAAAACTTATTAATATAACCTGTCTTAGCATATTGAATGAGTGAAAAGCTTGACGGAGCACGTAAACGCTGTTAAAACCTAGAATGTTAAGATATTTAAGAAGAGAATTTCAATTTTACTTCTCTTAGGGAGATATTTTGTAAGATATTTAACTAGGTATTATCTAAATAATATCTAGTTGATGACTAGGTATATGACTTGGCAAGGTAAATAAAAATGTATTAGTCAAAAGGTGGTGCGGGTATCGCGAGTGAATAGTAAAAAGTGAATGGTAAAAATTTGAAAAATTGATAGAAATCCTAAAAATGCGAAATGTTACAGTCTCTACCCCTTAAGGGAACTTTGTCCCGAAGTTCTGTTGATGTTAACTACTTATAGTGTGTCTAAGAATAGTGTGGTTTCTAAAACATTGGGGGTTCTCTCTTATTCAACAGAAATAGTGTATGGGTTACGTTGTAATACACCCATAATGTGGTTAGCGAATCATATCGGATTAAAATAAGCCCACTTATTTATAATTCATTACTTACATAAAGAAGCGTCCAAATTTATGTAATTAATGGGTTATAAACCTATGGTTCGGTGGTTTATAACTTCTTTATTTGAATAAAGAGGCGTCCCAATCCATTCAAATAAGGAGATTATAAATCATCCTACTTAAGATTTCCCGACACAAAACTCGCTTTCTGAGAAAGATAATAAGATAACAAGTCATCAAATCCCTAAAGCAAAGTAATAATATTATTTAACTCAAATCTCATGTCTCATCAAACAAGAACTGTAACAAGATCAAGTTAATTAATTAGTTATTACTGAGCTCCATATTTTTAATGACTCGATTAAATTATGTGGTTTCCTTATTATTACTAAAGTCATATCATTCAGCAACGTGGATCTAAACAAACAGCTAAAAAAAAGCTTATGCGCACGAAATGTGTGTAAGGCAATTATAGTGGAGAGTCTTAACTTATAAAGCAGTTATAGTCTAGGTTCTTTTATGCAACCTAGTTCTTTATAACCAATGCTCTGATACCAATCTGTAACACCCCCAAAATACCGCAACGGAAGATTGTGTCGTTGGGGTGCTACTTCATAATACAAAGTACAAGTTATAGAAAACGACCTCTAAATGAGACGTTTTCAAAAGTTACAATTCGACTGATAAATTCAGAGTTACAAACAATGAGGTTTCAAAGTATAATATATAAATGTTTACAAGATGTTTCGAATGGTAAATACGAGTGTATAATGTCTTCAAAACATGTCGGTGACTCTAAGTTCCATGCAATAGCTATCGCCTTATTGCCCTGAGTTAAACATGCTAAAGTGTCAACACAATGGTTGGTGAGTTCATAGAGTTTGTTTTGAATAAGTTGAAAAGCCTTTTAAAGAATGTTCACACAGAAAAGGCATTGTAAATCCACTCAGTTCCAAGTTCCGCCCATACAAAACTTGCAACCTGTGTGTTTACAACCCACTGCTAAAATATAGTACACTTTATAGTCAAGCAAACATACAGTCATAATAGTTCACATTATTGCACTTAGTGTTGCTCCGTCGATAAGGGAGACTTTCAAATTAGACTGCTCCGTTTATGTTGGGAGACTTATCATGCGAATGAGGGGACTGCTCCGTGTATGTTGGGAGACTTATCATGCGAACGAGGGGACTGCTCCGTGTATGTTGGGAGACTTATCATCTGAACGAGGGGACTGCTTCGTGTATGTTGGGAGACTTTCAACCATAGTATAACACAATCAAGTATAACGCAATCAAGTATAACGTTTTGAATATTTGTAAAAGCAAGTAGTTGAGCATGTATCTCCCCCAAAGAGTTTGTAAAACAAGTATTAAAATAGTAGGGGCTATGACTCACCTTAATAAATGTGATATCCAATGTATAACGAATCGATGGATAAGCCGAGAAACCTTTACGCGCAACCTAGAATATGTGTTGTGTCTTAGGTTCTAAAACAACGATGTGAATGTATAAACATGCCTTATATAGTTGTTACATCAATTATGCTTGGATACTTAACATTTGTGAAGTCGTATAAGTGTTTACGTTTCGTTTATTTAAGTTTTCCCTGTCTAAATCTACCCGTTATTTCTAAACCGTAATTGATCACGACTTGGTTTTTATGTTCTGGGAAAGGTAATTAAATATACTAAACAGATTAGAGGGTCCTACTGCCCCAAAAATTATTTAACTAATGTGAAATTACCAATTTACCCTTGGATGTACTAGTTATTTCAATCAACAGCAAACTGTCTCACGGTTTTGGTCATAATTCGAGGTCTACAACTCCGTTTATTGCACGGCCAGAGGCCACGTTCAAGTTAGGGTGTTAACTACAACTTTTATTCTTTGACCAACAGGTTGTTATATGCAAGTTTTATGAGTTTTACCCGTTTGAATCTGTTACTCAGATTTGGACACATTTAGCCGTTTTGGCTCTAGTTTATTCAACGGGATGAGTTACGGCACGAGCCACCCAGAGAAACGACCACAAGACATAGATCTATAATGCTATGTAATTACTTAACTTTCTCAGTCATCGAATTTTACCCAGAATTTACGTTTACATCCCCTGTCCAGTTTCTGTGTTGCAAATCTAGTCCTTTCGACAGTTTCTAGTGTTTTAGTTCAATTATCCAAGCACAATCAAGTATAATAAGCATATAGAACATGTAACATACCTAAAATACTAGTATATACAGTAAGTAAATGATAAAATGAGAGTTTGCTTACAATCCTTGTGATGAAACAAATCAAGAACCAAGAACTAGGACACTAAAACCTAAACCCTTTCAATATGAACCCGAGCTTCCAAATATTTTCACCACCTTGGAAACCCTTTATAAACACTTGCTAATCTTTGTAAAAACCTCCTAAACTCAGCCCCTAACACTCTTGAGTAGCTCCTAATCCAACCATGGAATCATTAAATAAACTTAAGATTCATGTAGAGAACAACTAAGCCTTCAACTTTGATGTATAACTTGAAGATTGAATTCAAAAGATGGATAACTTATGATGATGATGATAGATCAGTGATGAAGAGATAAAATGAAGAGTTTCTTGGTGAATAAATGTGGAGGTGAATGTGTTTGAGAGAGTTGTGATCAAATTGGCTAGTTATACTATAGAAGACTTAAGGATTAAGTTACTTAGCACATGTATAAAGATTCCTATGTAAGATTTACCAAGAAAACACCTCATGTGGGCAAGAATTTCGTTCAATGCCTATCTTGGATGACTAGATATAAGTTTTGATAATATCTTGGTTTTACGGAGTGAGTTTTGGTCCCGTTAATTGCTAATCGTAAGTCGTAAAGTCACGAAACTTAAAACCTGGTATCTTAAAAATATGAAACTTATAAAAATGTTAAAACTTATTAATATAACCTATCTTAGCATATTGAATGAGTGAAAAGTTTGACGGAGCACGTAAACGCTGTTAAAACCTAGAATGTTAAGATATTTAAGAAGTAAATTTCAATTTTACTTCTCTTAGGGAGATATTTTGTAAGATATTTAACTAGGTATTATCTAAATAATATCTAGTTGATGACTAGGTATATGACTTGGCAAGATAAATAAAAATGTATTAGTCAAAAGGTGGTGCGGGTATCGGGAGTGAATAGTAAAAAGTGAATAGTAAAAATTTGAAAAATACATAGAAATCCTAAAAATGCGAAATGTTACAGTCTCTACCCCTTAATGGAACTTCGTCCCGAAGTTCTGTTGATGTTAACTACTTATAATGTGTCTAAGAATAGTGTGGTTTCTAAAACATTGGGGTTCTCTTTTATTCAACATAAATAGTGTATGGGTTACGTTGTAATACACCCATAATGTGGTTAGAGAATCATATCGGATGAAAATAAGCCCACTAATTTATAATTCATTACTTACATAAAGAAGCGTCCAAATTTATGTAATTAATGGGTTATAAACCTATGGTTCGGTGGTTTATAACTTCTTTATTTGAATAAAGAGGCGTCCCAATCTATTCAAATAAGGATATTATAAATCATCCTACTTAAGATTTCCCGACACAAAACTCGCTTTCTGAGAAACAGTTTCTAGTGTTTTAGTTCAATTACCCAAGCACAATCAAGTATAATAAGCATATAGAACATGTAACATACCTAAAATACTAGTATATACAGTAAGTAAATGATAAAATAATAGTTTGCTTACAATCCTTGTGATGAAACAAATCAAGAACCAAGAACTAGGACACTAAAACCTAAACCCTTTCAATATGAACCCGAGCTTCCAAATCTTTTCACCACCATGCAAACCCTTTATAAACACTTGCTAATCTTTGTAAAAACCTCCTAACCTCAGCCCCTAACACTCTTCAGTAGCTCCTAATCCAACCATGGAATCATCAAATAAACTTAAGATTCATGTAGAGAACAACTAAGCCTTCAACTTTGATGTATAACTTGAAGATTGAATTCAAAAGATGGATAACTTATGATGATGATGATAGAAGTGATGAAGAGATAAAATGAAGAGTTTCTTGGTGAATAAATGAGGAGGTGAATGTGTTTGAGAGAGTTGTGATCAAATTGGCTAGTTATACTATAGAAGACTTAAGGATTAAGTTACTTAGCACATGTATAAAGCTTCCTATGTAAGATTTACCAAGAAAACACCCCATGTTGTCAAGAATTTCGTTCAATGCCTATCTTGGATGACTAGATATAAGTTTTGATAATATCTTGCTTTTACGGAGTGAGTTTTGGTCCCGTTAATCGCTAATCGTAAGTCGTAAAATCACGGAACTTAAAACCTGGTATTTTAAAAATATGAAACTTATAAAAATGTTAAAACTTATTAATATAACCTATCTTAGCATATTGTATGAGTGAAAAGTTTGACGGAGCACGTAAACGCTGTTAAAACCTAGAATGTTAAGATATTTAAGAAGAGAATTTCAATTTTACTTCTCTTAGGGAGATATTTTGTAAGATATTTAACTAGGTATTATCTAAATAATATCTAGTTGATGACTAGGTATATGACATGGCAAGATAAATAAAAATGTATTAGTCAAAAGGTGGTGCAGGTATCGGGAGTGAATAGTAAAAAGTGAATAGCAAAAATTCGAAAAATGGATAGAAATCCAAAAAATGTGAAATGTTACAGTCTCTACCCTTTAAGGGAACTTCGTCCCGAAGTTCTGTTGATGTTAACTACTTATAGTGTGTCTAAAAATAGTGTGGTTTCTAAAACATTGGGGTTCTCTCTTATTCAACAGAAATAGTGTATGGGTTACGTTGTAATACACCCATAATGTGGTTAGGGAATCATATCGGATTAAAATAAGCCCACTTATTTATAATTCATTACTTACATAAAGAAGCGTCCAAATTTATGTAATTAATGGGTTATAAACCTATGGTTCGGTGGTTTATAACTTCTTTATTTGAATAAAGAGGCGTCTCAATCCATTCAAATAAGGAGATTATAAATCATCCTACTTAAGATTTTCTAACACAAAACTCGCTTTCTGATAAAGATAATAAGATAACAAGTCATCAAATCCCTAAAGCTAAGTAATAATATTATTTAACTCAAATCTCATGTGTCATCAAACAAGAACTGTCACAAGATCAAGTTAAATAATTAGTTATTACTGAGCTCCATATTTTTAATGACTCGATTAAATTATGTGGTTTCCTTATTATTACTAAAGTCATATCATTCAGCAACGTGGATCTAAACAACCAGCTAACAAAAATCTTATGCGCACGAAATGTGTGTAAGGCAATTATAGTGGAGAGTCTTAACATATAAAGCAGTTATAGTCTAGGTTCTTTTATGCAACCTAGTTCTCTATAACCAATGCTCTGATACCAATCTGTAACACCCCCAAAATACCGCAACGAAAGATTGTGTCATTGGGGTGCTACTTCATAATACAAAGTACAAGTTATAGAAAACGACCTCTAAATGAGACGTTTTGAAAAGTTACCATTCGATTGATAAATTCAGAGTTACAAACAATGAGGTCCCAAAGTATAATATATAAATGTTTACAAAATGTTTCGAATGGTAAATATGAGTGTATAAAGTCTTCAAAACATCTCGTGTGACTCTAAGTTCCATGCAATAGCTATCGCCTTATTGACCTGAGATAAACATGCTAAAGTGTCAACACAATGGTTTGTGAGTTCATAGAGTTTGTTTTGAATAAGTTGAAAAGCCTTTTAAAGAATGTTCACACAGCAAAGGCATTGTAAATCCACTCAGTTCCAAGTTCCGCCCATACAAAACTTGCAACCTGTGTGTTTACAACCCACTGCTAAAATATAGTACATTTTATAGTCAAGCACACATACAGTCATAATAGTTCACATTATTGCACTTAGTGTTGCTCCGTCGATAAGGGAGACTTTCAAATTGGACGGCTCCGTTTATGTTGGGAGACTTATCATGTGAACGAGGGGACTGCTCCGTATATGTTGGGAGACTTATCATCCGAATGAGGGGACAACTCCGTGTATGTTGGGAGACTTATCATGCGAACGAGGGGACTGCTCCGTGTATGTTGGGAGACTTATCATCCGAACGAGGGGACTGCTCCGTGTATATTGGGAGACTTTAAACCATAGTATAACACAATCAAGTATAACACAATCAAGTATAATACAATCAAGTATAATGTTTTGAGTATTTGTAAAAGCAAGTAGTTAAGCACGTATCTCCCCCAAGGAGTTTGTAAAACAAGTATTAAAATAGTAGGGGCTATGACTCACCTTAATAAATGTGATATTCAATGTATAACGAATCGATGGATAAGCCGAGAAACCTTTACGCGCAACCTAGAATATGTGTTGTGTCTTAGGTTATAAAACAACGATGTGAATGTATAAACATGCCTTATATAGTTATTACATCAATTATGCTTGGATACTTAACATTTGTGAAGTCGTATAAGTGTTTACGTTTCGTTTATTTAATTTTTCCCTGTCTAAATCTACCCGTTATTTCTAAACCGTAATTGATCACGACTTGGTTTTTATGTCCTCGGAAAAGTTATTAAATATACTAAACAGATTAGTGGGTCCTACTTCCCCAGAAATTATATAACTAATATGAAATTACCAAATTACCCTCGGATGTACTAGTTATTTCAATCAGCAGCAAACTGTCTCACGGTTTTGGTCATAAGTCGAGTTCTACAAGTGCCTTTAACGCACGGCCAGTGGCCACGTTCAAGTTAGGATGTTAGCTACAACTTTTATTATTTGACTAACAGTTGGTTATATGCAAGTTTTATGAGTTTTACCCGTTTGAATCTGTTACTCAGATTTGGACACGTTTAGCCGTTTTGGCTCTAGTTTATTCATCGGGATGAGTTACGGCACGAGCCACCCGGCGAAACGACCACAAGACATAGATCTATAATCCTATGTAATTACTTAACCTTCTTAGTCCACGAATTTTATCTAGAATTTACGTTTACAGCCCCTGTCCAGTTTATGTGTTGCAAATCTAGTCCTTTCGACAGTTTCTAGTGTTTTAGTTCAATTATCCAAGCACAATCAAGTTTAATAACATACCTGAAATACTAGTATATACAGTAAGTAAATGATAAAATAATAGTTTGCTTACAATCCTTGTGATGAAACAAATCAAGAACCAAGAACTAGGACACTAAAACCTAAACCCTTTCAATATGAACCTGAGCTTCCAAATCTTTTCACCACCTTGCAAACCCTTTATAAACACTTGCTAATCTTTGTAAAAACCTCCTAACCTCAGGCCCCTAACACTCTGTTGGGAATTATGTGAAGTAGGATTTCTGCTGTCATTACTGCCGATGGATTCTGCTGAAGTAAAAGCAGAATCTGCTGAAGAAGTGATTCTACTGAAGAGTACAAGCGTTGCCGTGTTACTGCTGAAGGGTAAATGCTGACTAGGATCAGCATGCGCATATGAATTAAATGCTAACTCTCCATATTATTGTACTGTCCAAGGTTGCATGGGCATAATTGATCTGCTCAATAAAGTTTAGTGTCTTAGTCATTAAATGCATGCTTGCATGTTTAGACGATTGGGTTGTAATAGTATTAGGGTTCCTTGTCTATAAAAGGAACCATATAGTTTGTAATATGCAACTGATCTGAAACATAGAGTTTCAGTGAATAAAAAGATCCATAGAGGATCTAAGTGTTCTTAGTTATAACAACTTGTGTTTACTTTCCGCTATAGAATACAAGTGTTAGAGACTGTCTATTAGTTTGCTTATGATTACATAGGCAACACTAACGATCCACGAGTGCTAAAGATCTGTCAAGGTCTGAGAGTTTTCTACAAGTGGTATCAGAGCCTCGGGAGAGTCTCTAAGATACTGAGAACCTTATTTTCCTCACCCAACCAAAAACTCATTCACCATGCCTGGAACTGATGATGAATCAGAAGTCACCACCAACGACAACATCAAAACCACTACCTCTATGCAGCAACTTAGTCTCTCCAACAGTAATGGTAAGTTTCCTTACCTAAAGAAGGAAGAGTATGATCTATGGACTATGAAGATGCAGAACTGGATCTCCAATATTGATTGGAATCTGTGGGAGATAGTGAAGAATGGTAACAGTCTAAAGAAGACCATCCCAGATCTAGATGGTAAGTTTACTATTGCTCCTCCCAAAACTGCTGAAGAGATTCTTGCAGTACAGAGGGAGCACAAGGTAAGAACCATCCTTCTTCAATCCATTCCTGAAGATCACTTAGGTGATTTTCACCACATGGTTGATGCAAAGGACATCTGGATGGCTCTGAAAGCTAGGTTTTGTGGGAATGAAGAGTCCAGGAGGATGATGAAGTCTATGCTGAGACAACACTTCCAAGAGTTCAACATCTCTGAGGAAGAAGGTATCCACAAGGGATATGACAGGTTTCACAAGATTCTGAGTCAGCTGAATCAGCTGAATGCAAAGCCTGACAATGATGATAGCAACTCAAAGTTTCTTCGATCTTTGCCTCCATCATGGTTACATGTGAGCATAGCCCTGAAAGCTAAAGGTGGGCTGGACATGCTCACTTTTGATGAGTTATACAACAAACTCAGAGCTCTTGAACCTGATGTCAGATCTCCCTACCGTGCTGCCTCTTCTGGTCATTCAGCCTTTGTTGGGACATCACACTCGAATATGATGATGCATGCTTCAAGTCCATCTTATTTGCCATCATCATCCTATCGTCCCACTCCATAACATCCTCAAGCGAAGACTGGCAGTATTTTGGAGGATGTTCTTCATTCATTTGTTGCAGATTATGATACTCAGCAGCATCTAGTATATGAAGACTTTGAACAGGTGGACCCTCTTGAGATGGAGGAGATGAAACTAAAATGGCAGGTGGCCATGCTTTCAGTAGACATCAAGAGGTTTGAAGAGAAGGCTGGAAGGAAATTTGGGTTCAAGGGAAAGGATCCAGCTCGATTTGACAAGAGAAAGGTCAAGTGCTTCTCCTGCCATCAGATGGGTCACTTCTCAAGGGAGTGCAAAGACAGGAAGAGTGGAGAGAGTACGAGCTACAATTCCTATCAGCAGAATTAGAAAGGAGCTAGCACTTCAGCAGCTCTAGTCACCATGGATGCACATGTCAACTGGGCTGCTCATGAACCTGTGACTGAGGAAGCTGCTGATGCAGAGAAGCTTGGACTATTGGCCAGATGCACTTCAGCAGATAGGCATGATCAGTTTGCCTTGATGGGACTTTCTCAGGTACATAAATGTATATTTGGTTGTAGTGAAAGATATAATGAACTGAAAGAAGCTTATGATACTATGAAACCTAAGTACAATGCATGCTATGTTGATAATGAAGCATATAAACTCTCGTTAAAAACATTAGAAAGACAAAAGGTTTGGTTTCAAAAGAATCAGATAGCTTATGAAGAAAAGATTAAGGTGCTTCAATTTGATCTAGACATTGCTAATATTAAGTTTAAACGCACTGAAAAAGAAAAAGCTAATACTATTACTGAGAATCTAGAGCTTAAAGAGAAACTTGCTGAGGAAATAGCTAGACATAAACAATGGTTAATTTCTGGTGACAATCTAGCTAGAGAACTCTATAACAGTTAGTCTGTGAACTCAGGAATAGGTTTAGGTTTTCAGAAGTATGTAGGATTGGAAGCTAGGCAAGATGGGCGTAAATCTACATCTGCAGGATTAGAACACTTTAGAAAGGAAGGTGATTTACATGTTGTCCCTGGACCTATTAGAGGTGAATTCATGCCCACTGACCTGTCCATTAAAGTTGAATTTGATGGATCACACCATCTATATGGCAGAAAGTCAAAAGACTTGCCAGACAATGATGCTTCATCTTATGATTTTGTCTCTTTCTCTGACAGTGACAATTCATCGGATCAAGGATCTACTTACAACTATGATTCAAGTGATAAGTCAGACCTTGTCAAGCCCTCGCCTGAGCCTACACCCAAGCCTGCACCCAAGACTATTTACAAGCCTTCTAGGATAGCTGCTGAGGAATCCACTCCCAAGCCTGTTTCCCCTGAAGACTTGTCTTTAAATTCTTTGCATAATTTGTCTGTTAAAAACAATTCCTTTAATGCTCCTGTGTTAAGTACTTCTACATGCAATTGAACTTTTTCTTTGTTGAAAACTTCTTCCAAAAGGAAGACTTGTTTTGTTTGTGGAAGTAAATTTCATCTTATTAAGGATTGTGATTTCTATGAACAAAGATTGGGTGGTTGTGCTAATCAGCAGAAACAAAGACCAGTGTGGACCAATGTTAACAATATTCCACCTTATGTCCCACAAGCTAGAACTGACTCTCCTTGGAGGAGATCAGCAGATAAACCTTATGTGCAACCTACTAGCCCATATTTTAAACATGGTTATTGGCCTGCATATATTGATCTATGAATAAAGGGAAAGGATGTTGGGGCACTAAAGAAGGTTGGGGCACTACTGTCAAAACTTCAGCAGGGTGTTCTTGGAAGGATAAAAGACCAAAATTTTACTGGAAACCCAAGAACAATGGTGGATCTTTCTCTTCCCTTAACTGCAAAGTTTAAGGGGAGGCATATGCCTCAGGGGAGGCATATGCCTCAGGGGAGGATTTCATAGTAAACTTTGTGTATATGTTGTTTGCTAACACCTATTTGTTCTTAGTTTTAGTCTGTTTTGTCTCTGTTTTTGTCCTTGTGTTTCTCTGAATTTGTTTTGCAGAATGCCCTGTTCAGTTAAATCTCCTCAAGTGTGGTCCTTTGGTATATGGTCTTGTAAACTCAAAGCTTGTTTTCTCTGAAAGCTAAATCAATTGGTTTCCACTGAAGATAAAATACTGAAGACAAGTATTGAAGTTAAAATTGTTCTTTCATTCAAAATACAGCTTACAGCTTACAGATTACAATCAACTTCAATGCAACTACAAGAAAAGAGCTATTCTACTTATCCTAATCTAGTACATATCATCTATTCCAACATCTAACATAATGTTGGATATGCATGATTGCTCACATCTTTCACACTAGATGCTGGATATGCGTTTGTCAAATCTTGCATAACCACCCATTCCTTCTATTTTAATGGATGGATATGCATGACTAGTACGACGAAGATGCTAAGGATCAAAATGGAGAGGATGGATTGATGCAAACGTCGATGATGACGATGACCACATATGATGATGGAGAAAAATAATGTGTCCTTTGTGCTTCATCTATTCATTTCAACCAAAATGCAATCCATCCACCTTCCTTAAGCCCTTCCCCTATACGATGTGTGTTGATGCACCATAACCTGGTGCAGAAAGACCAAGAACCACCGCTCTATCCTTAGGGAGTGGCTGATTTCGGGCTCGTGGCCTTCGTGGAGGCTGAGGTGCTGGAGGTTGGGAGTAGATTGTTCTCTCCTTACAGGAGTTATCAGAATCTTCAACGGGAAGGGAAGGCTTATTCACAACAGCAAGAGGAGGCTCTTTCACTCTCTTTGAAGTTGCTTCCTCATCTGAGTCTTCATAAGGTGATTCATAAGAACTCAAGGATGAGCCCCTGTGACAGCTTGCCAAATAAATCTTCTTCCACCTCTCAAGACTGCTTATGGAGGTTTCGTTGTCATCTGAAGAGAGTGTGATTGGGTTGGATCTACTCATGGTTGTTTGTGATTAATTTTTGAGCATTGAAGAAACTAGGGTTTTGTTATGGTATTTGGGGATCTTTGATGAAAAGTTATGTGTGCATTGGGATCATTATATAGACGGATTCGAGGTTCAATGGAAATTAATGCGAGTGGTTGGCACAGTAACTCTCTAGAATATTACCGAAGATATTTTTATCTTGGATGGTTGATGCTGAAGTGTATAACTTCAGCAGATTAACCATCTGTTTCTGCTGAAGCATTACACTTTCGTTTGGTCAAGTTGAAATACACGTAAGCTACGGTCAACCAAACGGTCTATTTCTGTTGACTATAACTTGGGCAAACAACCACCACTCCACCAGTTACATTCTTCCTCTTCAAAACAAACCGATTCCCACTCCTTCATCCTATAACAGTACATTACAAGCATTATAACCCTAAAATCTCAAATCATCACATGGCACTTGAATTTAAGAAAGATCACAACAAAGTTGCTTTTCTGGGAAAAGCTAAAGATGATGAGTTGTATGAACCAATGTTGGAATTCTTAAAAAGGTCCAAGATTTGCTATGCTCTAACACATTCTCCGAATGCTATATATGAATCACTTGTTTCTCAGTTTTGGGCATCTTCTTAAAAAACGAAGTGAAACAGAGATTGTGGCCACGATTGACGAAACAGAGCATGTGGTTACGGAAGAGATGATAAGGAGAAAGCTTCACTTGGATGATGCTGATGGAGTTTATCACTCTAAATAGATGGAGGTGCTTACTGGGCTGAGAGCGATTGGCTATCGGGGTACGAGGACTGATATGTGGCTGAAGAAGCATCTTTGCCCTATGTGGAGGTTCTTGGTTCACACGTTGCTTCAGTGTATTAGCAACAAGTCAGGAGGATGGGACCAGTTCTCTACCCAACTGGGATGTGGTATTGTGTGTCTTTACCAAGGGGTTACTTATAATTCAGCTGAAGCAAATCAGGAGGATGAGACTACACATTCAGCTGAAGCAAATCAATCTGCTGAACCTGATGGTTCATCTGAAGCAATAGTCATGTCCTCTTCCACCCCAACCATAGCATCTGCTGAGGCAGAAAAAGATAATTTGGATAGGAAAGATAACAAGGTTCTTTCTGCTGAACCATCTATGGTTTATGTTGAAACTCCTACAGAGATTGCTAGCCCAACTGACAAAACTTCATATGCTGAACCTGTTGCCATTTCTTCTGAAGTACCTATTGTACCAGCTCCCACTCCATCTGTGGCATCTGTTTGCTCAGAAGCTGATATAACAAGTATAAGAACAAGGAAGGCTAGAAACATGCTAGTAAGAATGAATGCAATTCGAGAAGATACTCCATATTTAGGAATCTATAAGCCGGGAAGAAGGAAGAAGAGGATGGCCAAAATCACTACCCAGGATCTTGAGGCTGATAACGCAACATTCATTATAGAAGGTTCTGCTTCTGACTTTCCTGAGGGAGATCAAAATGTGCTAGTCAATTGGACTCTGAAACATAATGAGATGAATGTCATTCAACGAAAGGATGAAACCTCAATGGAATTCACCTTCTTGAAAGAAATACTAAATTTGGTAGATAGAGCAGATTTGCTTACTCTGTACTCTCTCGTTACCAGCCATTACTGCAACACTGCACCACAAGGTTCTGGGATGTTCTTACTAGGAGATCTTCAAGTCCTATTTAACTCTCATTCTCCCGATAGTAGAGGACCTTCCATTTGGGAGAACTCACATTTATGGCGAGTTGTGTCCTGGAGACTCTATCCTCTTCCTCGTGTGCATGTGCTTGAGACTAAGGGTGGAATCACAGTTTGCATGTTTGCTGAAAGAAAGTATCCATTGCCCAAGAGACTTATGGAAAGGATGTTGTGTCAGAAGTTGGAAATTCCTCCAGATCCAGTGGGGAATGAAAGATCAGATGCTGAACGACTGGTTGGTTTGATCAAGACTCAACTTCTGCAAGCACAAGCTGCATCTTCATCTTGAATGTGGTAATATATATTGTCTCTTGTAATTTGTACTAATTTTGTTTTGTCATGTTGTTTGTTATTGTTAATTAAAAAAAAAAAAAAAAAAAAAAAAAAAAAAAAAAAACCTTTCTCATGCAGGTTTGATGCTTCTTTTGTTGGTTTTTAACTCACCAAATATACCTTGTGTATATCAAAGACTTAGCTAGTCCAAGGGGTACAGCTTTGGTAAAGACATGTCAAATCTGTTGATAGCTGTAATGGTTTGCTCAAAATCATAGGGTCTGCAACCACCCATGCTTAATTGCTGAGAGTTGTATGGTCATCAATTCACCATGGTCTATTCCTTTTTGGAATCCAAGAATTGGCTAGCCCACAAGTATATGGCTTGTGGTAAAGGCAACTATCTCCATATTTGGTTATCAATTCACTAATTCTCAGAATTGACTAGTCCTGAGCAAACGGCTATAGGTAAAGACACATCAAATCCGTTTATATGGTTTCTGGTTTGCCTATAAATCAGATGGTTATCAATGTACCATAGTTTTCGGACTTAAACATCTGGCTACTCCAGTAGTAATGGCTATTGGTAAAGAGACATCAAATCCATTACTTTCAATGATTCACCTCTCACAGGAGTTAACACACCTGGAAGTGATGAGAATAGATTGCAACTGATAAGTATTGATGTACATTATGTCCTTAGTTGCTGCAAAGATCTGGCGTTTCAAAGTCTGATCATCATAGAGATGAAATTATCAGAGGTTCTTTGCTAATGATGTGTGAAAACAATCCTCTAGTACTAAAGTGTCAAAAGATCTTTCAAGGTCAGGAAACTGGAACTTAACCATGTCAAATTCCAGTTTAGGGGAGGATTGTTGGGAATTATGTGAAGTAGGATTTCTGCTGTCATTACTGCCGATGGATTCTGCTGAAGTAAAAGCAAAATCTGCTGAAGAAGTGATTCTATTGAAGAGTACAAGCGTTGCCGTGTTACTGTTGAAGGGTAAATGCTGACTAGGATCAGCATGCGCATATGAATTAAATGCTAACTCTCCATATTCTTGTACTGTCCAAGGTTGCATGGGCATAATTGATCTGCTCAATAAAGTTTAGTGTCTTAGTCATTAAATGCATGCTTTCATGTTTAGACGATTGGGTTGTAATAGTATTAGGGTTCCTTGTCTATAAAAGGAACTGATGAGTGTCCAAATACTCATCATTTTTGTATAATCTAAACTGCAAATTCATCTGAAAACGCTCAAAAACACATCAAAATGATCAAAATATTACAAATCAGTGTTTTATGTGTTTTAAATTCAAAAATATCAAAATCAGATGAAAAATGTATAAAGTTTGCAAAATCGGCAGTTTTAGTCCCCCAAGTTTTAAAAGTTGTCAAATCTAGTCCCTGAAAATTCAAAAATGTGGAAATTTATCATTCAAGGTCCCTGAAGTATTCTAAGTTGTTTAAAATGATCCTTGAATGATTCTTTGGTCAATTGGCAAGAAAGGTCCTCAAACTTTGGAAATTTACAAATTTAGTCCTTGGACCTTAAAAAAAATGGATTTTATGCAAAAAGGGCCTTTGTATTATCAATGTATGGCAAATTTAGTCCTTGTGAGAAGTTTGGAAACATGGCACTTTCAGTCCTTGAAGTTTGGCAATTTTGCATTTTTGGTCCTTGTACTAAACTTATACCAAACGGACACAACATAACTATCTAGGCCCAAAATCCAATCCAAACCCAACTGCTAGCCCAAACCCAATCCTTGACCCTTTGCCCTTGACCTCCAGTCCAAATCTCATTTTGGCCCTGCCACAAACCAATTTGGACCCCCTGTGTTATTAATACCACGGTCAATGAAAGTCAAATCCAAGAAATACGCGCCCTTGAAACCAGATCCACTGTAGCAGTGTCTATCCCAACACAGAAACACCAAAACCAGAGTGGTTTTCCACTCTTTTCAACCCCCCTCCCATTCCATGTCCCCTCCAACTCCTCTACATTCCAAATTCTTTAATTATCTCAAACCAAACCTCAATTAAAGCAAAAACCTGCTCAAAGAATTATTTGGCGCCAAAAAAAGCAACTTGGACGGTTCTGATTATTTTTAGTGATCCAATGGCTCAAGTTTGGTGGGAAAGTCTCAGAGTACATCAAGGAATGTGGAAAAGTCTATAAAGGAGAGAGATATGCATTGAAAAAGAGTTATCTAGTGTAATTTTTATCTTTCATGTCGTTTTAGTTAATTCTCAATTTCAGTCTATGTTTTAAGCTTAAAAACTTTGTATTTCAAGTTATTATGTCATAATAAAGCTTTTGTGAACCCTTAATTCAAGTATCAAAGTGTATTTCAGTTTATGCAATTTCTCATATTTATGCAAAATATCATATGAATCAAATGTTGTTTTTAGTAGATTATATGGATTAAAATAGGTCACATAAGCTCCCATATAGCTTTTATAAGCTATTAGAAACAATAAAATTCAGTTTAGCTTCAAAAATAGAAAATTCACCAAAAATACAAATAATTAGTGAAAAAATAAAAAAAGGTTCTAAGGAAGTGTTCACAGCTGGAGCAAGGTGTATCTTGGATAGCCTTGGTATAGTGCTTCTTGGGAAGCTATAGGAATTGGTTTCAGGTCCTGGTTCTAAATTTTAAGCAAGGAAGCTTTTGTAAGCTCTTTTTGATTATTTTGGCATTTTACTATTATAGTTGTTCTTTAGCTTAAATTTCTGTATCTTTGTGTTAATTAGTTATAATTTAGTATGTTTGATCATTAAAATCAATAGGTTGTTTACTTAAATTTGTATTTTGCAAAAACCTTATTTGGACAGTGAAATCTGCATAACCATAAGTCTTGTTTTTATGATGTTAGCACTATTGGATTATGTCCCTTTAATCTCATATATTGATATTGAAAGGTCTGAAATCAAGTTTGTGGTTTACAATTGTGAATTGGTTTGAAAAGCTTCATCACAGTCAACATTAAGGTGTGTTTGGTTTATGGTGTTCAAAGGTTCTCTGATCTTTGGTTTTGTTGGAAACCTGTCTAAATAGGTCTAAACAACTCATATTAGTCAAGATACAAGTTCTTATAAGTAAAAAAGTCAAAATTTCAAGAAATCATACATAGGTGCTTACTGTTGGAGTTTCTAAGATCAAGGATCTTGATTTTGTGTTTAAAAGTTGTTACTTTTGATCAAATCATTCTTATATCACCTTAACATAACATCATCAGTGCTTAGAATCAGATCAAAATCCACTTTGGTCAACTTTTTGGTTTTTCTCAAAAAGTCAAAATCTCAATAGGTCGTTTTTGAATAAAACTTGGAATTTCACTGTGGGTTTATTAAAGAGATTCAGATTATAAGCTTTGGAGGTATTAAATTCTAGTTGGTAAACAAAATTACAAAAATGTTAGTTCTTGGTTTTTCAGCTTTTAGAGTGCTTATTTTATAGCTTTTCTTTGGTACCTGTTTTGATAAACTGCCCTGTGCACAGAAATTGAGCTCATATTGATAAGCTCTCATAGAGCTTATTACTTGTCCAAACCCTGTGTTCTTTGGTTCTTTGGAAAGCCAACTTGGTCATCTTGAGGGCCCAAGTCTTGTTTTTCACTTTGGAACTCATTTGGTAGGGCTGCTAGTGGTTATTATTTTGTCCCATCACTCAGCTGACACTGAGTCAGCTCAAGCTGAGTGTTGATCTGACCCCTTTTTCACAAGCTCTGTAAAAGCTCTCCAGTTGTCCTAAGCTTGTGAGTTTTGGCTTTTTGGATACCCCACCTAGCCAGCTTGTTGACTCAAGTTTTTTTCTGAGCTTGTAAGTTTGTTTACTTAGCTTATTTTGGTCTTGAAAAAGTCCTCAAGTCTGTTTTGATATTAGAATAGTCATAAGTTCCTATTAGCTTATTTGAGCTTTTCAGTGTGCTTATTTGTTCTTATTAGCTTCATTTGAGTATCTGTAGCTTATTCATATCTTATTTGAGCTTCTGTTTTAGTTTGTGAGCCTGTTTGAGCTTATCTCATTCAAATAAGCTTATAAGCCAAAACTGTTAACCAATAAGCTCATCAAATCTGCTTATTTTTGTTTTGTAAATTTTTTGTCTTTATTAAAGTTTCATATTATTAGTATATAAGTAGTTTTCAAAAATAAAAATCACAAAAACATCAATATAAAAATAGTGATAGCGTTTATTTAAGATTTTTTAGCTTTTTGATTTTTCTTTTCAACTTTTTAATAGGCAAATCTTGTTTTTATAGTTTTCTTAGGTTTCTGTCATCATATAGGATTTTTAGAAAAAGTTTCAGATTTTTCTCTATCTTTTTAGTATTTATTATAATTATAAATAGTTAATAAATAATAAATAATTAGTAATAAATAGTTAAAAAGTCTAAAAAATATCTTTTCTGTTTTAAAATTAGTTTTATCATATTTTAGATTTTTCAAAGTCAAAATTTTATTTTTCCAAGTTTATTTTCTATTTTCTAGTATTTAAGTGTATTTTAAATAATAATTAATTAGTAATAATTAAATAAAAAGTGTGAAAAATATATTTTTAATTTTAAAATTAGTTTTATAGTATTTTAGATTTTTCAAAATCATAAGTTTATTTTTCTAGCCTTATTTCCTATTTTCTTTTATTTTAGAGTATTTATTTAGTAGTTAAAATAGTTTTTAATTAATAATAATTAATTAAATAGTTGTAAAAATAATTTTCTTTTTCTAATAATTTTCTTTTATTTTTAGGATTCCAAAAATGTTATTTTCATATTTTTAGGCCTTTTATTTCTTAGTTTTCACTTTTTATTTTGTGCGTATACGTAGTTTTTAAAACTTACGTTTACGTTTCTTTCTTCTGATTGTTGTGCTTTCCAATTCTGTGTCCAATTCTATTCCAAATCAATCAGTAGTGTAATTTCTAATCAAAACCTTTACAGATCACTATTGATGAGTGTCTAAATACTCATCATTTTTGTACGAAATAAACTGCAAAATCATCTGAAAACGCTCAGAAACACATCAAAATGATCAAAATATCACAAATCAGTGTTTTATGTGTTTCAAATGCAAAATTATCAAAATCAGATGAAAAATGTATCAAGTTTGCAAAATTGGCAGTTTTAGTCCCCCAAGTTTCAAAAGTTGTCAAAAACAGTCCCTGAGCACATAATTTCAAAAGTAAAGTCACCAAAGGTCCTTTTAAAATCAAAAGTTGTCAAATTTAGTCCTTTGGTGAAAAATATCAAAAGTTTGAGAAAATTGCAAAAATGGTCCCTCAAGTTTAAAAGTTGGCAGAATTGGTCCCTGGAAAATGTGAAAATGGCAACATTGGTCCTTATACTTTCTGAGAGTATCACTTTTGGTCCCTTGAAACAAGTTTGATGAATTGGCAGCTTAGGCCCCTCAACTTTCAGATTTTACAACATTAATCCTTATAGTTTAAAACCTTTCACTTAATTTTGGACCCCTGCCTATTCTGGACCCCTTGTCATAATTCAATTGTGAACCCCCCCTATTATTATCTCTTTGGTCAATCCTGGTCAATATCTTCAACCCGCCAAAAAGTCACCATCTCAACTGCTTTTGCCTGCTACTAGCTTACACCCCATCCCCCCTCCTCAATCCCACTCTCCCCTGTTCCCTCACCTCCAACTAACTTCCAAACATCATTAAATGCACCACTATCCCTTCACTCAACCTCCAATGGGCAGACAAGGAATTTGGCGCCAAAAATCATTTTGAATGGTTGAGATTAATTTGAGCAATCCAAGGGCTATGGTTTGGTGGGAATTCTTCAGAGGAGAGAGGCAATGAGTTTGGATATAAAAAAGAAAAGCATAAGGAAGCAAGAGAAGAGTAGTTTTTAGTTTTATTTTTACCTTCAAATGTCGTTTTTAATTTAAAGTCCTTAAATTAGTGTAGAATCTGTTGTATCTTGTTTCTTAGTATCAAACTCAAGTTAAATTGTCAGTTTGAGCAAGTTTTAAACATTAATTCCAAGTTTCCTTTCATTTCATCTTTATTTGTTAACTGTTGAAAATTTTAATTTCCATTTCATAAACCCAAGCTTCAATAAGCTTGTGTATCAGTTTATATAAGCTTAGATAAGCTTTTTATAGCTTTTCATAAGCTTAAAGTAAAGTTTCAACTCATTTTGAATCTTGGTCAACAAAAGTCAAACAAGTGCAAGAATGATGCAGATTTGGTAAATGGTTGGTTCAGGCATGGAAATGGGTTGAATAGGATTGATTTGGGTTGGTTTGTATTAGGTAGTGGTCCTTTGTTTCACCTGGCAAGCCATTGTGGCTAGGCAACTTTGTAAGTGGTTTATTAGTTTTCATGCATAAACTGTATTTGTAGTGTAAATTTGTTTAAACCTGGTTAATCAGTAGTAAATCAGTTATAGTAAGTTAATGTGATCATATTTACAGATTGGTTATGTGTTTGGATCTGTTTTAGTTACAAATCAAGTCAGAAAAGGGTGTTTGGCTTAATCTGTCTATCTGTCTGTTTGGCTTATGCAGTGATAATCTTATAGTGGTTCATGTTGGTTAAGTAAATGTGAACTAATTTGGGTCTTAGTCTGGGTCTGCAACAGCCATAAGTCAAAATCACTTTCAAATTTGTCTATCTGTCTTACTGTTGTAGTTTTAGAATAGCAGATCAGTATTTTGTTCTTAGAAATCATCAAGCTTGCTTGCTTTACAATTATTACATCATTTAACATCAATCTCTGTCTTAAAATTGGATCTAAAGTTGGCAAAAGTCAAAGTTCAACATTTCATCAAAAGTCAAAAATAGCAAAAACCTGTTTTAGGGTCTGTTAGAAGGATTTTTCATGATCTTATCTTTGGGACTTAACAAGTGAGAATTGGCATTTCAAAAAGTTCAGCTGGTGTTCTTTCTTGTTATCATTTTATTGGAATTTTACAATTTTTGCATAAGCTTCAAACAAGCTCCTTTTTTGGACAAAAATCCCCTGTGCCACAGATCTCAGTTGGTACTGAGATTTGCTCAGCTTTTGTGCAAGATGCACAGAGCTCATTAGAGCTTCTCATGGCCTGAATTTTGGTGCAATTGGTCTCACCCAGGTCCTTTCCAGGTTCCAAGTTGTAGTTTTTAATCTGAGCTTATTTTCAAGTCTGTGCTTGTGTTCCAAGTTGGTACCCAAACCTGTGTTTTAAGCAAAAAGCTCAAATATCAAATCTGTTAGACTTGTAATCCAGTGGTTAGAACTTGTTGTTTTTAGTTGCATTGGGGTACATTTAGCTTATTTAAGCTTCATCATCAGTTTGGCAGCCTTTGGGTTCCATTTGCTTATTGAAGTGCTTATTTCAATAAGCATTTCCTTATCAGTTTCATATTCTGCCACATAACCCCATGATTTTCCATTTTTCTTAGCTTCCTAATATTATTTTAAGCATTTCCTGAATTTTTCAGATTTTTCCTAGCTTGTTTGATATTTTTCTGCATTTTATCTAGTTTTTAAGTATTTTTAAATAGCTTTTAATATAAAAAATTAGAAAAAGGTTCAAAAAAATAATTTTTCAATTTTATTAAGTTTAGATAAATATAAAAAGACAAAAAAGTATTTTTCTAGATTTTTCTTAGTTAAATTTGTATTTTCTAACATTTTAATTAGTTTTAAATAGTTTTAAATTAATAATAAATATATAAAAAGTCTAAAAAATATATTTTCAGTTTTAAAATTAGTTTTATCATATTTTAGATTTTTCTAAGTCTTAATTTTATTTTTCTAGTCTTATTTCATATTTTCTTTTATTTTAGAGTATTATTTAATAGTTAAAAATAGTTTTTAATTAATAGTAATTAATTAATTAGTTATAAAAATAATTTTCTTTTTCCAAATATTATCTTTTATCATTAGGATTGTAAAAATGTATTTTTCATATTTTTAGGATTTATCTTGTGTAATTTTCACGTTTTATTTTGTACGTTACGTAGTTTTTAAATTAAACGTACGTTTTAGGTTTTAAACGTTCATCACTTTAAATATAGTGATAGCGTTTATTTAATAGGTTTTATCTTTTTAATTTTCTTTAATTTGTATTTAAGCCGTCTTTATTTGTTGGCTTTTTCCATAGTTAATATCATATTCAGAATCCTTTTCCCGTTCAAACTCCTCGATCACTAAACGTCTGATAATTCATTGCACAACTCGCTGGGACATAACGACCCGGGGAAACATTATACTCCTCAGATCTTCATTGATTTCGTGCTGAAGCTGTTTTAAGTCTGTTACGACTTGACGGTTTTGCGCGCATCACTATCCTTAGTGATCATTCTATCTTCTGAGTTTGTTTAACACACCATTGAGTCTCCTTGGGACTAAACGACCCGGGAATTCAATCTATTCTCCAGGACTTCATTGTATTTGTGTCTGAGCTGTTTTAAGTCTGTTTGACTTGACTGTTTTGCGCAGATCAGGAACCATATAGTTTGTAATATGCAACTGATCTGAAACATAGAATTTCAGTGAATAAAAAGATCCATAGAGGATCTAAGTGTTCTTAGTTATAACAACTTGTGTTTACTTTCCGCTATAGAATACAAGTGTTAGAGACTGTCTATTAGTTTGCTTATGATTACATAGGCAACACTAACGATCCACAAGTGCTAAAGATCTGTCAAGGTCTGAGAGTTTTCAACACACTCTTGAGTAGCTACTAATCCAACCATGGAATCATCAAATGAACTTAAGATTCATGTAGAGAACAACTAAGCCTTCAACTTTGATGTATAACTTGAAGATTGAATTCAAAAGATGGATAACTTATGATCATGATGATAGATCAGTGATGAAGAGATAAAATGAAGAGTTTCTTGGTGAATAAATGAGGAGGTGAATGTGTTTGAGAGAGTTGTGATCAAATTGGCTAGTTATACTATAGAAGACTTAAGGATTAAGTTACTTAGCACATGTATAAAGCTTCCTATGTAAGATTTACCAAGAAAACACCCCATGTGGTCAAGAATTTCGTTCAATGCCTATCTTGGATGACTAGATATAAGTTTTGATAATATCTTGCTTTTACGGAGTGAGTTTTGGTCCCGTTAATCGCTAATTGTAAGTCGTAAAGTCACGAAACTTAAAACCTGGTATCTTAAAAATATGAAACTTATAAAAATGTTAAAACTTATTAATATAACCTATCTTAGCATATTGAATGAGTGAAAAGTTTGACGGAGCACGTAAACGCTGTTAAAACCTAGAATGTTAAGATATTTAAGAAGAGAATTTCAATTTTACTTCTCTTAGGGAGATATTTTGTAAGATATTTAACTAGGTATTATCTAAATAATATCTAGTTGATGACTAGGTATATGACTTGGCAAGGTAAATAAAAATGTATTAGTCAAAAGGTGGTGCGGGTATCGGGAGTGAATAGTAAAAAGTGAATAGTAAAATTTGAAAAATGGATAGAAATCCTAAAAATGCGAAATGTTACAAATGTCCTAAGCCGAAAGGAACGGGCTAAGCCACTACGAGTTCGAGCCTTATTCATTACACTCAAACAGATGGCCAAAGTGAAAAGAACTATCCAAAACCTAGAGGATATGTTACACGCATGTGATATTGACTTTGGAAATGGTTGGGATAACCATTTTACACTAATCAAATTTTCTTACAATAATAGTTATCATATCAGCATCAAGGTTGTTTCGTTTGAGGCACTTTATGGGCGAAAGTATCAATCACCCATCTGCTGGATATAGCTAACTCATTGGTCCAGAGATCATTCATGAGACCACTGAGAAGATCATCCAGATTCAAAATAGGCTGCAGCCGCACATGATCGTCAAAAGAGTTACGTTGCTATGAGACATAAACCGTTATAATTTCAGGGTGGAGATAAGGTCATGTTGAAAGTATCTCCATGGAAAGGAGTGATACGTTTCGGGAAATGAGAAAATTGAACCCCATATACATCAGACCCTTTAATATTTTAGCGAGAGTTGTTCTGGTAGCTTACCGACTCGAACTTCCACAAGAATACAATGATGTTCACAACACGTTTCACGTATCAAATCTGAAGAAATGTTTATCGGATAAAACCCTTGTTATTCCCCTATAGGAGATTTATATTGATGATAAACTACACTTTGTTAAGGAACCAGTGGAAATTATGGACCGGGAAATTAAACAATTGAAACAAAGTCGTATTTTGATCGTCAAGGTTCGACGGAATTCTAGAAGAGGTCATGAATTCACTTGGGAGCTTGAAAATCATATTCGTCTCAAGTACCCTCACCTCTTCTCAAACACCACACCATCAGATAACATACACTGAATTCAGAGACATAATTTCTTTCAATGGGGGAAGACTATGACAACTGACAATTTCAGGTTAATACTTAATCATAAACTTGAACATTTTATACTAAACACGTGAATACTTGTCTTTACGTATGATCGTTAGGTTATTCCACGCATAACAAGAAATACCTTTGAATGTATTCTGTCACTAGATTAAGTTTAGCCTATGTCTAACAAGTACATTATTACTCCCAGTAGCATATTTTATAAGTCATTTACATTCAGTTTTATAAGGTTTACGTAAATTGCCCAAGACTTGCATTAAGTCTCATGCATGCATGAAATAACTAACCTAACTCACCACCTTTGAATTGTACACTAATACATACACTTATATACTTCAAAATTTAGCTTTCCCTCCCCTTTGTACCCTTCAAAAAATTGGCCCTTTATAGTGCAACACAAACACATGCTTTTTAAGTTTGAAAACACCACTTTACCTTTAGTATGCTAACCTTAAAAGTCACCAAGCATTGTAATCACCCCCATTTGATTCACTAAACATGGCTCAAGATGGAGCTTGTGACTTCATTTCCCAATCTGAACATGAACCATCTTGTGATACTTAAAACACCACTTGACCATTTCAAAACATACCCTATATAAGGAAGTAACTAGCGACTCATTACACTCAAAACACAAATCAAACCTACTTTCCTCTCCATATTTGTGGCAGTAACTAAGTCTAAAAAATGGTATTTTTGTATTGGTTAAAGTTGGTTAGAGTTTACAAAAAAGGTTTACAAGGATGCTAGGGTATGGAAGTGATAATTAGGGTTTTATTAGAGTTTTTGGTAGTTATTGTGCATTTATTGACACCAATCACACCACCGTTTTTGTAAGTGTCCTATCATACTTTATTTTACTCATATTAAGCATATCAGCCCAGAAAATTACCCCTTTTGCTAGCTAGTTTTAACCACTTTAAATAATAATTATGACAAATTTATTCCAATCCTAGTATACTAATAGGTCTTAGGTAGATTGCACCCAAAACTTATAATTTTTAGAAATTTATTAGTATTTTTAAACATTTCCTGATAGCAGTTGTCCAACAGCTCTAGCTGTTGGAGTCCGCGGCATATTGCACATATTTGAAGGACTTAAATTTCAGACTAGAGGCTCTAGTTAGACTTTTTGGAAATTTAAGATATTGACATAACTCAAGGATTTGGGTCTTTACCCAAGAACATTCATTGTACCTAGTCAATGGATCATGGGTTGTGGGTCATGGGTCATGGAATTTGGTTTTTACCCCTTACATTACCCATTACACTAGTTGTTATACATATGCAAATCTATAAGATGTAAACAATATTACTTGTTTAGTGTTTATATGAAAATGTCTTTTGTTTTATACAACTTATTTATAAAACATGTTTTGATATGGTTTTAATATGTTTAGTATAAGTGTGTTAGTAAACTATTGGCTCAAATCTTTTACGTATTTTATTTGTTTCGTTAAAATGATTTTACATTTGTTATCGACGAAATATTAGAGGTTCGTAAAATATAAATAAACATTTTTATGGTTTATTCGTATTAACAATTTCCCCTTTTTTGTTGATGACAAAACATAAGATTATTTTAAAAAGAAAATAAAATTCGTAACAATTTGAATTGGAATTTTTACTCTCTTCTCCCCCTTTTTCTCGAAACAAAAAGAGCGTCGAAAAGAAACTAACACATTGTTCTGAGAAAAATGTGTGAAAAATAATAATATGAAAAACAGAGAGTAAGAGGAGAGAAAGATTCTCGTCTTAACTCCCCCTTGACGTATGCTTCCCTTTGTTGAGGGCGTCAAGTAATTAGGAAGTCTAAGCGAGTGTGTTGCAATTATGTTTGCAAATGGTTTCGTCTTTGACGAAATGCTCCCCCTTGACGAGTTCTCCCTTTTGAGGAGGACGTCAAGTAGTAAAAAACGATTAAGTGAAAGTATTGCAAGCGTTTTTTCAATTGCTTTGCTTTGATGAAAAGCTCCCCCTTGTTGAGGGTTTCAAAGTCTTCATGTGTATTGTGAAAATCTACAAAACAAAGGTTAGAAAACAAGTATATGGTGCATAATTTCCTCCAAATGAGATTCATATTAGCGATAAAATGAGCTTATGTTGCACGGATCCCACGGATCCTTCCTGTGAGGGATCCGTCTAGGCAAAAATGAGGGAACCATGTACCTGCATTCTTATGACAGCAATGTGGATGTAAAGTGTGATGTTAACATAAAAAAGAGTTATGTATCATAGCACCAAACATATTATCATGACCATATAGCATACAACATGTTATTTCATTCAATAAAACATGAGAAATGATATACATATCTCTAAAACTAAGAGAATGACATAAGCATGTAGTACATTTTCTAATAATTCTAAGTTGTGCCGAAAACTAATAAAGAACACCAATGTGCTTGTATTCCTAAGTTCTAAGGACGAGTAGATTTGTTGATTTGGTCAAATCGCTCAAGTAGATGATTAAACATGAAATGCAATTCATTTATTACTTCTTGAACTAACCCTTGGGTATGTTGACAATTAGAGCAATTATTTTCATGAGTAGGAGATGGAGGCATTGGAGATGGAATGTTTTGAGGTGAAATGTCGGGTGAGCGGGGAGGCGGTTCCACAAAGGATGGTGGGATTTGTGGAGGTGAGTTGAGTGACGTAGGAAGAGGTTCAACTACGAATGAAGGTAATGATGTATGGGTTGGTGGTGGAGATAGGAAGTCATCCATATGGTTAGGTCTTTAGGATTGGTGATTCCTTGTTCCTAGAGATATACTATTTGATGGTAAAGTTGAGTGGAATGCGGGTGTTGGTGATGTTTCAACATCAATGTTTTGGTGTGAAGGTGGTTCCCTATTTAATGGGAAGGATGGTGAATGAGAAGTCCTAGGTGGTGAGCCTTCTAAAGAGTAAAGGTTTGGATGCGAAAGAGGTGTGGTAAAGGAGTGTAGTCTAGGTTCTAGAAATGATGGCTTAGGAGTTTTAGTCGAGCTATGTTGGAGTCACTTGTAACTAGTATTTCAAGTGTTAGTCATTTATATGTAATAGCTTGCTTAATTATGGCTTATAAGTATGTAATTAATGCTAGGCTTATGTAGTAAGCCCATGAGCCTAAGCAAAGGCCCACAAGGCCAAGGGAAGGGACTAGATGTGTTGCCCTAGCTCCCTTGCATATATAAACAATGTAAAATCTCATTTGAGAGTTGTTGGTTCTTTCATTAAGCATAACATTTTTCATATTACTTGTGTGTGAGAATCCGACCGTCCCTCCTTTTTCTCTCTTGTTCTATAATACATCTAAACATACTTGTGTTCATATCATGGTGACCTAACAATGGTATCAATCGCCATTTTGTTTAGTGAAACGTGTTTGTTGAAGTTTTGTTATTATACGCGTAAGTTCTTCTCGTACTAAACCTTTCACACGCATAAAACTTTGATTTTTGCAATAAAATCTTCAAGATTCTTATGTTTTAATGTTTATATAGTGTTTAGAATCAAAGTTTTGGCAAAAAGTTTCAAACTTTACGTGTTATTTTGCGTTCATCATCTTTACGCTTAAGCTTAAAACTCACTTTGGTTGATCAAGTTCAAAACTTTCTTCTTATTTAAGTGTTTTTGAAGCTGTTTCATCATAAAAATCGAGTGTACAAAGCGTTTTGGTGCTTAAAAATTCATTTTGGTAATTTCTATTGGCTTTACGAGTAAGAAAAACCCTTGTTTTACGTGTAACTCATAACCCTCATCTTACGCCTAACAAAACCCTATTCTTACGCGTAACCTTTACGCCTAATCAGTCTTTACGCATAAGGAAACTTCATCAAGTTCTTCAAAGCTGTTTGTAACTCAGTGTCTTCCTTGCTTGGATAAGCTTGTAAAACACTTCGACTTGTGGATATCTCTCTCACTTGGACAAGTGTGAAAGATTTTGGTTAATAACCTAGTTTTACGACTAAGCTAAAAACTTACGAGTAACACTTTACGCCTAATATTTATCTTAAGCATAAGGTTCCTTACTAATAAGCATTTAGTTTATGTGTAACACCCTAGGCAAATCCTACATCGGCTGTGGCCTAGAGAGATGCTGGTCTCATAAGATAACATTCGCCTTAAAATGAAACAACGTGTTTTGTGGTCTACTGCGGGTGGAGTTCTTAGGAACAGGCAGTTAAGCGTGCTCATGTGAGAGTAGTACTGGCTTGGGTGACCTGCCGGAAAGTCTTCAAATGAGGCCACAAAAACAAAGCCGTGAGCCTGCGGGCAAAGCGGACAATATTGTGGTCAGATAAGGCGGGGTGTTACAAGTGGTATCAGAGACACTCCTGAGCCGTTCGGGATGGTAGGGCAAACCTCATCGAGGACGATGAGTCCCTAAGGGGGGGGGGTGATTGTAACACCCTAGGCAAATCCTACATCGGCTGTGGCCTGGAGAGATGCTGGGCTCATAAGATAACATTCGCCTTAAAATGAAACAACGTGTTTTGTGGTCTACTACGGGTGGAGTTCTTAGGAACTGGCAGTTAAGCGTGCTCATGTGAGAGTAGTACTGGCTTGGGTGACCTGCCGGGAAGTCTTCAAATGAGGCCACAAAAACAAAGCCGTGAGCCTGCGGGCAAAGCGGACAATATTGTGGTCAGATAAGGCGGATAAGGCGGGGTGTTACATTATGACTAAGCCTACGTTTAACCTTTAAGCTTACGAGTAAGATATTCTTACTAGTAAGAAGGAAGTTTACGCTTAAGGAGGTTTACGCCTAAGGAAGCAGTTTACGCTTAAGGAAGTTTACATCTAAGCTCAACAGTTTTCGCCTAAGGAATTTTTACGCTTAAGTACATCTTCAACAACAAACATCAAGTTTCATTCAACTAACAAAGATCCATCATCTACACAAGTTTCAAATATGCCTCAACCACCATACGCCAACTACTTTCCTCATGAATATCCTCAGCAGCAACAACAAAAAAATCCTCAACCACAATTTCAACAACAACCACAACAAGTTGGAAATTATTTTCCTCGTCAATATGCACAAAAACTACCACAAAAACAATTCCTTCAACAATACCCACAACATAAGTATTCTAACTACTTTCAATATCAGTTTCCAGAAAAGTATGCTATGAATGCAACAACGCAAAAGGAGCCTACTTGGTTTGAAAAAAATGTGTGAAGCTACAAGTAGCCAACAATCTATTCATGAAGCTAGATCCCTTGATAGACCTCCAATGCTCACTCCCGGAAACTATGATCAATGGGTTATGCGGTTCTTTAGGTTCTGTGATCTTAAGAAACCCCATGGTAAGTTCTTGAAGAAGGTCATCCTTGGAGGTCTAAATGATGAATATGGTGATACTCAGGTTGAACAAAATGAACCTTCGTCTAATCCAGATCCAGAGCTCATGACCTTAGTTTTGACCCACCAATCTCAAGTGGAGAAATGCAATGAGATAAATAAAAATATTCATGATAAAGTGGCACTATTGACTAAGGATCTTGAATGCTATAAGTTACAACTCAAAAATTTTGAAACAAAAGAGAAACATGAACAAAGTTTTGAAATCGCTTTTCAAAAGTCATATAAAAAAGAACAAACTTTAGAAAAACAGATACATGATCAAGTTTTTTCCAAAAATGATTTGATTTCTCAAATAGAACAACAAAAATTTGAACATAAAAAACACGTTGACACTCTAACTTCGAAAACTTTAAAAGCCAAGCTTGAGTTGTCTTCGTGTCAAAAAGAGTTTTCAGAATTGAAACAAACTTCAAGGAAACGAATAGATCTCTATCTTGATGAAATTGTCGATTTGCAAAACAAACTCAAAGAGTTTCAAAATGTGGTATATAAACATGGTGAGTCAATTACAACGATTCAAAACTTCACATTTAAGCCAAATCCAGATGGATACGGGCCAAATCTTGCTGATAACAAACCACGTTTTTTCCATAGAGCATTCAAGGCAAATCCAAAGTTGTATAGTGTCAAATATATGCTTGATGAATATATTGTGCGTGTTGTTGAATATAATCGTGAAGAGGAATGGGATGCAGAAGGTGAGAGTCGATTGAAAATGGAAAAGTTGAATATAACAAACCTATTGAGTACTCAAAAAGACCTCTCATAACTTTTGTTCCACAACAGGATAAAAAAACACACCTTGGGTTATCACACATATTAATGAGTCCTCTTCTGACGTTGGTCCCGTCAAACCAGTTACACAAATTAATGGTCCTTTACCTTCTTTAAGTGAAATCACACCATTACCCAAAAGATGTCAAATTCTTAAATGTTTTGATACATTCATGTCTGACATTAAACTTTTGGAACGTGAAATTGAACTTAATTCGGAAATAAAAGATGTGACTTTTCAATCGGCTTATGCCATAAACCAAAGAAACATTTTTCAAAAACAGCTTTTACCACATGTTCGAAATTTACGTATGTGTGCAACATATTGGGAACAGGATCTTCAGAAAGAAATTGGACAAATGAAAACAATTTTCAATGAAACAGAGGCATGGATTTTGAAAACCAAAAAGAAGAACAAAATTTTTCAAAATCATGTTGATCGACTCTTGGAAGATGTTATATGTGCTGATACTATATCAATTGTGTTGTATTATACTGCTGTATTTGCTTATGATAATATTCCTGTTGATATTGTTGATAATGTTGATGTTGTTGATAATGTGTCTAATATCAAAACTTTGAAAGCTGATAATGAGCGTCTGGTAAATGAACTTTTAGAAGTAACATGTCGTCTTCAATGGTGTCAAAATGATTGCATTAATCGAGAACTTGCTTTGCAAAACAAACTCAACCAGTCGAGTGAAAAACCTTTTGAATCAAAACTAGAATGACTAGATGATGAGAATACGTCTTTGAAATGTGAGATTTTAAAATATGAACAAGAAATTGTAAAAAAGTCAAAAGTGAATATGGTGTCATATTTAATTTTCTAAAAAAGACACGTGCTAAAGCATCAAAAGATCTTGATAATTATCTTGTGTACACTCGTGAAGTATTAAGTCTTAATGGAAACTTACGTTCTGAAAATCAAGATTTGTTACACACTATCATAGAGTTAAAAGAGAAGTTGATAAAATATGAGAATGATAAGCCTAGTAACACAAATGTTCTTGCACCTGGAATGTTTAAAATTGACACTAGGAAGCCTACTGACAAACCACAAGATACAAATGTGAATCCCTCCACTTCTACAGGAGTAGTTGTCTCTAATCCTAGCGTTAGCACTTCACAGCCTAAGAGCACTGACAAGAAGAATAGGAAGTTGCAACGTAAAAGAAGACCACCAAAAGCCTCTGAAGTAGAAGATCATGTTAGGAACTTGAATAAAACACATGTTGCACCTACTTTAGATATTGCGTTAGATAAATGAAATAGAAAAAGTGATGTAACGAATGTTGAATCTTCGAGTACTTTGAATGTTATGTTTGAAGCATCTTGTATTGTTTGTCGTAAAAGCATGTTTTCTGGTTGTCATAATAACTGTGTTGCTAAATCTATCTTATCTCGTAAGCGGAAACATAGAAATGGAATTACCTCTAGGCCCACAAATGCTTCTAAGTCTGTGCTAGGTAAACCGCCTTCTATAGTTTCTGAGAACATCATTGATGTACCCATAGCACCTCATCACCTCCTATGAAGAAAATATCACCTAGTGCATTCACTAAGAACAAAGCGTAAACTAGTTGGACTTGGCAGAGATGGTTACAAAATACACCTGGATTTAAATGGTTACCCAAAATTATTGACATGTGTGTTTCATCTGTAACTATATCGGAACCCTCTAACTCTTCGGGGTCCACCTCTACCTCTATTCCACCTGTGTCGTCTGTGTGTATTGCAGGTGATACAAATCATTCTCTGGATTGTTGATAGCGGTTGTTCCTGGCACATGACAGGCAACCTCAAACTTCTATCAAACTTTGTTTCAAAGTTCATTGGCACTGTCAGGTTCGGGAATGATCACTTCGCAACTATCATGGGTTACGGAGATTACATCATTGGGAACATTGAAATTAGCAGAGTTTATTATGTGGAAGGTCTTTGACACAATCTTTTCTCAGTCGGTCAATTTTGTGATGGTGATTTGGAAGTTGCTTTTAAGGAGAAAACTTGTTTCATCCGTGATCTGCAAGGTCTGATCTCATGTCAGGATCTCGCTCGTCAAGCCTTTACACAATCTCAATGCAAGACATGGTCGCCTCATCTCCCATCTGTCTCTTCTCCAAAGAAACATCTACAAAATCATGGCTGTGGCACAGAAGACTTTCACATTTAAACTTCCAAACCATAACTAATCTTGCACGACACAAACTAGTTGAAGGTCTTCCAAGGTTTCGGTATTCAAAAGACCACTTATGCTCAGCCTTCGAAGGTTGAAGACATCACTCAGCATGTTCTTCATCTTCTTCACATGGATTTGTGTGGTCTGATGCGTGTGCAGACGATAAATGGCAAACGCTACATTCTCGTAATCGTTGATGACTACTCCAGATGGACTTGGGTTTATTTTCTATGAAGTAAAGATCAAGCTCCACTAATGATCATCACCTTTCTCACGAAAATTCAAGTTCAGCTCCACAACACGGTTAGACAAGTCAGAACAGACAGAGGAACTGAATTTGTGAACCAAACTCTTCGGGAATATTATGAGAAAGTGGGAATCGAGCATCAGACATCAATTGCAAGAACACCAGAACAAAATGGAGTTGTCGAAAGACGAAACCGTACGTTAGTGGAAGCTGCAAGAACGATGTTGATAAATGCAAAACTTCCAGATTACTTATGGGCAAAAGCCGTGTCAACTGCATGCTACACTCAGAATCGTTCTATGATAACTAAACGCCACAACAAAAAACCTTATGAGCTTATCTATAACCACAACCCGAACTTAAAACACTTTCATGTATTTGGTGCTCTCTTTACCCAAATAATTCTCGTGATGACTTTGGAAAGCTCAAGGCCAAAGCTGATATTGAAGTCTTCATTGAATACTGTGAAAACTCAAAAGGATACCGTATCTGGAATCGTCGTAAAAAGGAAATTATGAAGACTATACATGCTAATTTTGATGAGCTCACAGAAATGGCTTCTGAGTAAAACAACTTAGAACCTGGACACAACCGTCTCAACTTCCCTCAATCATCAGCTGATCAAACCTTTCAACTCACTCGTTGTCAGATGGAAACGTTGTTTGCTCCTCTGTTCAATGAAGACTTTGATCACCGTGCTCCAGATGTATCAACTGTTTCCGCTGCTCAACCTGATAATATTCCAATAACTAATACACCTGAAACAACAATAACTGTTGCTGATGCACCCCCGATTTAATCTCCAACAACAGCTGAACAAACCGCTTCTAATGACACTGACCCAACTAATGATCCTCTAAACCACAATGTACCTGCACCTGCGGATTATGATGGAAATGCGTTTTTCAACCCTTTCTCTATAGAAACGGCAAATCCAAATGTCGCTGAATCCTCTACCAGCCATCTGAACCCACCTAATCTGCACAATGTATACCAACACCAACCTTCCACACACCGATGGATCAAATATCATCCTATCGTTAACATTATTGGCAACCCAAACCAACCAGTCGTAACTAGACAACGCCTTCAGACTAACGGAGAACACTCCATTTATGCACTCACTGTCAGTCAAACCGAACCCAAAAACATTAAGAATGAAATTACTCATGACAACTAGATTGAATCCATGCAAGGAGATCTGAACCAATTCAAACGTTTAGAAGTATGGCACTTGGTTGAAAGACCGACATGGGTCTACGTCATTGGTCTAAAATGGATTTGGAAGAATATGTTAGATGCTGAAGGAACGGTTATTCAAAACAAGTCACATCTGGTGGCTAAACAGACAAGAAGAGGGTTTCAACTTTGAAGAATCATTCTCATCGGTTGCTAGACTTGAGGCTGTATGGATTTTTCTGGCATTCGCGGCTCACATGAAAATCACCGTCTACCAAATGGACGTCAAAAAAGCCTTTCTGAATGGTCAACTCAAGGAGACAGTGTGTTAAAATCGATGCTCGAGGTTGTTTCGACCTTATCTAGGATTATCAATAAAGCACAATAACAATAATAAACATATATAGAACGCATCGGAATAATCAAACTATCATTGTTATTATTGAGGTTTCTTCATCATCATCTCTAACAACTACTAACAATCACCACAGCCCCAATACTACCTGATCAATGGTAGTATGGTTATCTATCCTATAACAGGGATCAAGGAGACCTTGATTACCTTGGGGATAACCAACACAAACACTAGGCGTTTACAAATGACCTACGCCTAGGTTTACACACACACACCGTTCCTGGTTTTACATCTTGTACGTACTATAAAACCAATTCCCTGTATCTCTTTATATAATAAAGATACTACGGTTACAAAGGAATAAAAATAAATCTTTCTAACATATAAAATATTTCCTGTAATCTCCATCTTTTTGTAGAATATCCCTTTGTCTTCTTAAGTCCCTCAAGTTTCATTCTTTTTCTTTGTTGCACATTAGTTTTGTATTATCAACTCAAAATAACAAACCCAACAATCTTCCCCTAGCTGATAATTGCAAAACCATACGATGAATGAAACATCCCCTTAAGTCATGCTATACCATCAAGGATCTTCAAGTTGCAAATCTTCAAGTAGACTCTTCCCTTTTTTGCCATTATCCACTAGGAGAAGCTAAGTAGAAACAACTTTGATTTTAAAAACCACGAACCAATACCATACGACTAATCCATCTTTCCAATGCCTCAAGATACCCTCCATGAAGTTTTCCGCACTAATAATGAAATTAAGGCAAAATAAATCTGAATCACCTCGATGTAGCATATAAATAGTTAAAAATTTGAACATTAAGCTTCCGCTGAAACCCATATGTTAACCATTTGAAGAATGTAGGCTCTATGTAATGATTAATGATGAAGAAAACCAAGTATAACCAACTTGATGAAGAAGTAGAACAACCCAAACCTGTGTCTTATATCTTGCACTAAAGATGACATCGAACGTATACCCAATCTTGGTGTATAGGGAGACCGCAATCCCTTGACGAGAAACTTCATCTACTATTCGTCAATTCGTTGTCACACATGAACGCACGAACAAGTTACCTCCTGGTAAAAGGTATAATAAAACACAAACCTAAATAATTCCACTTCAACTATAAATAGGTGATAAACTCCTTTCTTCGTAATCAATTATGCAAAAAGAAAGAGCCATTAAATCGTTAAAGAACATAAAAACCAAACTCCAAAAATCCAAACAGTGTGTGTCATCCGAGATCCATAACCTTCAGTGTCCAAGATCCAAGTCTAGTGTTGTCCGATATCAGACAAAACTAGCAGTACTAACTCCTTTCTCGGATATAGCTATCAGTAAAAATTTCCAAAACTAGGAGTACTAAAAATGTACTAAGATTATTAACTTCCACTAACAGTATTAACTTCGAAAGCTAAGAGTATTAACTTTTCAAAGCTAGAAGTATTAACCCTTCGTTTCCATTTTCAACCAACATACCAGACTTAAGTTTACAAACAGTATTAACCATCTTCGAGCAGTACATAAGTCCAAAATCATGTAATACCACTAGGTCTGAAACAAATACACATTAGATGCTCCAGTACTAAAATTCAAATCGACACAAGGATCACAAAATAAATTCTCCAATAAGCATAGGGGACCAGTACAAAACAGTAGCCAATCGCAATTATATCTACCATCCCATGATCTTTTACCACCAATTAGATCATGATCTATTATAACTTGTATCATACCGACCCATGTGACACAAGTAAAATAATCACATGCATACGTTTGCGGTACTAATGCAAGGATGGAGCAGCAAACAATACCTTGTTTTTGGACCAGCAGTACACTTAAACCTGCCAGTACTATCCTGAAAGTCCAACAATACAAACCTGAAGAGAGCAGCATTAACACTCCATGATCGACCAGAACAAAACAGTACAAACTGACATAATAATAATATTTAACCAAACCATTGTAACTGTACTTATCATGACAGATTAAAGTTGTATCCATATCACCATACGAGTAGCATTAGTGTACTATGACCAGTACAAACATAATCAGGCAATAAAAAGCTTAGAGTACTCCAGTATCCATACTCTCTTTCAATCCAGTAACCATAGTCGAATGATGTGCGTGTACCCTTCTTCCATTCTTGTAGTCAGTTTAGCATGCAAGTAACAAAGTGAATTGAAACTTTATGCATTCAACCACCGACCTTTTGATAATACTAATATGATATGGACCTGCTCATTAATGGTACGAGGTAGGATTAACACCAGACTACAACATGAACGAGTGTTAGAGTTTAGACCAGTTAGGCTTCAATTTCCTTACATTAGAACCAGATCATGCAACCAATAACCACACTATAAACCCTAAACAAGCAAGCTAGGGTTTCGATTAGTAGCATAAAGATGAAACCCTAAACTCCAATATGATCGCAGCAGCAAAACGTATAGCCGCAATAGCAAAATCAATTTAAACGATACATTTATCAAGCTTCCATCATCCATGACAAGATTAGGTGATGAGTGTCTAAATACTCATCATTTTTGTACAAATTAGACTGCAAAAACATCTGAAAACACTCAGAAATGCATCAAAATGATAAAAATATCACAAATAAGTGTTTTATGTGTTTTAAATGCAAAAATATCAAAATCTGGTGAAAAACGTATAAAGTTTGCATAATTGCCAGTTTTAGTCCCCCAAGTTTCAAAAGTTGTCAAAAACAGTCCCTGGTAAAACAAAATAAAGAAAAATGTTATTCAAGGTCCCTGAATTATTCTAACTTGTCAAAAATGGTCCTTGAATAAGTCTTTTGTTAAATGGCTGAAAAGGTCCCTGAACTTTTGAAATTGGCAGAATTAGTCCCTGGAAAATGTGAAAATGGCAAGTTTGGTCCTTGTACTTTGTGAGATTGTCAATTTTGGTCCCTTGAAACCTCTTTGATGAATTGGCAGCCAAGGTCCTTGCAATTTCAGAAATGACAACAATGGTCCCTAAGTTATTAACCCTTTTAAACCAATTTGGACCCTTGCACCCATGTGACCCCCTGTCATAATGAATTTTGAACCCCCTTATATTAAATACCTGGTCAGTCAACCCAAGTCAAACACTGCACTTTACCCGCCCACCTTCTTCCTCAATGGACCAAATGCCTGCTACACTCCTGCAAACACCCATCCCATCCACCTTTTCCCCTTATCTCTTCCACATCAACTCTCCCATCACCCTACAATCCACCCCCCCTAGCTGCAAAGTCAGAACCACAAAGGTCAAATATACTTTTTCCCGCCAAAAATCATGAAATGGCCAAAACTGACCCAACTAATGACACTGACCCAACTAATGATCCTCTAAACCACAATGTACCTGCACCTGCGGATTATGATGGAAATGCGTTTTTCAACCCTTTCTCTATAGAAACGGCAAATCCAAATGTCGCTGAATCCTCTACCAGCCATCTGAACCCACCTAATCTGCACAATGTATACCAACACCAACCTTCCACACACCGATGGATCAAATATCATCCTATCGTTAACATTATTGGCAACCCAAACCAACCAGTCGTAACTAGACAACGCCTTCAGACTAACGGAGAACACTCCATTTATGCACTCACTGTCAGTCAAACCGAACCCAAAAACATTAAGAATGAAATTACTCATGACAACTAGATTGAATCCATGCAAGGAGATCTGAACCAATTCAAACGTTTAGAAGTATGGCACTTGGTTGAAAGACCGACATGGGTCTACGTCATTGGTCTAAAATGGATTTGGAAGAATATGTTAGATGCTGAAGGAACGGTTATTCAAAACAAGTCACATCTGGTGGCTAAACAGACAAGAAGAGGGTTTCAACTTTGAAGAATCATTCTCATCGGTTGCTAGACTTGAGGCTGTATGGATTTTTCTGGCATTCGCGGCTCACATGAAAATCACCGTCTACCAAATGGACGTCAAAAAAGCCTTTCTGAATGGTCAACTCAAGGAGACAGTGTGTTAAAATCGATGCTCGAGGTTGTTTCGACCTTATCTAGGATTATCAATAAAGCACAATAACAATAATAAACATATATAGAACGCATCGGAATAATCAAACTATCATTGTTATTATTGAGGTTTCTTCATCATCATCTCTAACAACTACTAACAATCACCACAGCCCCAATACTACCTGATCAATGGTAGTACGGTTATCTATCCTATAACAGGGATCAAGGAGACCTTGATTACCTTGGGGATAACCAACACAAACACTAGGCGTTTACAAATGACCTACGCCTAGGTTTACACACACACACCGTTCCTGGTTTTACATCTTGTACGTACTATAAAACCAATTCCCTGTATCTCTTTATATAATAAAGATACTACGGTTACAAAGGAATAAAAATAAATCTTTCTAACATATAAAATATTTCCTGTAATCTCCATCTTTTTGTAGAATATCCCTTTGTCTTCTTAAGTCCCTCAAGTTTCATTCTTTTTCTTTGTTGCACATTAGTTTTGTATTATCAACTCAAAATAACAAACCCAACAATCTTCCCCTAGCTGATAATTGCAAAACCATACGATGAATGAAACATCCCCTTAAGTCATGCTATACCATCAAGGATCTTCAAGTTGCAAATCTTCAAGTAGACTCTTCCCTTTTTTGCCATTATCCACTAGGAGAAGCTAAGTAGAAACAACTTTGATTTTAAAAACCACGAACCAATACCATACGACTAATCCATCTTTCCAATGCCTCAAGATACCCTCCATGAAGTTTTCCGCACTAATAATGAAATTAAGGCAAAATAAATCTGAATCACCTCGATGTAGCATATAAATAGTTAAAAATTTGAACATTAAGCTTCCGCTGAAACCCATATGTTAACCATTTGAAGAATGTAGGCTCTATGTAATGATTAATGATGAAGAAAACCAAGTATAACCAACTTGATGAAGAAGTAGAACAACCCAAACCTGTGTCTTATATCTTGCACTAAAGATGACATCGAACGTATACCCAATCTTGGTGTATAGGGAGACCGCAATCCCTTGACGAGAAACTTCATCTACTATTCGTCAATTCGTTGTCACACATGAACGCACGAACAAGTTACCTCCTGGTAAAAGGTATAATAAAACACAAACCTAAATAATTCCACTTCAACTATAAATAGGTGATAAACTCCTTTCTTCGTAATCAATTATGCAAAAAGAAAGAGCCATTAAATCGTTAAAGAACATAAAAACCAAACTCCAAAAATCCAAACAGTGTGTGTCATCCGAGATCCATAACCTTCAGTGTCCAAGATCCAAGTCTAGTGTTGTCCGATATCAGACAAAACTAGCAGTACTAACTCCTTTCTCGGATATAGCTATCAGTAAAAATTTCCAAAACTAGGAGTACTAAAAATGTACTAAGATTATTAACTTCCACTAACAGTATTAACTTCGAAAGCTAAGAGTATTAACTTTTCAAAGCTAGAAGTATTAACCCTTCGTTTCCATTTTCAACCAACATACCAGACTTAAGTTTACAAACAGTATTAACCATCTTTGAGCAGTACATAAGTCCAAAATCATGTAATACCACTAGGTCTGAAACAAATACACATTAGATGCTCCAGTACTAAAATTCAAATCGACACAAGGATCACAAAATAAATTCTCCAATAAGCATAGGGGACCAGTACAAAACAGTAGCCAATCGCAATTATATCTACCATCCCATGATCTTTTACCACCAATTAGATCATGATCTATTATAACTTGTATCATACCGACCCATGTGACACAAGTAAAATAATCACATGCATACGTTTGCGGTACTAATGCAAGGATGGAGCAGCAAACAATACCTTGTTTTTGGACCAGCAGTACACTTAAACCTGCCAGTACTATCCTGAAAGTCCAACAATACAAACCTGAAGAGAGCAGCATTAACACTCCATGATCGACCAGAACAAAACAGTACAAACTGACATAATAATAATATTTAACCAAACCATTGTAACTGTACTTATCATGACAGATTAAAGTTGTATCCATATCACCATACGAGTAGCATTAGTGTACTATGACCAGTACAAACATAATCAGGCAATAAAAAGCTTAGAGTACTCCAGTATCCATACTCTCTTTCAATCCAGTAACCATAGTCGAATGATGTGCGTGTACCCTTCTTCCATTCTTGTAGTCAGTTTAGCATGCAAGTAACAAAGTGAATTGAAACTTTATGCATTCAACCACCGACCTTTTGATAATACTAATATGATATGGACCTGCTCATTAATGGTACGAGGTAGGATTAACACCATACTACAACATGAACGAGTGTTAGAGTTTAGACCAGTTAGGCTTCAATTTCCTTACATTAGAACCAGATCATGCAACCAATAACCACACTATAAACCCTAAACAAGCAAGCTAGGGTTTCGATTAGTAGCATAAAGATGAAACCCTAAACTCCAATATGATCGCAGCAGCAAAACGTATAGCCGCAATAGCAAAATCAATTTAAACGATACATTTATCAAGCTTCCATCATCCATGACAAGATTAGGTGATGAGTGTCTAAATACTCATCATTTTTGTACAAATTAGACTGCAAAAAATCTGAAAACACTCAGAAATGCATCAAAATGATAAAAATATCACAAATAAGTGTTTTATGTGTTTTAAATGCAAAAATATCAAAATCTGGTGAAAAACGTATAAAGTTTGCATAATTGCCAGTTTTAGTCCCCCAAGTTTCAAAAGTTGTCAAAAACAGTCCCTGGTAAAACAAAATAAAGAAAAATGTTATTCAAGGTCCCTGAATTATTCTAACTTGTCAAAAATGGTCCTTGAATAAGTCTTTTGTTAAATGGCTGAAAAGGTCCCTGAACTTTTGAAATTGGCAGAATTAGTCCCTGGAAAATGTGAAAATGGCAAGTTTGGTCCTTGTACTTTGTGAGATTGTCAATTTTGGTCCCTTGAAACCTCTTTGATGAATTGGCAGCCAAGGTCCTTGCAATTTCAGAAATGACAACAATGGTCCCTAAGTTATTAACCCTTTTAAACCAATTTGGACCCTTGCACCCATGTGACCCCCTGTCATAATGAATTTTGAACTCCCTTATATTAAATACCTGGTCAGTCAACCCAAGTCAAACACTGCACTTTACCCGCCCACCTTCTTCCTCAATGGACCAAATGCCTGCTACACTCCTGCAAACACCCATCCCATCCACCTTTTCCCCTTATCTCTTCCACATCAACTCTCCCATCACCCTACAATCCACCCCCCCTAGCTGCAAAGTCAGAACCACAAAGGTCAAATATACTTTTTCCCGCCAAAAATCATGAAATGGCCAAAACGGCCAAAACTCTCCCATTGGCTCAATAGGGTGGTGGGAAACACTCATATGGACACGTGGAAGCTTTTTGAAGTATAAAAGAAAGAAGAAGAAGGAGAAGACAGTGGTAGCTAGTTTTAGTTTTTCACTTGTATGTCGTTTTAAATTTTAATGACTTAGTTTAGTGTAAAAGCTTTAAATTTCTGTTCCTTTGTACTCAAATTAAGATATTTCATCATTATAATCTGTTTTGCAAGCTTAATTCAAGGTTTCAATTATATTCCAATTTTCCATGTTACTGTTGCAAAATCAAATTTCAAATTCTTGGTTCCAAGCTTCTAATGGCTCATGTTTAAGCTCAAATAAGCTTAGGTAAGCTATTTATAGCTTTTGAAAAGCTTTGTCAACAGTTTAAAGCATTTTCACTCAAAGTCAATAAAAGTCAAACATACAAGTCAAATCTGTTTAAGATGAATTTCTGATTATAAGGTGTTAATGAATGTAGTTTTAAGTCTGTTTGATTCATTTGATTCTGTGTTAATCAGTTTTAATCAAGGTTCTTAGTTTTAATGCATGTTGGAATTGTTAAAGGAGTGTTTGGATTAAGGATTGAAACTGTGTTAGATGTCATAAATATGGAATAGATCAGTGGTTTCAGTATTGTTATGGTTTATTTTGTTCATTTCTGTCTTTGTTTTACTGTCACTTGTGCTCTAAAGTCAAAATCCATAGTTCACTGCTCCTATTGTCATTCTGTTGGAATCAGTTTATGAAATCATCACTGATAGGTTTAGAAGTTAATAGGTTAGCTTGTTTCAGTTGCATTATATCATTAGTTACCCACATCAGTCTTGAATTTGCATTTGAAACTCATTTTTGTCAAACTTTCATCTGTTTCAAAAAGTCAAAACCAAGTCCTATGCCTGATTTTTGCAAAACTTGCAGCTAATGCTTAGGGTTCATTTTTGCTAGTTAAGGTCTCAAATTTGGTCATATTGCAGTAGGCTAGGTGGTCTTCAAGACCCTATATCTGTTTTTCCTTTTAGCTTTTCTGATAAGCTTTTAAATAAGCTCCTAATAGGAACCTGTCTTGCTGTTTCTGCTTATGCAGCCACTATCCTTAATAGCAGTCTTTTGATTGGTCTATATCTTCTTCACTACTGGTCCTTATTAGCTGCAAATTTGGTTATAGTATCTCTGGCTGGTGGTCTTGAGGATTGTGCTTTTGGTTTTCATTTTAGCTTACTGAATAAGCTGTTGTAACAGCTTAAACTTAGGGTCAGATTAGCTTGTTCTGCTTATGCAACAGTTAGCTTAGATCATAGGTAGAATGCTTTAGCAGTTAGGAGTAGTTGCATTCAGATGTTTTAGAGTAGCTTTTGTATTGCCTAGCTTTTATAATCAGTTGGTATCACTCTAGTGCTTAATAGCTTATTTCTAGTGCTTATTTCATATCCAGTTACATAGCAGCCTTAGATTCTGCCACATAGGCCCTAGTTTTTATATTTTTCTCAGTTTTAGAATGTCATTTTAGAATTTCCCTGAATTTTTCATAATTTTTAGACACTGTTTAGTATTTTTCTTAATTAAAATCAGTTTTTAATCATTTTAAATACCTTTAATTGCATTTAATTCAGAAAAAGTTCCAAAAATTAATTTTTCAATTTTAATAGTTTAAGATAAATATAAAAAGCATAAAAAATATTTTTCCTTATTTTTCTCCTTTTATTTGGTATTTTTCATAATTTAAATTAGATTAAAATAGAATTAAAATCATAGAAAATAGGAAATTAATCTGAAAAATACAAAAATAGTTTTGAAAATTCTAGTTTGATATTTTAGACTTTTCCATTTCATAATTTTATTTTTCTAGCTTTATTTCCTAATTTCTTGTGTTTTAGGTAATTATTTAATAGTTAAAAATAGTTTTTAATTAATAATAATTAATTAATTAGTTATAAAAATAATTTTCCTTTTCTATAAATTTTCTTATATCATTAGGATTGTAAAAATGTATTTTTCATATTTTTAGGATTTATATTGTATAAGTTTCACGTTTTTATTTGTACGTTTACGTAATTTTGTTTTAAAACGTAAGTTTTTAGTTTTAAGTTTTAAACGTTCGTCATTTTAAATATAGTGATAGCGTTTATTTAATAAATTTTATCTTTTTAATTTTCTTTAATTTGCATTTAAGCCCCTGTAGTTTATGGGCTTTTTCTGTAGTTATAATAAATCACAAATCCTTTCCCGTTCAAATCCCGCGATCACTACACGTTTGACTATTCTCGCACAGCTCGTTGGGACTTAACGACCTGGGGAAACACTATACTCTCCTGATCTTCATTGCATTCGTGTTTTAGCAGTTTTAAGCTGATTACGGTCTGCCATTCACAAGTGGCAGGCTTGAGTAATTTAGCTTGACTGTTTTGCGCGCATCAAATTTTTGGCGCCGCTGCCGGGGAGCAGTGCTAATAGTCTTACGTTTAGCAGATTAGTGATTTGACATCACTCCTTGTTTATACCATCTATAAAATCAAAAACCCAAAAAGATTTTCATTCTTTGTTTTTACATCATGTTTTTCAAAAATACCAAAAATATTCCTCTTTACCCTCTTACCCTTTTGATTCTTCATTTCTTACCCTTTGTAAACCTTTGATTCTTTCTATGTCTTATCCTCACCCTCTTGGATGTCAATGGTGTGGTGGTCCTTATAATGGTGGCAATTGCCCTAGTTGTAGCATGGTGGAATCAGGAAACGGGTCTGTCTATAACCAGGATCCCTATTCCTACCATAACACAACTGATTCATTCCATCAGCTACCACACTGTGAGACTCAGCAGTTTTACTGTTGTGAGTACTGTGGTGGTTCACACTACAGTTCTGATTGTCAATCGGGAAACACGCTTGTCTATGAGCAGGTTCCTGATAACAATTATGACTACAACACATATGACTCACAGCCACATCAGTTTTACTGTTGTGAATATTGTGGAGGTCCTCACTCTAGCTCTGATTGTCAAACGAGGAGTCCATTTCCTTGTAACAATTACGACTCTTCGTATCATGACCAACCTCCACAATACCAAGTGAATCAGGCACCACCTCAGCCTGAGCCACTTCCTCAAAATCTTCTACTTGATCTTTTGGATTTAGTGAAAGATTTGAAGGAATGTAAACATCCCCAAGATAATCCAAATGAAAAATCCATGGAAGTTTTGTTAGCTGAAGAACGGACTGCTAAATTAGATTCCCAGATTGCCTTTGAAAAATCTATTAGGGAATCAATTGCAAAAGAAAAAGCAGCCAAATCTAGCTCTCGATTCCGTTTCATTCCTGATGACGATGATGATGAAGTTACCCTTGATATTAGTCAACTTTGTACAGATTCATCAAGTTCATCAGTTGAAATTCCTTCCATGAAAAATCAGGGAGAAAAGACTATGATGGAACTACTAGCAGAAGAACAAATGGAAAGTATAAAACATATGTATGCTAGTCCTTCTCAACTCCCTCAGTCAGTTGATATTCCAGCAGTTGAGATTTCATCTCAAACAACTGCTATCACACCCGAAGCTCCTACTCACTCTCTGAACATGGGGGATGAGCATCTTGACACTGTTCCTGAAAAGGAATCGGACGAATTCATAAAGTCTAGTGTTGAGATCCTTGTCCCAATCCCGAGAGAGTCACAGGGAACTTCTGATCATGTGTGTGATATCCCTCCTCCTCTTGTCTTCCAAAATGATCATGTTGAGATGTTCTCCGATTCTAATGATAATGATTCGTTATCTTGTGGAGACATCGTTTATGTGGAAGATTTACCTTCTGAGCTTGTTAGCTTAGAAGAAGAGAATGATGAAGTTACTGAAATCAAAGATGAAGCACTTCGTGCAACATTACTGAATGTCAGTCTTCTCATTTCTAAAATCGAGGCTTTCAATGAAAAACCTATTTCATCTCCTATCCCCATTAAGGATAGTGACATTCTTTCCGATGATTCTATTCCGGAAATGAAAGCCTTCTGTTTTGATGATATGGGAGAGAAGATTAGTGGCAGTACCACTTTTCATTCTCATAATTCTCTCCCCGATTATGAATCATTTACATTAGAGGAGTTCACCAATGAACCCACTCATATCAATTCTGAATATGATTCATTCACCTTCATGGAGTTCTCGGATGAACTCACTGTTATCATATCTCCACCAGAGTATGATAACTTCTACTTTGATCTAGACACACCCGGGATATGTCTAGACCAATTGAGCTTAAAAGATGAAATTCATGCTATCATGAATTCCCCTTCTGATGATGATGAGTTAGTCAAGATCATTATCATGACTTTCTTTCTCTTCTTCACCTATCCCGTGGCTTCTCCTGTTCTTCACTCCTTCGGGAATGAAGACATTATCTTTGACCCAGGAATTTCCATGTACCATTTGTGAGCCGGGTCTGTCTGTCTGTATCTCATCGGTGTGGAACTTTCACGTACTTCAAATGTTTATTCAAACATCTTGAATGAAAGTCCGATGGAGATTATCTCTTCCACTTACTTCCCCATGAACCAATTAATTCGGGGTCGAGTCAAGCTAGCGACTCGGTAATCAAAAACAGTAGCATGCTACATGGGTTTTCACCCGTATGTACCACCCTAGTGTGGGGGGATGCCCCACATGTTGTATATAGATCTAAAAAATGAATGAAAATTGTAAATATTAAAAAAAAGAGAATAATTGTTGTGTTTCCACACTTAGCTAGTAAATGTTATCTTTTTACGTTCTAAGTTTCGGCATTACAGCCGGTACTTTGAATATTGAGGACAATATTCATTTCTAAGTGTGGGGGGAAATTCTGGCGAATTTGATCATAAAATGTACCCTTTTAGTCCCTTTTTCCCCCAAAATGGCCAAATTAAAAAAAAAATTTAGTGGAAGTACTATGTACTAAACACAACAAATGGTAATCAGTCCACCATATCTAACCCACATAAGGACTGGCTAATCCAGGAGCAAACGGCTCTTGGTAAAGATATCTCAAATCCGTTGACGGCTTACAATTTGCCCAAAATTGTATGGTATTCAGCTCACCATATCCTTAAAAGTGAAGAGTTGGCTAGCCCGCAAGTTTATGGCTTGTGGTAAAGGCAGTGGAAAAACCATAATTGGTAATCAGCTCACCAAAGATAATATTGATAATTTATCTAAGAGTTGGCTAGTCCAGAAGCAAACGGCTCCTGGTAAAGACAAATCAAAACCGTTCAAAGCTGGTGATTTGCTCAAAATCATTTGGTTATCGGTGTACCAAGGTTCTTACTTGAACTGAAACATTTGGCTACTCCAGAAGTAATGGCTTTTAGTAAAGAGATAAAATCCATTAATTTTTCTCAAAACATTGCTAGGGACTAGCAATATCTTAGTGTGGGGGATTGATGAGTGTCTAAATACTCATCATTTTTGTACAAATTAGACTGCAAAAACATCTGAAAACACTCAGAAATGCATCAAAATGATAAAAATATCACAAATAAGTGTTTTATGTGTTTTAAATGCAAAAATATCAAAATCTGGTGAAAAACGTATAAAGTTTGCATAATTGGCAGTTTTAGTCCCCCAAGTTTCAAAAGTTGTCAAAAACAGTCCCTGGTAAAACAAAATAAAGAAAAATGTTATTCAAGGTCCCTGAATTATTCTAACTTGTAAAAAATGGTCCTTGAATAATTCTTTTGTTAAATGGCTGAAAAGGTCCCTGAACTTTTGAAATTGGCAGAATTAGTCCCTGGAAAATGTGAAAATGGCAAGTTTGGTCCTTGTACTTTGTGAGATTGTCAATTTTGGTCCCTTGATACCTCTTTGATGAATTGGCAGCCAAGGTCCTTGCAATTTCAGAAATGACAACAATGGTCCCTAAGTTATTAACCCTTTTAAACCAATTTGGACCCTTGCACCCATGTGACCCCCTGTCATAATGAATTTTGAACCCCCTTATATTAAATACCTGGTCAGTCAACCCAAGTCAAACACTGCACTTTACCCGCCCACCTTCTTCCTCAATGGACCAAATGCCTGCTACACTCCTGCAAACACCCATCCCATCCACCTTTTCCCCTTATCTCTTCCACATCAACTCTCCCATCACCCTACAATCCCCCCCCTAGATGCAAAGTCAGAACCACAAAGGTCAAATATACTTTTTCCCGCCAAAAATCATGAAATGGCCAAAACGGCCAAAACTCTCCCATTGGCTCAATAGGGTGGTGGGAAACACTCATATGGACACGTGGAAGGTTTTTGAAGTATAAAAGAAAGAAGAAGAAGGAGAAGACAGTGGTAGCTAGTTTTAGTTTTTCACTTGTATGTCGTTTTAAATTTTAATGACTTAGTTTAGTGTAAAAGCTTTAAATTTCTGTTCCTTTGTACTCAAATTAAGATATTTCATCATTATAATCTGTTTTGCAAGCTTAATTCAAGGTTTCAATTATATTCCAATTTTCCATGTTACTGTTGCAAAATCAAATTTCAAATTCTTGGTTCCAAGCTTCTAATGGCTCATGTTTAAGCTCAAATAAGCTTAGGTAAGCTATTTATAGCTTTTGAAAAGCTTTGTCAACAGTTTAAAGCATTTTCACTCAAAGTCAATAAAAGTCAAACATACAAGTCAAATCTGTTTAAGATGAATTTCTGATTATAAGGTGTTAATGAATGTAGTTTTAAGTCTGTTTGATTCATTTGATTCTGTGTTAATCAGTTTTAATCAAGGTTCTTAGTTTTAATGCATGTTGGAATTGTTAAAGGAGTGTTTGGATTAAGGATTGAAACTGTGTTAGATGTCATAAATATGGAATAGATCAGTGGTTTCAGTATTGTTATGGTTTATTTTGTTCATTTCTGTCTTTGTTTTACTGTCACTTGTGCTCTAAAGTCAAAATCCATAGTTCACTGCTCCTATTGTCATTCTGTTGGAATCAGTTTATGAAATCATCACTGATAGGTTTAGAAGTTAATAGGTTAGCTTGTTTCAGTTGCATTATATCATTAGTTACCCACATCAGTCTTGAATTTGCATTTGAAACTCATTTTTGTCAAACTTTCATCTGTTTCAAAAAGTCAAAACCAAGTCCTATGCCTGATTTTTGCAAAACTTGCAGCTAATGCTTAGGGTTCATTTTTGCTAGTTAAGGTCTCAAATTTGGTCATATTGCAGTAGGCTAGGTGGTCTTCAAGACCCTATATCTGTTTTTCCTTTTAGCTTTTCTGATAAGCTTTTAAATAAGCTCCTAATAGGAACCTGTCTTGCTGTTTCTGCTTATGCAGCCACTATCCTTAATAGCAGTCTTTTGATTGGTCTATATCTTCTTCACTACTGGTCCTTATTAGCTGCAAATTTGGTTATAGTATCTCTGGCTGGTGGTCTTGAGGATTGTGCTTTTGGTTTTCATTTTAGCTTACTGAATAAGCTGTTGTAACAGCTTAAACTTAGGGTCAGATTAGCTTGTTCTGCTTATGCAACAGTTAGCTTAGATCATAGGTAGAATGCTTTAGCAGTTAGGAGTAGTTGCATTCAGATGTTTTAGAGTAGCTTTTGTATTGCCTAGCTTTTATAATCAGTTGGTATCACTCTAGTGCTTAATAGCTTATTTCTAGTGCTTATTTCATATCCAGTTACATAGCAGCCTTAGATTCTGCCACATAGGCCCTAGTTTTTATATTTTTCTCAGTTTTAGAATGTCATTTTAGAATTTCCCTGAATTTTTCATAATTTTTAGACACTGTTTAGTATTTTTCTTAATTAAAATCAGTTTTTAATCATTTTAAATACCTTTAATTACATTTAATTCAGAAAAAGTTCCAAAAATTAATTTTTCAATTTTAATAGTTTAAGATAAATATAAAAAGCATAAAAAATATTTTTCCTTATTTTTCTCCTTTTATTTGGTATTTTTCATAATTTAAATTAGATTAAAATAGAATTAAAATCATAGAAAATAGGAAATTAATCTGAAAAATACAAAAATAGTTTTGAAAATTCTAGTTTGATATTTTAGACTTTTCCATTTCATAATTTTATTTTTCTAGCTTTATTTCCTAATTTCTTGTGTTTTAGGTAATTATTTAATAGTTAAAAATAGTTTTTAATTAATAATAATTAATTAATTAGTTATAAAAATAATTTTCCTTTTCTATAAATTTTCTTATATCATTAGGATTGTAAAAATGTATTTTTCATATTTTTAGGATTTATATTGTATAAGTTTCACGTTTTTATTTGTACGTTTACGTAATTTTGTTTTAAAACGTAAGTTTTTAGTTTTAAGTTTTAAACGTTCATCATTTTAAATATAGTGATAGCGTTTATTTAATAAATTTTATCTTTTTAATTTTCTTTAATTTGCATTTAAGCCCCTGTAGTTTATGGGCTTTTTCTGTAGTTATAATAAATCACAAATCCTTTCCCGTTCAAATCCCGCGATCACTACACGTTTGACTATTCTCGCACAGCTCGTTGGGACTTAACGACCTGGGGAAACACTATACTCTCCTGATCTTCATTGCATTCGTGTTTTAGCAGTTTTAAGCTGATTACGGTCTGCCATTCACAAGTGGCAGGCTTGAGTAATTTAGCTTGACTGTTTTGCGCGCATCATTAGGGCAAGAACTTAGGATCATTAACTGACTTCCATTGTTGAATAAACCATACGGATAAGAAAATCAAAAAAACAATACCTTAAAAACCCTAAAATTCGTTTTTCATAACCTGTTCTGCAGCGAACTTCGACACTAAATATCTTATTATTGAGAGCTCAGATTGACAATCCCTTTGGTGAAACGTTAGATGGGTATATAGAGAAGCTTCAGTAAAAATTGTAGCCCGATACAACGGTTCACGAAAACGTTATCGCCTCTTTAAAATTGTGCTGCAGAGACACTATGAAAATTTTCAGATTCAAAAATTTTCTTCATTCTTCCAGAAACCTTGCGAAATCCCAGATATCAAGAGCAACCCGCTTTGATAACACTTGTTAAAATCGATGCTCGAGGTTGTTTAGACCTTATCTAGGATTATCAATAAAGCACAATAACAATGATAAACATATATAGAACGCAGCGGAATAATCAAACTATCATTGTTATTATTGAGGTTTCTTCATCATCATCTCTAACAACTACTAACAATCACCACAGCCCCAATACTACCTCATCAATGGTAGTACTATTATCTATCCTATAACAGGGATGAAGGAGACCTTGATTACCTTGGGGCTTGATGAGTGTCTAAATACTCATCATTTTTGTACAAAATAAACTGCAAATTCATCTGAAAACACTCAGAAACACATCAAAATGATCAAAATATCACAAATCAGTGTTTTATGAGTTTTAAATGCAAAAATATCAAAATCAGATGAAAAACATATCAAATTTGCAAAAATTGCAGTTTTAGTCCCCCAAGTTTCAAAAGTTGTCAAAAACAGTCCCTGAGCACATAATTTCAAATGTAAAGTCACCAAAGGTCCTTTTAAAATCAAAAGTTGTCAAATTTAGTCCTTTGGTAAAAAATATCAAAAGTTTGAGAAAATTGCAAAAATGGTCCTCCATGTTTGAAAATTGGCAAAATTAGCCCCTGGAAAATTGTAAAATGGCAAGTTTAGTCCTTGCATTATTGAACTTTGTCACTTTTAGTCCTTGGAAGAAACTTTTTGAATTGGCAGGAATGGTCCTTTGATTTTCAGCATGTACACTTTAGTCCCTTGTCAATTTAAATCCTTTAAACCTCATTTTGGCCTGGTCATAAACCTTGACCCCCTGTCATAATGAATTATGAACCCCCCCCCCTTTTGATTATTAACCTATGGTCAATCCTGGTCAAATCCCAAATCCCGCCAAAGTCTATCCTCCCCAACTGCTTACCCTGCAACAAGTTATCTCCCATTCCCTCCTCTCCAATCACTCAAATATGTTCCCCCACCTACAACAAGCCTCCAAGATGCATTTAATGCACCTCCCCCCTCCTCACTCAACCCCAGTTGTCAAACACCCATTTTGGCGCCAAAATCTATTTCAATGGCCAAGATCTGTTTTTCCAATCCAAGGGCTGAGAAGAATGGTGGGAAAGATTCAGAAGAGAGAGAGAGTAGCTTTGGAATATCAAAGACAGAGGAAGGAAGCAAATAGAGTAGTAGATTATTAGTTTTAAATTTCCTTATGTCGTTTTTATCTTTAATGTATTAATTTAATTTCAAAACTGTAATTTTGTGTTTACAAATGTTAAACTCAAGTTGAATTTGCAGTATTACCAAGTTTTAATCATTGATTTCAAGTTTTTATCTGTTTTCATATATTTGCATCACTGTTAAAATTTCCAAAGTTAAAATCTCATTTAAAAGCTTTATAAATCTCATCTATCAGCTTCAATAAGCTCAAATGAGCTTGTGAAAGCCTTATACTAGCTCACATTCAAGTTTCAACCCATTTTGGTTCTTGGTCAACTAAAGTCAAACAGGTGATCAAATGGCTATGGAAATGGTTAGGGGTTGATGCAGCAATTCAAATGGGTTGATTCAGATGCCTATGGTTGATATTTAGGGTAGTTGTTCTCTGCTTAACTTGTTTCAAACCATAGTGGTTAAGGACCCTTGGTAAGTGAATTTTAAGTTCATTTGCATAATCTGGTTGTGCAGTAATTAGTAGTTTAAATTTGTTGATTTAGTTGTATTTATAGTATTTAAACTTAATTGGATCAGTATCATGGGTTAATTCAGTGTTTAGATTAGTTTTGAGTCTTCGTTAGTAGTGTAAAGGGGTGTTTGGTTCTGCTGAGTAATCTGTCTCAGAAGCTTATGTAGTGGTTGATTCCTGTAGTCCATGTCTATTAAGTATATTGGAACTCATTTTGGTCATTAAATTGGATCTGCTAGTGCTCAAAGTCAAAAAAAGCTCATCCACTGTCTTAACTGGTCCACTGTTGGAAATTGGAAAAGCCAATCATCTGTTTTGTGTTCAAAAGTCATCAATCTAGCTTGCAGTAGTCTTAATCCATCATATAATATCAATTTCAGTTGAGAAATTAGGATCAAACTTCATAATAGTCAACATTGCAGTTTTTGTTCAAAAGTCAAATTTGCTAGAAACCTGTTTTAGAGCCAACTGCAAAGATTTTTCATGTTTTCATTTTTGAGCAATTTACAGTGAGAATTGGCATTTTAGAAATTTCAGTTGGTGTTCTTACTTGTCACCATTTTAGCATATTTTTACAATTTTCTTAAAGGCTCTAAAATAGCTTCTCTTTTAGGCTCCAATTACCCTGTGCACATGGGTTAGTTTAACTGAGATTTCCTCAGTTTTGTGCAGGTGTGCACAGAACTCATCAGAGCCACCCAAGGTCTGAGTTTGGGTTTGTGAGGTCTCACCTAGGTCTTCTTTAAGTCCCAATTGGTGATTTTCATTTTGAGCTTAATTTGAAGCTTGTGCTTGTATCAAAAGTTGCCCCCCAGTCACTGTTTCTAGCTTAAACTCTCAATAAGCCAAATTTGTCTTAGCTTGTGATTCTGTGGTTTAGACTTGTGAATCTTTGTTTCATTTTGGTTCTTATTGCATAAATTTGCTTCTGTAAACAGTTGGTTCACTTTGGTGCACTTTAGCTTATCCAAGTGCTTATTTCTAAAGCACTTTGCACATCAGATCCCATTTTCTCCACATAGCACCTTGTTTTTCCATTTTTCTCAGATTCCTTATTTAATTTTAGATTTTTCCTGAAATTTTCAGATTTTTCCAAGTTCATTTGCTATTTTTCTTAATTTAAATTAGTTTTTAAGCACTTTTAAATAGCATTTAATACAAATAATTAAGAAAAGCTTCAAAAAAATAATTTTTCAATTTTCTTAAGCTTAGATAAATATAAAAAGTAAAAAAAGTAATTTTCGATATTTTTCATAGTTTATTTTGTAATTTTTAGTAATTTAATTAGTTTTAAATAGTTTAAAATTCCTAGAAAATAGAAAAATAATCATAAAAATACAAAAATAGTTTTGAAAATTCTAGTTTGATATTTTAGACTTTTCCATTTCATAATTTCATTTTTCTAGCTTTATTTCCTATTTTCTTGTATTTTAGGTAATTATTAAATAGTTAAAAATAGTTTTTAATTAATAATAATTAGATAAATAGTTATAAAATTAATTTTCTTTTTCTAAAAATTTTCTTATATCATTAGGTTTGTAAAAATGTATTTTTCATATTTTTAGGACTTTTATTTCTTAGATTTCACTTTTTATTTTATACGTTTACGTAATTTTAATTTAAACGTAAGTTTTTAGTTTTAAGTTTTAAACGTTCATCATTTTAAATATAGTGATAGCGTTTATTTAATAGATTTTATCTTTTTAATTTCCTTTAATTTGCATTTAAGCCGTTTTAATGTGTTGGCGTTTTCTGTAGTTAATCTATTCACAAATCCCTTTCTCGTTCAAATTCCTCGATCACTAAACGTCTGATAATCCATTGCACAACTCGCTGGGACATAACGACCCAGGGAAACATTGTACTCCTAAGATCTTCATTGCATCTGTGCTTAAGCTGTTTTAAGTTTCTTGCTTGCGTGAGAAAACTTGACGGTTTTGCGCAGATCAAATTTTTGGCGCCGCTGCCGGGGAGCTGTGCTATTTGTCTACGTCTAGCAGATTAGTTGTTTGAATTCTCACTCATTTGTTCATATCATCCATCTATCTATCTATATATATATCCATATTTTTTCTTAAAAAATCCAAAAACCCAAAAACAGCTAAAAACGTATAAAACACAAAAAATATTTTTCTTTTGTTTATATATATGTATCAAATAATAAAAATACAAAAAGATTCGTCGTTTTCTTTAATAATAACAACTTAAAAGATTACCACCGAAAACCAAGGCAGTGCACTACCTAACTGGGGGTGCGACCATAATAAGTTCCCGAACTAAAGATTTAAAACTTGCCTTTGTGTCCTTGTGATTGGTGTACCTTTTTCAAAGAAGCCATTCATCTTGGATTATTGGTTAAGTTCACTGTTGTTTTGCCTCGATTTTGTGTTAATTGATTTTGTTGTGATATCGACGTTTCAGAACCAGAAAACCCAAAAGATTCTTCTCACCCCAATTTTTATAAAACGTCTTCATAATTCTCATTCTCATCTGAAATATCTTCATAATTCCATTTCTCTCCTTAACTCTGAGAGTTCTTAGAGTTATCTCTAGTGCATGCGCACTCGTTCTTCTAGATCATTGAGTCCTTTGCGTGATCTAGCAGAAATTCCAAGAAGACGTTCTCGTAGACGTGCTGCCCAAATAGTCGAACCCGAGATTCGTACTATTTCTAACAACACCATGGCAGACGAACGTACTATGGCGGAAATGCTCCAGGCACCCACCGAGGGTTATGGAGATGCCATCGTTTTACCCGTTATCAATTCTGATCACTTTGAATTGAAGACACATTTGATCCAACTTGTGTCTACAAATCAATTCCGCGGGTCTGATCGAGACGACCCGTATGCACACATCCGTTGGTTTAACAAGTTGACTTCAACTATCAATTTCAAGGATGTGCCACAAAAAGTGATCAAGTTGATGCTATTTCCATTCTCACTTGAGGGGGCAGCCCGGATTTGGCTGGAAAAAGAACCCCCTCGATCCATCGAAACTTGGGAGGATCTTGTTCAAAAGTTTGTCAACTATTTCTTTCCTCCATCAAAGACGACTAATCTTAAAAATGAAATTTCTGGATTTCGTCAAAATTTCGATGAAAATTTTGGAGAGGCATAGGAGAGATTCAAAGATCTCCTCAGGAAATGCCCCCATCATGAATTCACGGAGCTTCAACAAGTCAATATCTTTTACAATGGGTTGAACGGTAATGATCAAGATTCCTTGAATGCAGCCGCAGGCGGCAATATCTTGAATCGTAAACCTAAAGATGTGATTGAGATTTGCGAGCAAAAATCAAAAGTTCCTATTTCTCGCAACAAAGTCAATGTTCCGAACACTCCTGCTTCTTCATCCGGTAACTCTTCTGAGTTAGCAGCTCCGATAGCTGCTCTAACGGACATCATCCATTGTATGATAAAAGAGGTAAAGGAAATCAAAAGCGAAATTCATAAGCCTGAACCAGTCAAAGCCGTAAACAAGGTGTGTGAAACTTGTAGTGGTCCACATGCGTATTATGATTGTCAAGCAACCGATGCTTCCTTTTACCAAGCTCCCGTAGCTTCGGTAAACCACAATCAATACCGACCACAGGCTGATCCTCACTACCGTGCACCTAGCGGTATGACACCACCTGGTTTTCCTCCCGTGCAAAATGTCACACCCCCAAATTACCTGTTTTGCAGCGGAATGGAATTCCTGGGGATTGACTGTCATAGCATCATAATCACAGTTATATTGAACGACCTAAAGTGTCGTTTGGAAAATACATCGCTTGATTTAATAAAATAATCAGAGTTTACAAAGTAGGTCCCAAATGTAAATCAACATGTGCGGAAATAAGTTTGTTACAATTCAAACGATGTTTTAAAGTACGTAAAACCCAAGTGAGACGCGTCGTCACCACGACTCCATGATGTGTCCAAATGCATGCCATGAAGTGAATGCCTTAGATACCTGAGATAAAACATGCTAAAAGTGTCAACACAAAGGTTGAGTGAGTTCATAGAGTTTGTTTTGAAATGTAAAGCCTTTAGAAATCGTTTATGCAGCAAAGGCATTGTGAATCCACTCAGTTCCAAGTCCCGCCCATACAAAACTTGCAACCTGTGTGTTCACAACCCATTGCCAAGATATGTATAGTCAATGATAATCCCAAGACATTCAGCACAATGATAATCCCAAGACATTCAGCACAATGATAATCCCAAGACATTCAGTCCAATGATAATCCCAAGACATTCAGTCCAATGATAATCCCAAGACATTCAGTCCAATGATAATGACATAGGATATGACTAAACTTTAAGTTTGGTGAAGCATGTAGTTTGCAAATAGATATGAATGTCATAAAAGATGATGAGCATGTATCTCCCCCAAAACAGTTATGAAAGCAAGTAAAGGTAGGGGCTATGGAACTCACGGTAATCCATAAAAGTTAATGTACTTGTGAAAGTAAATGAAAACAATTTGAGCATGTATCTCCCCCAAAACAGTTATGTAAACAAGTAAAAGCAGGGGCTATGAAACTCACATGGACAATAATGCGATGGCAAAAGTGGATACACTGAGGTATAGCGTGAATCTCGTAAATGACCTATTACGAATGATATGATATGTAATGAGTTGCAATGTAATGTTATGCATGCACTTCGTATGTTATTTATACCATTTACGGGTTTTGAAAATATTACTCGTCGTCGAAAAATACTCTTTTGACGTCTTGACCCATCAAAAATGACTTTACATGTTTTTATGTCAAAATGTCATCCTACAATGGTTTTATAATGATTTTTGGTGAAATTATCACTTTTCGTCGCAAAACAATGTCGTCGGAATTTTCTTGAAATTAACAAAAATGGCTTTGGAAAACTAGCCGTAAAACGGTGTACGTCAATCGTTAGAGAACGAACTCGACGGTTTTGGAAAGTTTGTATCGATATCTAAAAGTTTCAGTTCAGGAGTTTTCGTCCAAAAGGTCTCGATCATAAAGATATCAAAGGCTAAAGATGGTGGTTTTTGTTAATGTTGTGCAGAAAATGAGCTTCGGCCAATGTTTGAACATCCGTAAATAATTCACCATAACTCCGCTTGACATACGGCTTTTTGTTTTGAAAAATATGGCCGATGAACTTGATTTTACTAGAAGACACTTTGTTATAAAAAGTTTCACATCATGGTTAAAAACTGCCGCAAACATGGACGATATAGCTAATGAAATACTTGTAACGTAAAAATAATATAATTTTCAGAAATTAATATTTACGGCAACTTTATGAAAACGGCCATATATTTGTCGTTTTAAATCCATTTTCTACGTAAAATATGTCCTTAGCTTCGTATCGAAGTAAACTAATATATTTTTGACTAGTCGAAATAATTTGTGAAGCTTAAGGCTCGTTTTTGACTCGAAATATGTAAAAACTGCATGCTGTCTTTTTCAGAAAATAATACGTTTCGTCGCCAAACTTTAAAAATTCACCACGGCTTCGTTATAACTCCGTTTTTATCCGTTCAAGCGGCCACGGATTCGTTTTAAAGTATATTTTCTAATTATCAAGGCCAAAAGGTCGTACCATCAGTGGGTTTTTCCAGAATTTCGTTTTAAGGACAGATCACAAAATATAGTTTACGAAAATAGTTTTTCTCGGACAAAACCTATTCTAATCCCTTCAAATCAACTCCAAAGCTAATCTAATCCTACCATACACCTTCTTAGGGTGTCATGGGTTCCTAATCACCATCAAGACCAAAGAATACCATGGGAGTAATTATAGGATGACCATATTGTATATATAACTTTAAAATCATGAAATAAATGGTATAAATCACATAACATGCATATAAGCTCCAAAAATGATAAGAATCATATGAAAATGATAAGGAAACATAAAAATGATGAGAATATGCTTACTAGTGCAAGTGAAGAGGTGTAGGTAACAAAGGATTATCTTAAATATCCTTGGTTTTTATTTCAAAACCATGAAAAGGATATAAACTAGGTTGTTTAAACACACTTGAAGTTGCAAAATCTTGATCCCTTTGGTTTTTGTAGAGTGGCCGGTTTTTGGAAGCCAAGAAAAGAGAGAAGAAATTTTATTTCACACTTGAAACTATGTGTAAATAATGAAGATGAGGTAAGACTTTGTATATGAGGTGAATTATTAGAAAAAAACATGAACCATGCTACAAATTAATGCAAGCCCTCCCCTAGGCCGGTTTCTAGGGGAGGTTGTCTCTCAATTTATATATATATATTTTTTTTCTCTTAAATTGTAACTTGTATGTATTTGTAGAAACTTGTATAAAAAGTGTAAATAAAGTAAAGTTAAGTTAAGGTATATGAAAGTTTTTAGTGCAAGTAAGTTTTTAGTAAATCAAAATAGATTGTATTGAGGTGATAAAAATTGTAAAAATACTTTCCTTGTGAAAATTGAATGATAAAATAATTATCGTAAGATTTTTAAGAAAACGACGTAATAATTAAACGTTAACGATTAAATTACCAAATAAATTTGAAACACTAGGAAAACTAAAAACATAGTTTTTATAAACTAAATGTAAGTTTAAAATACCTCGGGATCATTTTTGAAAATAACGGGTTAAATAATCAAAATAAAAACTCACGCGATAAAAATTATTAAATAAAAATTACGCGTTGAAGGGTGAAATGAAATGTCGTGAATGAACTAATGAAATGCACATGATGTCAATGAAATGTAGACTAATCATAGTCCATATGAACTGTACGTGATGTCATGATCATGAATTCGCCGCTAAACCTCCAAGGTTACGCGAATTTGAAACAAGTAAACCAAGTTTACTAAAAATGTTGAAATAATGAGACATGAATGGTGTCGAGAAATGACCTGAAATTGCGAGTTGTCACATTCGCCCATCCAAAAAGGAATTCAGTCCCTGAATTCAATCGTTGTTAGGTCTAACGGGTTTAGGGTTTGATGTGGCAAACTTTCCCATTCCCGAGCAAAACCCTCAAAAGACTTTTTGGTAACCGATTTTTACTTAATCTCACAACTCATCAAACAAGAACTGTCATGAGATTAGGCTAAATCGGTTTAGGTAACAACTTGTTTCTAGCTCGATCTTTGCAACTCATCAAACAAGAACTGTCACGCGGATCAAACTGGAAACAATTGGTTTGAAGAAAATTCTTTTGAAAATTTGGCTCGATTACGGAATTGCTTACACATATAAGCCTACTACTCCCTTCATTGCATGATTCTTCCTGAATTAGACATAGGTGATCAGGCTATGTATAATTTAGGAGTAACTATGCAATGCTTGGACTAATCGACTCATATGTTTGGTTGGTGTTGGGTCAACTGTTGTTAAAATTGTGATGAACATCGAGGAGAAAAGACATGGAGAAGTGTCGTTAAAATGATAGTTAAGGTAAAAAGAATTAAAATCCTCGTAAATGATATCGAATCGAAAGGAAATAAAGTACGATAGATGGGAATATATTACAACAAGTGGTTTAGCAAAAGTAGTACATCTTAGGTTATAAAGTTTCGAATACGATGAAAGACATAAACTTAGTACAACGTGGTACATAAAGAAAAACAAGACTGTTAGTTTCCGAACTTCTTCAGTCTTCCGCGTCGTTGATACCTTGACGAGCTCCTCCTCCTCCTTCTAACATATATACATTCCCATGAGCACCTTCGACTTGTTGACCTTGGTTTTGAGGACATTGACTTCGATAGTGTCCTTGCTCCCCACATCCGAAGCACGTAACTATGGTCTTGCCTCTACAATTCCTGGCATGGTGTCCTAGTTTTTGACACTTGTAGCACTTAACAGGACAAAGTCCCGTGTGATGATACTTACATCGATTACATAATGGGTAGGTTCCAGCATAACCTCTGCCTTCTATTGGTGCAGCAACATAAACCATTGCAGTCTCTTGCCCTCTATTCTGTTGTTGATGATGGTTAGTGTTACGGTCTTGATTGTTGTTATTGTAACCTCCTCGGTCATTTTCCCATTTTCTTTTGTTGTTGTTGATTTGGTTATCGGTGTTGTTGTCATTGTTTTGGTTATTGTAGTAATTGGTGCAGTTGTTGGGGTTGTTGTTGTTTTGGTTAGTGTTGGTGTGCTTGCCTCTCTTCACTACCTGGGCCATGAGCTTTTGAGTCAATCGAATAGCTTCCTCAATCGTTTGCGGGTCAGAAGAAGTCACATCGCCTTGAATAATTTCGGGAAGTCCCCCGATGAAAGCCTCTAGCAACTTCTCATTATCAGAAACCATGGACGGGCATAACACAGCCAATTCTTGGAATCTCCGAATATATGTGTCAATATCATACCCAATCGTGACCAATTCATAGAACTCCGTCTCTAACTTTTTGATTTCTGTTCGAGGACAAAACTTCTTAGTCACCAAACTCTTAAATTCCTCCCACGTAAGCTTGAAGGCATTCTCCATACCAATCGGTTGAGCGTATGAATTCCACCATGACAACGCTCCATCGAGTAGTGTGCTCGTAGCAAATTTAACTTTACTATCATCCGGACAGTTACAAAGCAAAAATACCGATTCCAATTTTTCAAACCATCGTACCATTGCAGTTGCTCCCTCGGTACCTCGAAACTTAGTGGGTTCACCACTTTTGAAATCTTTGTACGAACATTTCTTAACCCCAAATCCTCCGGCATTACCAGTAGCAGCAGCTAGCCTAGCGGCTTCAGCAGCAGCCGCGGCTTCAGCAGCAGCAGCAGCCACTGTTTCTCTTTCGACTCTTAAAGCATTAGCAATGCTATCATTCACCAACTTCTGAATTGCTGCTTGGGTCATTTCAACTGTAGCTTTCTTCGGTGCCATATCTTCTTCAAAACAAGAGGAAATGTGAGACGTAGCAAAACCCGATATTAATAATAAACGCTCCAAAGAAATGTGATAAGAAACGATAAGTTTGGGGTTATCATTCAAAATAATCGACGGTTTCCTAAGAAATGGGTTATGAGGTGTTGTAAGTGTTTCAATGTATGATGGTTTAGTGACTTAATGTGTGGATAAAGTGTAACTCGACACGTTAGTGGTGAAACAAAGGAGTGAGAGTGATTTCGCCCTATATAAAGGTTTATCTCGTCATTCGTCGTTATCGATGATGAATCAGCTGATATATAAAAAAATTTGTGATAAGGAATGACAAGGAATTCTCCACGTTAGAATATGGGGAAAAGATAATGGGATGGGCATCCATGTGACAATCGATGTGAAATGAAAGTGAATAACTCGAAGAATGTACGTAATGACCGCATGTGAAGTGAACCCGCACTTATGATGAAATGATGAGATGCTATGATGATGTAGTTATAGTCTAGGGTCAATGATGCAACCTAGTTCTCTATAACTGAAGCTCTGATGCCAATCTGTCACACCCCCAAATTACCTGTTTTGCAGCGGAATGGAATTCCTGGGGATTGACTGTCATAGCATCATAATCACAGTTATATTGAACGACCTAAAGTGTCGTTTGGAAAATACATCGCTTGATTTAATAAAATAATCAGAGTTTACAAAGTAGGTCCCAAATGTAAATCAACATGTGCGGAAATAAGTTTGTTACAATTCAAACGATGTTTTAAAGTACGTAAAACCCAAGTGAGACGCGTCGTCACCACGACTCCATGATGTGTCCAAATGCATGCCATGAAGTGAATGCCTTAGATACCTGAGATAAAACATGCTAAAAGTGTCAACACAAAGGTTGAGTGAGTTCATAGAGTTTGTTTTGAAATGTAAAGCCTTTAGAAATCGTTTATGCAGCAAAGGCATTGTGAATCCACTCAGTTCCAAGTCCCGCCCATACAAAACTTGCAACCTGTGTGTTCACAACCCATTGCCAAGATATGTATAGTCAATGATAATCCCAAGACATTCAGCACAATGATAATCCCAAGACATTCAGCACAATGATAATCCCAAGACATTCAGTCCAATGATAATCCCAAGACATTCAGTCCAATGATAATCCCAAGACATTCAGTCCAATGATAATGACATAGGATATGACTAAACTTTAAGTTTGGTGAAGCATGTAGTTTGCAAATAGATATGAATGTCATAAAAGATGATGAGCATGTATCTCCCCCAAAACAGTTATGAAAGCAAGTAAAGGTAGGGGCTATGGAACTCACGGTAATCCATAAAAGTTAATGTACTTGTGAAAGTAAATGAAAACAATTTGAGCATGTATCTCCCCCAAAACAGTTATGTAAACAAGTAAAAGCAGGGGCTATGAAACTCACATGGACAATAATGCGATGGCAAAAGTGGATACACTGAGGTATAGCGTGAATCTCGTAAATGACCTATTACGAATGATATGATATGTAATGAGTTGCAATGTAATGTTATGCATGCACTTCGTATGTTATTTATACCATTTACGGGTTTTGAAAATATTACTCGTCGTCGAAAAATACTCTTTTGACGTCTTGACCCATCAAAAATGACTTTACATGTTTTTATGTCAAAATGTCATCCTACAATGGTTTTATAATGATTTTTGGTGAAATTATCACTTTTCGTCGCAAAACAATGTCGTCGGAATTTTCTTGAAATTAACAAAAATGGCTTTGGAAAACTAGCCGTAAAACGGTGTACGTCAATCGTTAGAGAACGAACTCGACGGTTTTGGAAAGTTTGTATCGATATCTAAAAGTTTCAGTTCAGGAGTTTTCGTCCAAAAGGTCTCGATCATAAAGATATCAAAGGCTAAAGATGGTGGTTTTTGTTAATGTTGTGCAGAAAATGAGCTTCGGCCAATGTTTGAACATCCGTAAATAATTCACCATAACTCCGCTTGACATACGGCTTTTTGTTTTGAAAAATATGGCCGATGAACTTGATTTTACTAGAAGACACTTTGTTATAAAAAGTTTCACATCATGGTTAAAAACTGCCGCAAACATGGACGATATAGCTAATGAAATACTTGTAACGTAAAAATAATATAATTTTCAGAAATTAATATTTACGGCAACTTTATGAAAACGGCCATATATTTGTCGTTTTAAATCCATTTTCTACGTAAAATATGTCCTTAGCTTCGTATCGAAGTAAACTAATATATTTTTGACTAGTCGAAATAATTTGTGAAGCTTAAGGCTCGTTTTTGACTCGAAATATGTAAAAACTGCATGCTGTCTTTTTCAGAAAATAATACGTTTCGTCGCCAAACTTTAAAAATTCACCACGGCTTCGTTATAACTCCGTTTTTATCCGTTCAAGCGGCCACGGATTCGTTTTAAAGTATATTTTCTAATTATCAAGGCCAAAAGGTCGTACCATCAGTGGGTTTTTCCAGAATTTCGTTTTAAGGACAGATCACAAAATATAGTTTACGAAAATAGTTTTTCTCGGACAAAACCTATTCTAATCCCTTCAAATCAACTCCAAAGCTAATCTAATCCTACCATACACCTTCTTAGGGTGTCATGGGTTCCTAATCACCATCAAGACCAAAGAATACCATGGGAGTAATTATAGGATGACCATATTGTATATATAACTTTAAAATCATGAAATAAATGGTATAAATCACATAACATGCATATAAGCTCCAAAAATGATAAGAATCATATGAAAATGATAAGGAAACATAAAAATGATGAGAATATGCTTACTAGTGCAAGTGAAGAGGTGTAGGTAACAAAGGATTATCTTAAATATCCTTGGTTTTTATTTCAAAACCATGAAAAGGATATAAACTAGGTTGTTTAAACACACTTGAAGTTGCAAAATCTTGATCCCTTTGGTTTTTGTAGAGTGGCCGGTTTTTGGAAGCCAAGAAAAGAGAGAAGAAATTTTATTTCACACTTGAAACTATGTGTAAATAATGAAGATGAGGTAAGACTTTGTATATGAGGTGAATTATTAGAAAAAAACATGAACCATGCTACAAATTAATGCAAGCCCTCCCCTAGGCCGGTTTCTAGGGGAGGTTGTCTCTCAATTTATATTTTTTTTTTCTCTTAAATTGTAACTTGTATGTATTTGTAGAAACTTGTATAAAAAGTGTAAATAAAGTAAAGTTAAGTTAAGGTATATGAAAGTTTTTAGTGCAAGTAAGTTTTTAGTAAATCAAAATAGATTGTATTGAGGTGATAAAAATTGTAAAAATACTTTCCTTGTGAAAATTGAATGATAAAATAATTATCGTAAGATTTTTAAGAAAACGACGTAATAATTAAACGTTAACGATTAAATTACCAAATAAATTTGAAACACTAGGAAAACTAAAAACATAGTTTTTATAAACTAAATGTAAGTTTAAAATACCTCGGGATCATTTTTGAAAATAACGGGTTAAATAATCAAAATAAAAACTCACGCGATAAAAATTATTAAATAAAAATTACGCGTTGAAGGGTGAAATGAAATGTCGTGAATGAACTAATGAAATGCACATGATGTCAATGAAATGTAGACTAATCATAGTCCATATGAACTGTACGTGATGTCATGATCATGAATTCGCCGCTAAACCTCCAAGGTTACGCGAATTTGAAACAAGTAAACCAAGTTTACTAAAAATGTTGAAATAATGAGACATGAATGGTGTCGAGAAATGACCTGAAATTGCGAGTTGTCACACAAAACCATGGCAATCAGAATCGCTTTGTTCCGAATCAAGGACAAAATTTCAATAACTCTCCAAATTTCAATCAAAACCGGAACAATTTCAACCAACCTCAACCATATCAAGCTCCAAATCATCAAAGTTATCAACAACCTCCTCAAGCTCCCATGCCAAATGACTTCATGAAAATGACTGAGTCAAACATGCGTTCTATGCAAACTCAGATCAATAACATGAGAGGTGAGCTAAAAAGGGAAATTGATACAACACTGTCTCGGCAGACAAATGAGTTAAAGAATATGATGAGCAGTTTCATGAACATGAATATGAACAAAGCCTCGCCATCTTCTGGAGGACTCCCAGGCAATACTATTCCTAATCCCAATGCCGAGTTGAAAGCCGTCACCACTCGTAGTGGTAAGACGCACAATGGACCGAAGACTCCAATGCCCCCTCCTCCTGTGGCATTTAGTCAAGTTACCAAGGAGACAACGGACAAGGTGCATTATTCAAGCCCACGAAGTACCGCACACGTCCCACCTTCGGTAGTCCAAGTTTCAAGTCCGGAACCCGATGTTCCGAAGAAAAATCTTGAGCCAGAAAACACTTCCATCCCGGCTCAAAAGTCTAGTCAGCTTCCTTACCCATCAAGAATGAATGATGAGAAGCTCAAAGACAAAAACAAAGAGCAAATGGAAATTTTTTCCAAATCTTCAATGAGCTTCACTTTGATATAAGCTTCGTTGATGCTCTCGTTTTAATGCCTAAATTTGCATCCACGCTTAAAGGCTTACTCACCAACAAAGATAAGCTATCAGAGATGGCGAAAACCCCTCTAAATGAGCAATGCTCAGCGGCCATTCTTAATAAGCTTCCCGAAAAGCTTGAAGACCCTGGCCGGTTCTTAATCCCGTGTGATTTCTTGGGGATGTTTCAATGCTCCGCCTTGGCCGATCTTGGCGCTAGCATTAACCTCATGCCACTCTCAGTATGGAAGAAACTGTCTCTTCCTGAACTTTCATCCACTCGTATGACACTCGAGCTAGCGGATCGTACCGTAACTCGTCCACTTGGGATAGCCGAGGATGTCGTGATGAAAGTGGGAAAGTTTCACTTTCATGCTGACTTTGTTGTAGTAGACTTCGATGCAGATCCTAGAGTTCCCCTCATCTTAGGGAGAGCTTTCTTAAGAACGAGTCGTGCTCTGATTGATGTGTTTGCTGAAGAGTTGACCATACGGGTTGACATCGAAGAGCTCACGTTAAATATTAACCAAGACTCCAAACCTCTATACAAAAAGAGTGTTGCCACAATTGATCAAAAAACTGAAAGAATCAATGCAACACTCTCAAATTTCATGGTTAAGAGTGTTCACCAAAAACGTGCTGAGCTCAAAGCTTTGAAAATTACCCCTGGTTCAAGCAAATGGTTTGAAAACTGTACCAGGAATGTCAAGAGTGTTCTTGATGATGACGATGATCTAGAATCGGAGACTTCATCGGAAGTGGTGGAAACTGCTAGCTCTAAGAGCACACCACTTGTCCCACCTCCGGCATCAGTTTGTCGCATCGAGTTTGTTAATTCTGTGGATGAAACCAAACTCTCTTCAGTTTCATCTGAGTTGGATGATGATGTTTGTGATCCAATGGGAGACATCCTTCCCATTGATGAATTGCTCAAAAATGATCCATCATCTTCTAGTCTTATTCCCGACTCTTCCATCCCTTCTCTCACTCCTGATGAGGAAGATGACAACTTTTGGAATGAAGTCGATGCATTTCTTAGTGATGAGTCAATTCCAACGGGAATTGATAACACTTACGTTGATCCGGAGGGAGACATCCTTTTTCTGGAAAGTTTGTTGATTGAAGAACCATTTCCCACCCTCCCTCCCGGACATCTTCTTGACAATCACCATCTAAGCTTCAAGTTTAAGCTTAAAGATGTCAAAACTGGTGATTTGCTTCTCTCTGCTGAGGAATGGACATGCATTCTCATGTACGTCTTTATTCCATTCTTCACAGATGGTGTGGTTGCTCTTTCCCTTTTCTCTTTCGGGAATGAGGACACCATCTTTGACCCCGGTATCATCCTTTATAGTTTCTACTATTAACAATACCGCGGTTATATCTCATCGGTGTGGAAATTTCTGATGTTCATATGTTTATTAACATTGTGAACGAAAGTCCGAGTGAGATTGGTTTTCCACGATACTTTCCCCATGAACAAATGAATTCGGGGTCGAGTCAAGCTAGCGACTCGGGAATCAAAAACAGTAGCATGCCATATGGGTTTTCACCCATATTTCTGTCTTCTCACCTCTTTCTACCACCCTAGTGTGGGGGGGGTTGCCCACATGTTTCAAAAAAAAAAAAAAAAAAAAAAAAAAAAAAAAAAAAAAAAATTTCTAAATAATGGCCGTAATATTTCCCTTTCACATTCTTTGTTTCGGCATAACCGCCGATACTTTGAATATTGAGGACAATATTCATTTCTAAGTGTGGGGGGGAATTCTCACGAATTTTATCATATAATTATACCAATTCCCCCGTTTTTGGCCAAAATTTTTTTTTGGAGTAAGTGTTTTACACTTTCTCATTTGGTTATCAGTCCGCCATGTCTGTAAGACAAAAGGATTGGCTAATCCAGGAGCAAACGGCTCTTGGTAAAGATATATCAAATCCGTTTACGGTTTACAATTTGCCCAAAATTGTATGGTATTCAACTCACCATATCCTAAAAAGTGAAGAGTTGGCTAGCCCGCAAGATTATGGCTTGTGGTAAAGGCAGTGGAAAATCCATAATTGGTATTCAGCTCACCAAAGATAATATTGATAATTTATCTAAGAGTTGGCTAGTCCAGAAGGGTACGACTTCTGGTAAAGACAAATCAAATCCGTTGGAAGCTGGTGGTTTGCTCAAAATCACATGGTTATCGGTGTACCATGGTTCTTACTTGAACTGAAACATTTGGCTACTCCAGAAGTAATGGCTTTTGGTAAAGAGATTAAAATCCATTATGTTTTCTCAAATCATTGCTAGGGACTAGCAATATCTCAGTGTGGGGGATTGATGAGTGTCTAAATACTCATCATTTTTGTACAAAATAAACTGCAAATTCATCTGAAAACACTCAGAAACACATCAAAATGATCAAAATATCACAAATCAGTGTTTTATGAGTTTTAAATGCAAAAATATCAAAATCAGATGAAAAACATATCAAATTTGCAAAAATTGCAGTTTTAGTCCCCCAAGTTTCAAAAGTTGTCAAAAACAGTCCCTGAGCACATAATTTCAAATGTAAAGTCACCAAAGGTCCTTTTAAAATCAAAATTGTCAAATTTAGTCCTTTGGTAAAAAATATCAAAAGTTTGAGAAAATTGCAAAAATGGTCCTCCAAGTTTGAAAATTGGCAAAATTAGCCCCTGGAAAATTGTAAAATGGCAAGTTTAGTCCTTGCATTATTGAACTTTGTCACTTTTAGTCCTTGGAAGAAACTTTTTGAATTGGCAGGAATGGTCCTTTGATTTTCAGCATGTACACTTTAGTCCCTTGTCAATTTAAATCCTTTAAACCTCATTTTGGCCTGGTCATAAACCTTGACCCCCTGTCATAATGAATTATGAAACCCCCCCTTTTGATTATTAACCTATGGTCAATCCTGGTCAAATCCCAAATCCCGCCAAACTCTATCCTCCCCAACTGCTTACCCTGCAACAAGTTATCTCCCATTCCCTCCTCTCCAATCACTCAAATATGTTCCCCCACCTACAACAAGCCTCCAAGATGCATTTAATGCACCTCCCCCCTCCTCACTCAACCCCAGTTGTCAAACACCCATTTTGGCGCCAAAATCTATTTCAATGGCCAAGATCTGTTTTTCCAATCCAAGGGCTGAGAAGAATGGTGGGAAAGATTCAGAAGAGAGAGAGAGAGTAGCTTTGGAATATAAAAGACAGAGGAAGGAAGCAAATAGAGTAGTAGATTATTAGTTTTAAATTTCCTTATGTCGTTTTTATCTTTAATGTATTAATTTAATTTCAAAACTGTAATTTTGTGTTTACAAATGTTAAACTCAAGTTGAATTTGCAGTATTACCAAGTTTTAATCATTGATTTCAAGTTTTTATCTGTTTTCATATATTTGCATCACTGTTAAAATTTCCAAAGTTAAAATCTCATTTAAAAGCTTTATAAATCTCATCTATCAGCTTCAATAAGCTCAAATGAGCTTGTGAAAGCCTTATACTAGCTCACATTCAAGTTTCAACCCATTTTGGTTCTTGGTCAACTAAAGTCAAACAGGTGATCAAATGGCTATGGAAATGGTTAGGGGTTGATGCAGCAATTCAAATGGGTTGATTCAGATGCCTATGGTTGATATTTAGGGTAGTTGTTCTCTGCTTAACTTGTTTCAAACCATAGTGGTTAAGGACCCTTGGTAAGCGAATTTTAAGTTCCTTTGCATAATCTGGTTGTGCAGTAATTAGTAGTTTAAATTTGTTGATTTAGTTGTATTTATAGTATTTAAACTTAATTGGATCAGTATCATGGGTTAATTCAGTGTTTAGATTAGTTTTGAGTCTTAGTTAGTAGTGTAAAGGGGTGTTTGGTTCTGCTGAGTAATCTGTCTCAGAAGCTTATGTAGTGGTTGATTCCTGTAGTCCATGTCTATTAAGTATATTGGAACTCATTTTGGTCATTAAATTGGATCTGCTAGTGCTCAAAGTCAAAAAAAGCTCATCCACTGTCTTAACTAGTCCAGTGTTGGAAATTGGAAAAGCCAATCATCTGTTTTGTGTTCAAAAGTCATCAATCTAGCTTGCAGTAGTCTTAATCCATCATATAATATCAATTTCAGTTGAGAAATTAGGATCAAACTTCATAATAGTCAACATTGCAGTTTTTGTTCAAAAGTCAAATTTGCTAGAAACCTGTTTTAGAGCCAACTGCAAAGATTTTTCATGTTTTCATTTTTGAGCAATTTACAGTGAGAATTGGCATTTTAGAAATTTCAGTTGGTGTTCTTACTTGTCACCATTTTAGCATATTTTTACAATTTTCTTAAAGGCTCTAAAATAGCTTCTCTTTTAGGCTCCAATTACCCTGTGCACATGGGTTAGTTTAACTGAGATTTCCTCAGTTTTGTGCAGGTGTGCACAGAACTCATCAGAGCCACCCAAGGTCTGAGTTTGGGTTTGTGAGGTCTCACCTAGGTCTTCTTTAAGTCCCAATTGGTGATTTTCATTTTGAGCTTAATTTGAAGCTTGTGCTTGTATCAAAAGTTGCCCCCCAGTCACTGTTTCTAGCTTAAACTCTCAATAAGCCAAATTTGTCTTAGCTTGTGATTCTGTGGTTTAGACTTGTGAATCTTTGTTTCATTTTGGTTCTTATTGCATAAATTTGCTTCTGTAAACAGTTGGTTCACTTTGGTGCACTTTAGCTTATCCAAGTGCTTATTTCTAAAGCACTTTGCACATCAGATCCCATTTTCTCCACATAGCACCTTGTTTTTCCATTTTTCTCAGATTCCTTATTTAATTTTAGATTTTTCCTGAAATTTTCAGATTTTTCCAAGTTCATTTGCTATTTTTCTTAATTTAAATTAGTTTTTAAGCACTTTTAAATAGCATTTAATACAAATAATTAAGAAAAGCTTCAAAAAAATAATTTTTCAATTTTCTTAAGTTTAGATAAATATAAAAAGTAAAAAAAGTAATTTTCGATATTTTTCATAGTTTATTTTGTAATTTTTAGTAATTTAATTAGTTTTAAATAGTTTAAAATTCCTAGAAAATAGAAAAATAATCATAAAAATACAAAAATAGTTTTGAAAATTCTAGTTTGATATTTTAGACTTTTCCATTTCATAATTTCATTTTTCTAGCTTTATTTCCTATTTTCTTGTATTTTAGGTAATTATTAAATAGTTAAAAATAGTTTTTAATTAATAATAATTAGATAAATAGTTATAAAATTAATTTTCTTTTTCTAAAAATTTTCTTATATCATTAGGTTTGTAAAAATGTATTTTTCATATTTTTAGGACTTTTATTTCTTAGATTTCACTTTTTATTTTATACGTTTACGTAATTTTAATTTAAACGTAAGTTTTTAGTTTTAAGTTTTAAACGTTCATCATTTTAAATATAGTGATAGCGTTTATTTAATAGATTTTATCTTTTTAATTTCCTTTAATTTGCATTTAAGCCGTTTTAATGTGTTGGCGTTTTCTGTAGTTAATCTATTCACAAATCCCTTTCTCGTTCAAATTCCTCGATCACTAAACGTCTGATAATCCATTGCACAACTCGCTGGGACATAACGACCCGGGGAAACATTGTACTCCTCAGATCTTCATTGCATCTGTGCTTAAGTTGTTTTAAGTTTCTTGCTTGCGTGAGAAAACTTGACGGTTTTGCGCAGATCAGGGCTAACCAACACAAACACTAGGCATTTACAAATGACCTACGCCTAGGTTTACACACACACACCCCTTTCCTGTTTTTACATCTTGTACGTACTATAAAACCAATTCCATGCATCTCTTTATATAATAAAGATACTAGGGTTACAAAGGAATAAAAATAAATATTTCTAACATATAAAATATTTCCTGTAATCTCCATATTTTTATAGAATATCCCTTTGTCTTCTTAAGACCATCAAGTTTCATTCATTTTCATTGTTGCACATTAGTTTTGTATTATCAATTCAAAATAACTAACCCAACACAGTATATGTTAGCCAGCCAGATGAATTCGTTGATCCAGAGTTCCCTAATCATGTATACAAACTGAAAAGGCTCTATATGGTCTCAAACAAGCCCCTTGGGCGTGGTATTATAAGTTGTCCTCCTTCTTGCTTGCCAATAATTTTATAAAAGGATCGATCAACCCACCACTGTTTATTCAATATCATGGGGCACACATTCTAATTGTTCAGATTTATGTGGATGATATCATCTTTGGTTCTACCTACAAAAAGTACTCAAACGCTTTTTCAAGACTAATGAAAACAAATTTTGAAATATCAATGATGGGTGTACTTATGTTCTTCTTAGGACTACAAGTTCATCAATCACCTCGTGGTATTTTCCTCAGTCAGTCCAAATATGCTCTTGAAATTTTGAATAAACATGGAATGCAAACCTGTGACACCTATAATACACCAATGGCACATACCAACAAACTGGATGCTGATTTACATGTGAAATTGGTTGACCATACCAAATATCGTAGTATTATTGGATCTCTCATGTATCTAACACCCAGTAGACCCGATATAGTATTTGATGTATATCTTTTCTCCCGTTATCAGTCAAGACCAACTAAAAAACACCCCTCAGAGGCTAAAAGAATCCTCTGATACGTTAAGGGAACCATTAACTTGGGATCTGGTATCCAAAGGATTCTGGTTTTGAACTAATAACTTTTTCAGACGCTGACCATGCAGGATGCTTAGATACACAAAAAAGTACTTCAGGAGGTTTACAGTTCCTTGGTGATAAGTTGGTGTCATGGCAATCGAAGAAACAAGACTGTACATCGTTGTCGTCAACTGAATCAAAATATGTAGTCTTGTCTGCGTGTTGTGCTCAAGTCATTTGGATGAGAACATAACTCAAGGATTATGGTTATGTATTCGACAAGATTTCTGTCTACTGTGACAACAGAAGTGCTATTGCGATCATGTGCAACACCGTTCAACACTCAAAGTCAAAGCAAATCGATATTCGATACCATTTCATTAAAGAGCACGTAGAAAAGGGAACGGTAGAATTATTCTTTGTAGGTGCAGAACATCAATTGGCGGACCTTTTCACCCAAGCCTTGCCTCCCGCAAGATTTACTGACTTGGTTCACCGAATTGGTATGAGGTGTTTGACTCCAGAAGAACCGGATAAAATTTTAAAACTCACTTGAAACGTCAAAACACCAAAACCTCTTTTGTAAATATATTTCAAAAACAAAATACAAAATATAAAATCTTATAAAAACCAAAAATATTTTTCATATTTCAATTTCCATAAAAAAAAACATTGCAAGTACAAAAATTCCATCAACACCGTGTTAATCAAACATTTCACCATTTCTTCTGAAAAAGTGTTGAGGGGGAGAAAGTAAATATTTTTCCGTTTCATAAAATCTTATACTTACATGTTACCAAAAAATACGTTGTTTCTCAAAAGTGTTGGTTATTTATCATAAAAAATACCCTCCTCGGTCTCAAATGTTTATAAAATTCATTATTTCAAAATTCGAGGGGGAGTATCGTCAAGTTTCTTTCCAAAATGATTTGTGTTTAACCAAAGTGTGAGTTAAAGGATCTTGGTTGGAACCTCTTTGAGGTTAAGGGACTGAAAGTGTAACTTTCAAAAAGAAATTTTAACAAAAACAAATTTTTTTACATTCAATGCATTTCTACCATTGCATTAACTCCCTCAACCACCTTGATCTACGGCTAACCTTCATCCTTCAAATCTGTTCACCCTTTTCAAAATCTGTAACTGTAAACTGTTTTGATGATGATTTTAAACTTAGGTTTCAAAAATCTCAAAGATCCAACCGTTCAAACTTTTCAAAAATGATTTTGAAATTTTGTTTGTAAGAACGAATTTAGGGGTTTATGTTTAAAGGTGTTATTGATGAAACTTGTTGTTTTAAATCGTCTATTATTAAATATTTAACATGTTTCTATCATCCAAACACACCCAGAATCACCAATTGAATGATTTTGTTGCGTCCCAATTGGGGATTTCCATTTATGTGATATCTGATGTTGTTATGTGCTCAAGAAAGAGTTAAAATAGGTTATTAAACATGTTTATGACAACCAATTAGACCAGAAACATCAATTGAATCAAAATCAAGGTTTTAGGGTTTAAGGGTTCGTTCCACTTGAATCTTTTATTTTGTGGATGAAATTTGTTAAAACTTGTTGTAAAACACTCCTATGAACTCTAGGATATCCCAGAAACATAATTTGTTTGTTTTGTTTAGACATATTTTGTAAACGTAAAATGAGGGTTTAGGGTTTTAGGAATCTTACGCCTAAGCTTTTATTTGTTTAACTGATATGTTCTTATGCTTGTTTTGTGATCTTGAGGATATTTGGAATGAATTGTAATCAATTTATCATGTTTGTGATTAACAGGTGGATTAAACGTAAAGACAGAAAAAGGTGTTCTAAGTTTACTAATACGACCAAAAGTTTACGAGTAAACATTACACATAAGATTTATCTTTAAGCGTAACTCTTACACATAAGCGTCTACATTGGATCACGAGTTTCTTGGAAAGAAATTCGTAAACATGGGAGTTTACACATAAGGCGTTATCCTTATGAATAAAGTTGATTCTTACGCGTAACTTATTCTTACGAATAAGAAGCGTCGTTTCGAATAAGCTTTATTCCTACGCATAAGCCTAACGCGTAAACTTAGCCTATTCTTACGAATAAGCTCAAAAGCCTTTGAATATGCCTTACGCTAAGAAACTCTTACGCATAAGCATAGTCTTACGCTTTAGCTTATTCTTACGCATAAGCTCCATCTTTACCAATAAGGACTCAAGACTACTCATAAGCTACTGTTCACCAGCATTAACTTGTTATGCATAAGTCACAATTCTAATGTTACGCATAAGCTAACAAATGTGAAAATGTTGTGTACTAAGTGATATTTGGACTTTAAAAGTTCAAAATTAACACGTTCTCGTAACTTATCACCACAACTTCAAGTTATTGGACATATGTGACTTAGGACTTGTAACAAACATATATATGATATCATCAAAAAAGGTGTTAGATAATAAATCAGACTTAAACTAACACAATGTGTTTCCATATGTCTGTTTTTTTGTCTAATGATTTTTAGATCACAAAATGGCTACAAATCAAGCAAACATCAATGCCCCAGCTAAACTCACCATGGAAAACACATTCCCTGCTGACTACAAAAAAACAATTGGCAAGAACAACTTACGTGTTGATTTCCACAACTTCACCTGCTCATAATCTTCTTGTAGAATTGATGTAGACATTCTTTAGCGACACCCCTTCAATCTCATGCTCACCAACTCAGTCACAGCACTGGATTTCTATATCTATCAATTCTGACACACCATGGAGAAAATTGATGGAGAAGATGCGGTGAAAGTGACGCTTGATACTCAGGAAGTCACAGTCACTGTCGCTGATCTTCGTACTATTCTTATACTACCAGCCATTTCTCCAGCTGAATACGTAAGGACTCCAAAAGAAAAGGAGATTCTAGACTTCTTGGTCAACATTAGGTATGACGAAGAATCTGGGGTTATTTCTACACATTCCAGAGTGGACGTCAAGAACATCCCGTAACCATGAAGAACTCTCTATCTAATGATCGCCAAGTCAGTCTCAGGAAGAGATAGCTGTCATGAACACCCGAAGCTGATGCACTTACAAACTTTCTGGGGAATGGTCCATGTACATCACATAGACTATGCAAGCCTCATCTGGGAAGACATGATGCAACATCTCAGGAAACCTGGTTCCAAGGTTCCTTTCATCCACTACACAAAGTTATTGATTCACAACCTTCTCAGGAAGCACGAGAATATTTGTTGGAATCACTCCTAAACAGTATTTCAAGTATTTATATTTCATATGTAATAGGTAGCCTTATTATGGCCTTTATGTTTGTTTAAGGTCAAGCTTATGTAGAAGGCCCATAAGCTTGATCCAAGCCCAATAAAGAATAGGGAAGGAGAGGGAGTGTTGCCCTAGCTCCTTGCCTATAAATACATTGTAATAACCTTCATTTAAAGGTTGGTTGTTCAAGTTTTCTCTTTCACTACACTCTACGCATAACCGGTCGAGTATACTTGTGTGTGTGTGTTTGGTTTACTTGTTCAATCGCCTTATCTCTTCTCTTATAAGCTTGTGTTGTAAAACTAGTGACCTAACAGTGGTATCAATCGCCAAATAGTTGGGTGTACTCGTTTGTTTTTGAAGTTTTGGTTTGGGTCTTACGCGTAAAGATAACACAATCTTTGGTACGCTTAAAAACTAATTTTTTACACTTTTGAATCCAAGATTCTTGTACTTTCAACGTTATTAGGTGTTAAACTATTGGTTTTTGGCAAAAAGTTTGGAACTTTACGTGTTTTTCCTTGTTTTTAAGCTTGTTTTTGTACGCAAGTGTTATACTACGCGTAATCGTTTTAAGTGCTTTGGATCATCAAGTTTCACACTTTTGTGTTATCTCGGTGTTATTGAAGCTATTTCAACACACAAAAACTGGTTTAGAAACACATTTGGATAGAATCAAAGTTACGAGTAATCTTACGCGTAACAAAACCCTAAAATTACGCGTAAGACTTTCCTTGGTTTGATCTTCAATTTTCTGGTTTATTCCGTGTTTTCTTACTTGGATAAGTCTGAAAATACGTCGACATTGGATATCTTTTGCACTGTGAAGTGTAAAAGATCACTTGGGATAAAACCCTAATCTTACGCTTAAGCATAAAGCTTACGCGTAGAAAATCTTACGCTTAAGATTCATCTTACGCGTAGACTTATTCCTACGCATAAGCTAATCCTACGCCTAACTTTCTATGCCTAACTTACTGTTTACGCGTAACTTTAGTCTTTTTTCCTGCTTACGCGTAAGCTAAATCCTACGCGTAACTATTCTTGTTACGCGTAACTTTTGGTGTTTTTACGCATAAGTGCTACTTGGTTCTTGTCATTTCTACGCCTAAGGATACTTCATCAACAAAGGTTCATTCGACTACAAAGATCCATTCTTACTACACAAGTTTCTCATCATGTCTCAACCACCATACTCTAACTATTTCCTTCACACTTATAATCATCAACAACAACAACAATTAACTCCACAACATCAACAATGGAACCAACAACAAGCCATTTATCAACAACAATTTAATCAGCAACATACTCCACAACTTGGTGCAATTCCACAACCACAAATGGTTCAACCACAACCAAGCATTCAAGTTCAACCCTACACAACTGATTTCAATCAACATCCATCACGGACCACTATGAAGGAACCCACTTGGTTTGCTAAGATGTGTGAAGCTTTAAGCAGCCAACAATCAATTCATGAAGCTGGATCACTTGATAGACCTCCAATGCTCACTCCAGGAAACTACGATCAATGGGTGATAAGGTTCTTTAGGTTCTGTGATCTGAAGAAGCCACATGGAAAGTTCTTAAAGAAGGTTATCTTGGAAGGTCCATTTGAGATGCCTACTGTCACTGTACCCGGAGATCCAACTGCTGTTCCACCAAGAGATGAACAAACCAACATTGCTACTGTTGCAGATTTAAATCCTACAGAACTTCTACACTATGAAGCTGATGAACTTGCAATGGAATACATCCTCTTAGGATTACCAAATCCAATTCTTCGTAGTGTTGATGCTCAAAAGACTGCACAAAAAATGTGGGATCATATTCGTCTTCTTATGGAAGGATCAGTACTCAATCAGGAGGATTTGGAATCCAAAATTTACTTGGCTTATGAACACTTCATGATTGAACCTGGAGAGACACTTGAGTCATATCATCACCGATTTTCAGACATCATCAATGATTTGGATAAACACAACATCATCATGCCAAGAATTGCAGTGAATACTAAGTTCCTGAGTAGTCTTGGTCCAGAATGGGAGAAGTATGTCATTTTTCTCCGTCAAGCGAAGAACATGCATCATTCTACTTATGGATTGTTGTATGATTACTTGAAGCCTCATGAAAAGGAAGTTGATCGGGAAAGGATTCTCCGTGCTCAAATTGCTAAACAGTCACAACCGGACAATCAACAACTTGCCTTGTATGCTCAACAGAATTATCCCTCTCAACCAGCAACTCAACCAACTGCTTCCAACACACCTTCACAGCAACAACCTCAACCTCAACAAAATCAATTGGTCCCATACAACAATAATGCTCAAGCATATGTCAGTGAAGCTACTGAGGAAATTGATCCATTCGAAGCATTGCAACAAGGATTTGTGATGATTGCTAATGCTTTTGGCCGTTACACCAACAAATCCAACAATCGTATTCGTTCCTCATCTAACACACGGACTCAAGCTGTTGTGAACAATGGACGTGTTGAAGTTCAGAATCGTGATTATGGTCGTCAGATGGGCGGTGGTCAAGGGTTTAATGCTGTGGGTAGGAATAACAACAGAATTCAAGTGGTGGAAACGGGAAATGCTCAAAATCGGTTAAATGGTCTTCGATGCTACAACTGCAATGAGAAGGGACACCTGGCTAATGCATGCCCAAAGCCAAGGACTAGGGGCAGTGCTTATTTCAAAGAGGCCTTACTTTTGGCTCTTAAGGATGAAGCTGGTGGATCTCTCACAACCAAAGAACAGAGCTTTATGGCAGATGCAGACTCAGATGATGATATGGAGGATTTGCAGGCGAATGCAGCTGTTATGTTGATGGCTAATATGCATGAGCTGCACATGAGTGATACAGGCCCAGTGTATGACACTGATGGCTTGTCTCAGGTACCCGAACAAACCATCATCATATCTGAACTAATATCTCCGCCAATATCTGAATCCGGCACGGATCAGACTGTTCAAAATGAGTCTTCTACATCTTCCTCTGATGATTTTCAAGTTAACCCTGTAGTTACATTTGACGATCAAGACGACCTTATGGTCCCCTTTGATAACCAAATTGACTCCGTGGTCGTACTTGAGGATCTAAAGAATGATCATGTTGAGACTCACGTTGAACAAGATGATCTGATGCCTCATCCGGATTTTGCTCGGTTAATTCAAGACCATAAAATCAAAATGGAGGAATGTTATGCATTAAATCAATCCTTAAAAAGTAAAAATGCACTGTTAACCAAGGATTTTGAATGTTTACAAATGCAACTCAATTTTTTCAAAACTCAAGAAAACCGTGAAAAAGGTTTTGAAGCCGCTTTTGCAAAATCTCATCAAAACGAAAAATATTTAGAGAGATAGATGCGTGATCTAGCTGCCTCGAAGAATGCTTTGTTGTCCGAATTAGAACAACTGAAACATGAACATAAAAAGCAAATTAACGCTCTCACCTTGGAAAATCAAAAAGCTAAGGCTAAGTTGTTAAATTGTCAAAAACAGTTCTCCGCATACAAAAAGCATTCAACGAATCGGGTAGATGACCTTCTTGCAGAAATTCTCGGTTTGCAAAACAAAATTAAAGAGTTTAAAACTGTTGTTTACAAACATGGTGAATCAGTAACAGCTATAGAAAAGTTTACCTTAAAACCTAATCCAAATGGATATGGAAAAAATCTAGCTGATTACAAACCAAAGCTTTCATTAAAAACATTCAAACCAACTCCTGAAGTTTCCAGTGCACAATACAAAATTGATAATACTGTCATGAGTGTTGTTGAATACCATCGTCAAGAGGAATTAGATGCAGAAGACGAGAGTCGATCAAAATTAAAAAATGTTGTTTACAACAAACCTTTTAATTATAAAAACGCGGTCACTTTCGTCACACCAACGGATTCTTCTAACACACCAAGGGTTATCATCAAAACACCCGAGTCTTCTATTGTTAATCCCAAAACAGTCTTTGCACAAACTTACGGTCCGTTACCTTCCATTAGCGAAGTAAACTCACAACCTGAAAATCGAAAAATTCTTCGATATTTTGACATTTTCATGGCTGACCTCAAAATTTTACAACATGAGATAGAATATCGATCTGAAATCAAAGTTGAACATTTTCAATCGCCTCTGGCGCGAGAACAAAGAGACATTTTTCAGAAAAATCTTTTACCTAATGTTAAAAACTTGAAAAGTTGTGCAATTGCCTGGGAAAAGGATTTTCATAAGGAACTTGGGGTAATGAAAAACGTTTTCGAGAAAACAGAAACATCTATTACTAACACAAAACGGAAAAAGAAACTGTTGAGAAAAGATGTTGATCGACTCTTGGAAGATGTTATCTGTGCTGATATCCATAATGTTGTGCTATTCTATTCGTTGCCATATGCATCTGATCATATCTCTGCTGATATTGTTGAAACTATTGCAACTGTTGAGAACACCGATAATGTGCTTCAGATCGAGTCTTTAAAAGCTGAAAATAAACGATTACACACGGAAATTTACAATGCAAAACGACGTCTACATTGGTGTGAAAAAGATATTCACAACCATCAACTTAGTTTTCAAAAGAAAATCGCTCAATTGAGTGCAAAATCTTCTGATACTAAAATTGAGCATCTGGATGATCAAAACGTGTCTTTGAAAAGTCAAATCTCAAAATATGAACAAGAACTTTTAAAAGTTAAACAAGAATATGGTGTCATATTTGATTTACTCAAAAAGACTCGAGATGAAGCATCTAATGAACTTGATCACTATCTGGCTCACACTAGAGAAGTCATGAATTTTGCTGGTAATCTTCGTTCTGAAAATCAAGATCTGATTCACACCATCTCTAAGTTACGGGAAATGTTAGGAAAGTATGAACTACTCCCGCCTACTGTGATTAAGAGATTAGCACCAGTCACACTTAGTAATCGTGAACCTAGAATTCCCACTGCCAAATCACAAGTTGCTAATGTGTTTCCCTCTACTGAAACAGGAATAGTTGCATCTTTTCCAAACGTCCGCACTTCACAGCCTACGAGCACTCAAACGAAGAATAGGAAGTTGCGACCTAAGAAAAGATCAATAAGGAATGCTAAAGTAGAAGAACACCCTAGGAATCTGAATAAAACTCAAGTTACTTCCACTATAGATGTTGCGTCTGGCAAATGTAATAGAAATAGTGATGTAACGAATGCTAAACCGTTAAGTACCTTTGATATTCAGTCTGATGCACCTTGTGATATTTGTCAAAAGAGTATGAATTCTGATTGTCATGACAAATGTGTTGCTAAAGCTATAATCTCTAGATTACGGAATCCTAAGAATCGGAATACCTCTAGGCCAACTAATCATTCTAAGTCTGTGCTTGGTAAACCACCATCTTTAGATTCTAAGGCAACCATTGCTATCACAGTAGCTCCCGCTTCACCTCCTAAGAATGTAGTACCACCCAGTGCTTTCACTAAGACTAAAGCAAAGAGTAGTTATAGATGGCAGAAATGGATATATAACACACTAGGATTTAAATGGATGCCTAAAATTATAAATGTGTGTATGTCTAACATATCTGCTTCGGAACCCTCTCACATTTCGGGTTCCACATCTACTTCTATTCCATCTGTGTCATCTGTGTGTACTGCAGGTGATACAGATCATTCTCTGGATTGTTGATAGCGGATGTTCCCGACACATGACAGGCAACCTTAAACTGTTATCAAACTTTATTGCAAAGTTCATTGGCACTGTCAGATTCGGGAACGATCACTTCGCAGCCATCATGGGCTACGGAGATTATGTTAATGGGAACATCGAAATCAGCAGGGTTTACTATGTGGAAGGCCTCGGTCACAATCTGTTTTCAGTAGGTCAATTCTGTGATGGAGATTTGGAGGTTGCTTTCAGGGAGAAAACTTGTTTCATTCGTGATCTACAAGGAAACGACCTTATGTCTGGCTCGCGTAATTCTAGTCTCTACACTATCTCTATGCAAGACATGGTTGCTTCCTCTCCCATTTGCTTACTTTCAAAGGCAACATCTACAAAATCATGGCTATGGCACCGTCGTCTATCACATTTAAACTTTCAAACCATCACCAACCTTGCTCGACACAAACTAGTTGAAGGACTCCCACAATTCCGGTATTCAAAAGATCACCTTTGCTCAGCCTGTGAACAAGGAAAAAGCACTCGTGCTCATTTTCCTTCAAAGGTGGAACACAGCTCTCAGCATGTGCTTCATCTTCTTCACATGGATTTGTGTGGCCCGATGCGCGTGCAAACGATCAATTGCAAACGCTACATCTTAGTAATTGTTGATGACTACTCACGATGGACTTGGGTCTACTTTCTTCGTAGCAAAGACCAAGCTCCACAAATGATCATCACCTTTCTCACAAAAATACAGGTTCAGCTCCGCAACACCGTCAGAATCATCAGAACAGACAAAGGAACTGAATTTGTTAACAAAACCCTTCGTGAATTTTATGAGAAAGTGGGAATTCAGCATCAAACATCTATTGCACGGACACCTGAACAAAACGGAGTTGTTGAAAGACGAAACCGAACGTTAGTGGAAGCTGCAAGAACAATGTTAATCAATGCTAAACTTCCTGATTACTTATGGGCAGAAGCTGTATCCACTGCATGCTATACTCAAAACCGTTCTATGATCACAAAACGCCACAACAAAACCCCTTTTGAGCTTGTCCACAACCATAAACCGAACCTCAAACACTTTCATGTATTTGGATCCCTTTGCTATCCGAATAATGATCGTGATGACTTTGGAAAGCTCAAAGCAAAAGCTGATATTGGAGTATTTATTGGATACTGTGACAATTCTAAAGGTTTCCGAATCTGGAATCATCGAACTAAGGAGGTAATGGAAACGATTCATGCTCATTTCGATGAACTCACGGAAATGGCTTCTGAGTATAACAGCTTAGAACCCGGTCACAACCGTTTAAACTTCCCTCAAACCCCATCATCAGCTGAAGAAAGCCCTCAGCTAACTCGTCAACAAATGGAAAGGTTATTTGCTCCTCTGTTCTGTGACGATATTGATGAACGTGCTACTGGTGTATCCGCTGTTTCCGCTGCACAACCTGATAATATTCCTATACCTGATACACCTGCTACAACAACTACTGTTGAAGATGCACCTACACCAATTGACTCCAACACAACAGTTGAACACACCGCTTCCAACAATGATGAACCAGCTGATGATATTCTGAATGAAGTACCCCCACCCGCAGATTTTGATCCAAATGCGTTCTTCAACCCGTTTGCCAATGAGACTGCTGCACCAGATGTCGCGGAATCTTCAACAAACCATTTGAATCCTCAGAATCTGCACAATGTATACCAACATCAACCCTCTACACATAGATGGACAAAAGACCATCCTCTGGCTAACATTATTGGCAACTCGAATCAACCAGTCATTACGAGACAACGTCTTCACTCAGATGGTGAACACTGAATTTATGCACTCACTGTCTGCCAATCTGAACCTAAAAACATTAAGGATGCAATGACAAAAGACAACTGGATTGAATCCATGCAAGAAGAACTCAATCAATTCAAACGTCTTGAAGTATGGGAACTGGTTGAAAGACCAACAGGGGTCTACGTCATTGGTCTAAAATGGATTTGGAAAAACAAATTGGATGCTGAAGGGAATGTAATCCGAAACAAGTCACGGCTAGTTGCTAAGGGTTATCGTCAGGAAGAAGGGATAGACTTTGAAGAATCTTTTGCTCCAGTTGCTCGTCTTGAGGCTGTTCGGATATTTCTCGCGTTCGCGGCTCATATGAACATGACGGTCTATCAGATGGATGTCAAAACGGCGTTTCTAAATGGACAACTTAAAGAAACGGTCTATGTCAGCCAACCAGATGGATTCGTTGATCCTGAGTTCCCGAACCATGTCTACAAACTGAACAAAGCTCTTTATGGTCTCAAACAAGCCCCTCGGGCATGGTACGATAAGCTATCATCTTTCCTCATTGCCAATAATTTCACCAAAGGCTCGGTTGACCCAACTCTTTTTATACAATATCACGGGGCACACATCTTAATTGTTCAAATTTACGTGGATGACATCATTTTTGGGTCAACACATAAAAAGTTTTCAATCGCTTTTGCAAAACTCATGAAGAAAAATTTTGAAATGTCCATGATGGGTGAACTTACGTTCTTTCTAGGACTGCAAGTTCATCAATCACCCCGTGGTATTTTCTTGAGTCAGTCCAAATATGCCCTTGAATTGTTAAACAAATTTGGAATGAATACCTGTGATACCTATGCCACACCAATGGCTCATACCAAGAAATTAGATGCTGATTTACATGGGAAATTGGTTGACCCTACCAAATACCGAAGTATTATTGGGTCTCTCATGTATCTAACAGCTAGCAGACCTGACATTGTCTTTGCCGTTTATCTATGCTCCCGTTATCAGTCGCGACCAACTGAAACCCACCTCTCTGAGGCTAAAAGAATCCTCCGATACATCAAGGGAACCATTAATTTGGGGATCTGGTATCCGAAGGATTCTGGTTTTGAACTAATCGCTTTTTCAGACGCTGATCACGCAGGATGCCTAGACTCAAGGAAAAGTACTTCAGGAGCACTACAATTTCTCGGTGATAAACTGGTGTCTTGGCAATCAAAGAAGCAGGATTGTACATCACTGTCATCAACTGAAGCAGAATATGTAGCCATGTCCGCGTGTTGTGCTCAAGTCATTTGGATGAGAACACAACTCAAAGACTATGGCTATGTATTTGACAGAATCCCAATGTACTGCGACAATCGGAGTGCCATTGCAATCTCGTGCAACTCAGTTCAGCACTCGAAATCAAAGCACATCGATCTACGCTATCATTTCATCAAGGATCATGTGGAACAGGGTACCGTTGAATTATACTTTGTGGGTACTGAATACCAATTGGCAGATCTGCTCACCAAAGCCTTGCCTCCCGCTAGGTTTAATGAGTTGATCCACCGAATTGGTATGAGGTGTTTGACTCAAGAGGAACTGGATGACCTCTTAAAACCGTCTTAAAAACCTGTCAAACACCAAAACATCTTTTGTAAATAAATAAAATCTTTCAAAAACAAAATACAAAAATATAAAACCTGATAAAACACCAAAAATATTCTTCTCATCTATTTTCTTTAACATGGCAAGTACCGTTCTTCCGTCAACACTTGCATCTCTCAAATTTCGTATTTTTCTGATCAAGTGTTGAGGGGGAGAAATTTATCGCTTAACCGTTTCAAAACATAAGTGTACTTGCATGTTATCACATCTCGGTTGTTTCGTTATACAAATGATGGTGGACTTTCTGGCTCAATGACACTCCTCGGACTAAAATTCTTAAACCGTTTAAATTTATCAAGCCGAGGGGGAGTGTCGTCATGATTCTTTCTCAAAAATCTTTGTTTGGTAACCTAAATGGAAGTTAAAAGGCTTTGGTTGAAAAAGGAAAAGGTGGAGGGACTGAAACTGTCATAATTCCGAAAGTATTTTTCAATAAAATACCCCACCTACCATTCTAACCACATTTATTGCTAAAAACCTTCAAATCCTACGCCTAAAATCATTCAAGAATTGCGTGTCTCAGATCTTCATTTTGTAAGTGTTTGTGTGTTCATAACAAGATTACAAACAATGGTTTTAAACCATTTTGAAAGTTAACGGCTTGATTTTAACCTATGGGTGATTTTGTGTTCTACGCGTATGCGTATGAACACATAATCTTGTTTATGTGTTTGAAGTTAAAAAGGATTGTGTCAAAATGATTTAATATCATCTATAATACTTTTTTAAACATCAAAACGCACCTAGACACACGAATTGAGTGTATTTGAGATTTAGGGTTTATGCGTAGAATTGGGTTTTTTCAAATGTGAAGGTTTTTGGTATAAAAGATAGTCATATAAGGTTGTTTTCAAGTTCAATTGAACACATGAAAACCCAGAAATCACCCAGAAACAACTATGATACTTAATTCGAAAATTAGGGTTCAAGTTCATATAAATTGGGTATTTTTGATTCAAGGCTTATTTGATGTTAAAACTTGGATAAAACTACTTTATGGACTTCTTAGAACTACCAGAATCAATATGATGTTCATCCCATGGCTAAATCTCATACGCGTAAGTTTAGGGTTTAGACTACGCATATGTGGTTCTACGCGTAACTGTTTACATGGACTAGGATGTTGTTATCTGTGATAAATTGTTGTTTTGTGTGAACATTGATGAGTTGATAACTTTATTCCAGGCTTTGCTACGCTTAAACACTCAGAATCAAGGTCATAAGACTCTCTACGCATAAGGATTACCCTACACGTAGTGATGTTATGCGTAAAATAAAACCTACGCATAACTATTACGCGTAAGGTTCTACAGTGGGACTACGCGTATCCTGTGAAGGATATGCGTAAACAGTGACCTCTACGCATAAGGTCTACTCTTACGAGTAAGCCTTACGCGTAAGGTTCTTATACGCCTACGCGTAAGCTCTACGCGTAAGGTCCCCTTTTTCCTACGCGTAACATTTCTTACGCGTAAGATAGGATCCTACGCATAAGCTTTCGCCTACGCGTATGTCACGACTGTTTACGCGTAACTTTGTCAATCCTACGCTTAAGCCATTTTTGACCTTCATTGTGAATTGTTACGTGTACAAAACTTGTTAATAAACTTATCATAACGTCACGAATCCAATAATGTCACTAATAAACCAAAACGTTTAATATGTTGTGAACAATAAGTGATAAAATAAACTTTAAAATTTAAAGTTAACAAACTCATGAAACATTTCACGACATCATTGAATTATTGAACATACAAGTGACTTAGGACTCGCAACAATCATTGACGTTGTACATTAAATAACTAGACAATAAGACCTTCTGTTGACTAACATTATGTCTTTCGATATGTTGGTTCTTTTGGCTAATATTATTTCAGATCACGACATGGCTGCTCAACCAAACATGGATGCACCAAATGTTCTCTCCATTGCTGATATCTATCCTCATGGCTATCCAATGAAGATTGGAAAGAATAATCTCCGAGTTGACTTCAGCACTCTCACTTGCTCTGAGTCTTCATGCTTAATCGCTATTGACATTCTGAGGACTCATCCATATCAGAACATGCTCACACATTCTGCAACAGTTCATGAGATCTATATCCAACAGTTCTGGAACACCATGGAAAGGGTCAAAGGAAGGACTGCTGTGACGGTGACTCTGAATCACAAAAGAATCACCATCACACCTGCAGACTTAAGGGCTGTTCTCTTAATTCCTGAAGTCGAACCAGACAAACTTTATGCCACACCTACTGAAGAGCTCACTCTCCAATTCTTAATCGATATCGGTTATGATGAGGCTACAGGAGTAATCACCAAACACTCTCACGTAGAGCTCAAGAGTATTCCTCAACCTTGGAGAACGCTCTACATGATCATCACCAAGTCTATTTCTGGTCGTGATAGCGGCTATGAGCATCCTAAGCTCATAGAACTGCAAATATTTTGGGCATTTGTCAACATGAAACACATCGCTATTGAAGCTCTGATTTGGGATGACATGATGTCATTTCTCAACAAACTTGGCTCAAAGATTCCCTACATCAGATATACCAAATTGTTGATCCAGAGAGCACTTGGACTACATTCTGATATTCCCAAGAGGCTCAATGACCCTGACAATCACGACATGTTGACTGAACCTATTCTGACCATCAGAATGAAGGAATCGTCTACAAAGAAACAGGGCGCGGTGTTACCAGATTACCTGCTAACTGAAGATGTCAGAAAGCTCGAAACGTACAACAGGTATCTGGAAGCAGTAAGACAAGGCAAGGTTGGTCACCTCGATGAAAGATCTTCTGGTACACCTACTCGGAGAACTAGAAGAGGAAGTGCTGGAAGTGTTACAAGTTCAGAGTCACAAAGGAAGTTTCCCAAACGAAACCCTCCGAGAAAACGGTTTGTTCCCGTACAGGAAGCTACTCCCATTCCTAAACCCAAACCTGAACCGAAACAACAGCTTGAGGAAGTAAGTTCTGAAGATACAGATACAGATGAGGAGGTTCTCTTCTCTGAAACAGCAAAGGATGTGTCCGACACTCCAAAAGTACAGAAACCTCCAAGTCCTCAAGATGATAAGGGTAAAGGAAAGACTCCGGTACTTGTACCTTGTGATGCTGAAAGCTCAGAAAGTGAAGGAGAACCACTGGAGACAGCTTACAGAATGAAATTGCATCTACTTAGACATGAACACAAAGCTGAAAAAGTTGCTAATGAGCAAATGGGTGGACCCGGAGGAACTAGTAGTGCTGCTCCCTCCGAACCATCTCCTAATGCGGTTAATCAACCCGATACGGGAGCTGGTACCACCACCCTTTTGCAACAAGAACAGCCTGTGAAAGACACTATTGAGTTTGATAATCTTGAAACTGAGAAGGAGAAGAAGGATAGAGAGTCTGACTATGACGATTTTCTTCTGGATAGTCCGACACATACACGGATGAAAATGTCTGAACCGCCGAAGGACCCAGAGTCTCCTCACATCTCCTCTTCATCCGATTCTTCTTCACATTCATCTCAACCACCATCAACGAAATCAACAAAATCCTCATCCAAATCCGTGAAGAAACCAAAATCTTGGGTTTCTCAAGCTCATGAACGGATTCAAAAAGCTGTCAAGGAAGTCAGAAAGAAAAACGCTCTTAACAAGAAGCTGAATTTCTTTGCTGATCACATACAGCATATATATAGAGAGAACGAAAAGAGGAACAAGGAAAGGAAGTTTGTGCAGGAATTCATGAAGAGTCATCGCCGTGAGCAACTAAACGAAATGATTGAAGGTTACACAAACAGGTACCTTCATGACAACGTTCCTAGACTTACTCAGGAGATGTTTACCAGACAACTCTATCCAAACCTGTTGCACCTGGCCAAACAGGCGATGAAGTCAACACCGATGTATGTCAGCATCAATCCTGTTGATCCCAAAATCTTCTCAGACGCTGAATTAGTTGATCGACTGGTCGCACAACTGTCTAAACGTTCCGCAATGCTTGCCTCTCATGAAAGCAAACTGTTAGAAGCATTGCTGGCATTCCAACTTAATTCTGCATGCCGAGAAGAAGCTGAGAGGCCTAAACGTCATAGAGACGATGATGATCAGGATCAGGATAAGACTGACGAGGCTAAACGTCAAAAGATGTCTGGTGAATCCTCCTCGATGCCACCTCCTCCAAAACCAATTCCTGCACAACAAAAGTCTTCTCCACCACGGTCTTCCACTGATAAACCTCGGGACGATTCCGAGTTACCACCCTTGACTCAGAAAACTGGTGATCACTTTGAGTATACGGGTGGTGACGATGAAGAGGTCCTTGAGCCCCAACAACAACCCTCCTCTCCCAAACAAGTGAAGAAACCCGAATCATCATCAAGGCCTTCTAAAAGCAAGAAAAAGACGACTCAGCCAGATGTCGTATCATGGCTAGATGACGATGCAACCGCAGAATTTGAATGGTTCTCCACACTTGTTAACAACACTCCCTACCCTGAAGAAGGTCAAGAATTGGTAGACGGTAGTACACTGGAGCATGCAAAAATCTTGCAAGAACGATTCCGTGTGAAGAAGATGACGAAATCCGAGTTGAAGCGCATCAAGAATGACGCATTCCTTATGTTGAAAAACAGCTCGGAAAGTGCAATCGAGGTTGAATATCACCTTGAAAACATTGCTCGAGCCATGTCTAACAACATGGGTTGGCTCAACCCAGAAGCAAACATCGACTTCACTAAACGGAACAACCCTCCATACTACACTGACTGGACCAAACCTCTACCAACAATCGGCCAACCAGATGAACCAAGGATTCCCTTCAGATATTTTTTCAACACAGACCTGGAATTTCTTCTCCATGGTGGCGATGGTTCAAGAAAATACGCTACATCATTAACTCTTCCATTCCCAGCAGCTACCTACTCAAACTGCATAGCTATCGAGGAACGTGCAAATCACTTGTTCTCTGACAAAGTGCAAGCATACGACCAAGATGCATTGTATGGGATTCATCATTGGCCTGAACGCCGAAGAATCTACTACAGAAGCTGCCTGGTTCAGAAGTCTCAACATGAAGTGTATTGCTCAAAGAACATCGTGGCCATCAAACACATTGATCTCAAGTCTAAATGGGACTACACATTCTTGAAGAATATCATAGTCAAACGACAAGATGAACAAGACTATGCATTCTCAGAGGCTGACTTTGAGAACTTGTCACTCAACGACATCGAAAACATGTACCTTGCCAAAGTACAGGGTCGTATGAGACAATTCTCGACTGAAATCCAACGTGAATTTATCAAGTCAGTTCTCATCTTCATTAGACGCATTGTGATCAAAGAACGTGTCGAAGATATCCAGATGGCTGTTGAATCATATCAGAAACGTGTAAACTTCACTCCACCACAGCTTGATCTTCCTGACATCAACCAGCTCAAACAACTTACGCTCATCAGCAAACCTTTCGGCATTGTTTACCGCAGTGAACTTCGCAGAAACTGCTTAATGGCGTGTAGTGAGCTCCACAAATTCGGGGATCATACCTTGAAAATGGTTAGGGATGGATTGGCGTACATATTGAAGGATATACGCTTGAAGGTTGGGAATCCTAAGCGCTGGAACTCTCAGGATAGACGGGATGTGAGAAGGATCATCACCATGATTGATGAACGGTTGTTCAGAAGGGATCAGTTCAGACGCTTGGAGAGCTATGTTGGTGGTAGACCCAGGATAAACATCACCGGCTTTCAACGCCCTGTGCGCACTCCTGGGAACATCACTGCACTTCCTGGTACCCCTTGAATTGTTTCCTTCATATGATTTTGGATGCATGATTATATATGTGAATGGCTTGTGCACACATAACAGTGTACAACCCGTATCTGTCAAGAAAGGACCCTGTGGTACGCTTCAGTGCCACAATCCTTATAAAAGGAGCAAAAGCTTCTTATTTTTGAGTAAAACCTATCAAACCTTTCATTTTTCAAGGTTTTGCTCAAAAAGACAAGTACTTCCCCATAAGTTTTTCAAAACCTCAACCGTTTATATCACTAATTGAGGGGGAGTATTTGACTTAAAACTTTGTTCACAAATTGTTCACAGTGGTCACTCTTCCCACAACACTCAAAATGGTCATATTTATTCTCAACCGTTCAAAAATAACATTTTTATATGCCATTTTTGAGGGGGAGAAAATTTGTGTGATAAGAAATATGTTGTGCTGAATGCAAATGAATCCGTGTACCTCAGACTTAACCAACGAATTGACGGTACTAAACTGTTTGTAACTCGAAAAGACTTGTCCTGGACGGGTAATAATTTCAAGCTAGTTCGCTAGTGATGTAAACGTGTCTCGCAAAGGACTCGTCTTAGTAGAAGGTACCATTCGAGAAGCTCTTGATAGACATGAACTCTGACGGGTATGACAACCTTTCGAGGTTGGTCTACACCTTCAAGGTAGTTATTAGAGCTAGTTGTCACCTAAAAACTGACAATGTAACTCTTTAACTATTCAACGTAACCGTGTCTCGCGGGAGATTGTCTATCTTTAGTGGATCAATTCATAAAGTGCGCGCTCTTTCCTCACTGTGCGTTTAACCATCAAAACTATTAAGCACATGTGGAGGGGGAGTATTTATGGTAAAACTTATCTCTCACTGTGGTTCAAACATGTCTTTCATTTACAAACCCTTTGAGAGATATTTTAACTTACAGTGGTTATAATGGCAAACATAGGTTAGTCATGGAGTTATAAGGTGACTAAGGTTAGGAATAACCGTCCTATGATCCGCCAGAGCCGGAGGGATCTACCCAAGGACACTACCATTAGTTAGTGTTAGAAGTCCTTAGGAAAGATTGTAAAAAGGAGAAAATGAGAATCGGAGAAAGAAGGAGTTGAAGAATCAAAAAGAAATGTAAAGAAAAGGGTGAAAAGAAATAGCCCTCCAGATTATTCAACTTAGGGCAGGCGCCGGGTTCAATTCATATGCTACTGGTTGTCACTTAGTGACACCGGTATTGAAGATTAAAAGTCGTCATGGACCCAGTGACGCATGCACTAAACCTTCTTAGCCACTCAAGTTTCTCTCAACAGAAGCTTGTTTCATTCTCACAGGGAACCCTACATAAACTATTGGCTTTCTCTTAGAGATCGCTGGTATTGAAGAAGGAGACCCTCTCCCTAGTCTCCGCTCAGGAAAACCAAAACGCACTGTTGAGTCTAGAGCCACGAGATTCATCAAAAGATCTCTTAGGAACACTTGACATTTAATCACTTGTTGATCAACAATAAGGTCTTCAGTGATTCAGTGGTTCATATCGAGTCCTTCACAGATCTTAGCAATCTGTCGAGAACATTTATGAGAGGTTCACATCTGTGATCCTCAGTGATTGAATGGAAACTCCTGCCAGGGTCAACATCAAACAGCCCTGACAGCAGGTCGCTTCGGTAACTCCCCGTGGATTACGCGGAGTGTGTCTCAAACGGTCTACAGTCGTGAGGTGATGCTTCGGTGTACCTCAGCGACTCATCTGAACTGTAGATGTACTTCGGTACATCACGTTATCTCACTTGTGGGACTCCAGTTCAGGAACGGCCTTTGTAAGAATTAGAGTTGTGTTTTCACACTATGCTGTTAACACTATCGAAGTTCAAACTTGTAAGTGCCGGAAACCGCTTATTTCTAACCGTTTGCAATGTTTTCTTCTTATGGAAGATCTGGAGCGGAATGATCGTGCTGATTCTTCTCATGCTCACGCCAACATCATCACTAATGGAAGTTCTATTCAAAAGCAACACAACCGTCAGAATGATTCTTCGTCTAACCAAAGAGTCTACAAAGTTAAAGACTTAAAGAACTTCATCAGTATTGATTTCCAACGTCAAAAAGCGTGTGAGCATGTTGAAGAATGACGTGGAGACATTGGAGCAGCGAAGCAGACCTGAGGCAGACTTATGCAGACAACAACATACTATCACTTTCACCACAAAGAACAATGATCAAAGAACAAAGTTAAAGATGACGTCGAAGCATAACTGCTCAAATATAACGATCTCTCTACACTGGGGAGATTGTTCGAATCAAGACAATTCCTCTCACAAGAAAGAAGAATGTCAGAAGACGTCACAGCTACTATTACATCAACGCCTTCACCGTTTACATTCATATATACTTGAGGGGGAGATTGTTGGAATCACTCCTAAACAGTATTTCAAGTATTTATATTTCATATGTAATAGGTAGCCTTATTATGGCCTTTATGTTTGTTTAAGGTCAAGCTTATGTAGAAGGCCCATACGCTTGATCCAAGCCCAATAAAGAATAGGGAAGGAGAGGGAGTGTTGCCCTAGCTCCTTGCCTATAAATACATTGTAATAACCTTCATTTAAAGGTTGGTTGTTCAAGTTTTCTCTTTCACTACACTCTACGCATAACCGGTCGAGTATACTTGTGTGTGTGTGTTTGGTTTACTTGTTCAATCGCCTTATCTCTTCTCTTATAAGCTTGTGTTGTAAAACTAGTGACCTAACAATATTCCCAAGAGACTGAATGACCCCAACAAGCATACAATTCTAGATGAGCCTACTTTCAACGCAATCAGGTTCAAAGGGACAACCACTTGTAAACAAGGAGTGGAACTTCCTGCATGCCTATTGACTGATACAATCAAAGATCTTCCATCATACAGACTCTACATGGAAGCACTTGTTAGCCTTAATAATAATTAATAAAAGTGATGGTCATTCACGTTTAGTAACTTTGTAACGTGTGTTAGACATTGTATTAGAATAGTCAACGGGCTCGTGGATTGGGCTAAGCTAAATGGCTATTAGTTAAGTTAAGCTAGCCTTATGTAATTTTATGTAATCCAAGACCAATCCATATCCACACGAAGCTCATGCCAAGCCCATTAGGGCATTTTGTATGAGAGTATATGTAAAACCCTAAAAACGTGAACGCGTTAAAAGACCCTAATACCCTCAACTAATAATCCGTAAAATTAAACGAGCGCGTTAATTACGTTGGACATTTAATTGTTTACTCAAGACATTGGAAATGAAAAAGTTACATTTATATTATTAATGAGTATATAACACATAAAGATGTTACATGGACCTTTTGAATGACAAAATAAATAAAATACACAAGTAATTGGGAAAGTAAATTAAATGTATAAATTGATATTGTGATTCCCTTTTGATCGGATCATGGAAACGCCTAACCCCTGATTTGTAGCAATCTACACGCTCCTTTCCTCATTTAAAAGATTACCATATCCACTCTATGTACATTTAAAACAAAAGCGAAGGAGAAAACCCTAGACTCCTCCATAAAAGTTTCGCCAAAAACAAAACCAATTCCATCTCCATTTTCTGTCGAGTAGAAGACTCCAAGAGAAGGGTTGTAAAAGGGCTGGAAAACGTGTAATTAGTTCAAGTATTGCTTGGTTTTTGGTTGTGGGTTACTGCTGCCGCTTGGTGTTAATCTTTGTTTTCCTCTTCCTTGCGCACGCTACCAAGGTATCTCCATCAGCTGGTTCTCGTCTTGTCTTTGTTTCTGATTCTGCACGTGTCTTTTCACTCCTTCCATACGCATGATCCATGTCTTCTAACGTGTAACATAGATGGTTAAAACGTGGCTAATAAATCTAGGATATAAGTGACACAAGAACCATGAATCAAACTTTACATATGTCAAATTATTATGCCTTCAAGACCTTGGTATTGAGCCTGATATTTAACCCTATTGAGTCGCATGTTTCTCTTTTATTTATGTCGAGTTCCATGCTTTTAAAACACGAGTATACACTGGTTTTTAACATTTATGATACGCACTAAAGATCTGGTTATGAAACTTAAAGAATTAACATGAGAGTGCATGTTTATTAACGTGAATATAAGGTTGGTTGTATGTGACCTTGTAATATGTTTTGTGCTCATTAAGTGGGGTCGTATGTGTGTAAACATGGGTGGGTACAAGCTGTTTTTTTTTCAAGGAAGCATATAACTTGGGCAAACTGTTTTCAAAGAAGCGTATGGTGGTGATCATTCAAAATGGTTTATGCATACTTTACTCATAACTCAAAATAAGTTGTGTATGTTTTAGTTGGGTGTGAGTCGAAGGGTGTGGGAATTAATATACATATGCATGGTCTTGTGGGGGTAACTTCGAAGGTGATCACGGAATTAATGGTAAAGTCATTTTGTATTTTGAAAGCGTGTCGGGGAAAATTGAGTCGAGTGTTTGTCGTATTTCATGTTCACGAGTTCGTAGTTATGTGTCTTATAAGCCACGATTAAGGGTAAAATATGGGTGTCGGGTTGTGATATGAATGTTGATGCATGAATCAGTAAACCATATATATGAAATAATATATTGAATTACATGATATGTTTTAAGAAATTCCCTTTAAACCTTAACCTTTGGTAAAATGTCATATGCAAACCCTAGGTTTTATGAATTTACATAAAAGCCCTAAAGTAAGATCTTTGTCATATTAAACCTTTAGGTTTACTATTTGTCATTTGTAACCCCTAAGTTGCTAATTAATGATTTTTACCCTAAAGTATTTAATTTGGTCCATTACTAAAAATGAGAATACGCTTAACCTAAATAACTCTAAAAATATTAATACGATTCATATAAGCAATAAATCCGTTATGACTTAATGAGCTAATAAGTATTATATGAACCGTAATCCGTGTAGATTCATTGAAGAAGGCGTGACGTTGTGTATTCGTATTCATTCATTCGTTTGCTTTGCTTTCATTGGCGTTAAGGTACAGATATTCTATCCCTTTTTAGTAGGGGTGTCTCATGATTCATTTACATCTTTCGATATTGGTTTTGAACTGTTATCCTTTGCTCTGAGCATTTTTATTATGGTTTCCCTATAACTTTGCTATGCTCCCTTTGATTGAAGATCCTATGTGAACTGTTTAATGTGAACCACTAATATGAACCTTCTGATTATGAACCTTTGATATGCACCTTTGATTATGAACCTTTGCTATGAACTTTGATATGAACCTATGATAAAACCTTGCTTTGACCTGTCAGTTTGAGACCCTAGCCATTAACTAGGCATGGGGGTTCCATGTTCGTGTCATTGATGCACCAATGGCATGACTTTAGTGTGGTTGAGTGATGTTCCACACCGTCCCTTTCTGTTATCTGATTATGAGCTCGATATATATTGTATGGCCACTATCTGTTGCAAGGGCGTATGGATGCATCCTAGATTTGTTCTATTATCTGATATGTTATGATTTGTCTGGTGAATGATGTCGTGTGCAATACGCGTCTTCACAATCTGGGAGCTGATCACTCCATGTCTGTTATATCTGCTATGGTTACTATTGGTTACTACAGGCTACTATGGATATATGATTTGATTTGATTTGTTTTGTTGGCTCGTGGTGGATAACTGACCCTTTTCCTATGTTTCATTTACCCTTCTCTGTTCCTTTGATATACCAGATTTATTGACTGACCTTCCATACCTTGATCTCAGTTCAATTTTATTATTATTGTATCGTTATATCTGTTCACTGGGCTTTTTAAGCTCAACCGCATTTCTTTTCCTGCGGCAGGTACATAAGCTAGGAGCTGGGGATTGTTTGGGGTTGAGAGATGAGTTGATATAGAGACCATGCCTAGTCATCTTAGACTTCATTTGATTCTGTTATTACATTTCCATTTTGAAGTTTTCCTTTTGTATTTATGTATTGATAAGTCTTGTTGACTTGATATTCTTTTGAGATTTATTATAAGGCTTCCGCTGTTTGATTTATGTTCATTATGTATGATCTGATATGACACCATACTGTGATACTTCTACCCTTATCGGGTTGGGGTGTTACAGTATAAATACCCCTCAAATGTCTCATTTGAGGGGTGTGCTTGAGTGTGTAAGTGTGTGTGTTTTCTAAGCAATACAAGTTTTCTCTTCATCTTTTATTCTTACGCATAACATACATATCAAGTCACCATCTTCACCTTTCTTACTTCATCTTTACGCCTAGTGTTTTAGTGTTATTCTCGTGTTGTTAGCTTGGTATACGAGATAAGGTTGAGAGAAAAACAAGGTCCTATAATTGGTATCAATCGCCTAACAATGGTTTAGGAGTGTTGTGTTACGTTTTTTATTAGAACTTTACACAAAAGTTGCGTTTTTTCCATAAAAACGTGAGCTTTTTGCTTAAAATTTTGGTTTTTACGTGTTTTTAAGGTTAAAGTTATAGTTTTATTGATCTTTAAGTGTTTTGGAAGAATTTCGTGCAAAAGAAATCATTTGGAATCGGGTTTTTTGGGTGAAAATTCGTGTTTTTGCAAAAATCTAGGTTGTTTACGCGTAAGGATATCAAGTACAAAAAGTCAAAACCCTAGTTTTTATGCATAAGAAAAGTCAAAACCCTCTTTTCTTACGCCTAAGGTTTACGCTTAAGAAGTTAAATTTACGCCTAAGGTTTACGCTTAAGCATTTGGTGAAGAATCTTCGTCCAACAACGGTTACTCAGTACTTCCCTCACTTAGATAAGTTTGTGGAATACTTCGACTTGTTAAATCTCGCTAGCTTGGACAAGTTAGCAAGATACGATTCTTTCTTACGCGTAAGCAAGTTTTTACGCATAAGACTTCAATCTTACGCCTAAGAATGTGGTTTACGCTTAAGAGTTAACCTTATGAGTAAAATATTTTTTACGCCTAAGAGTAAAATCTTACACGTAAGGATACGGTTTACGCATAAGTGTTAATTGTTATGAGTAAGGACATTTTTTACACATAAGCTTTAAATCTTACGCCTAAGGACCAAGTTTACGCCTAAGAACCCAAATCTTACGCCTAAGAACAAGTTTACGAGTAAGATCTTCAGCAAAACTTCAAACGGCCATAACTTTTGAACCGTAACTCCGTTTTCAGCGTTCTACCCATCAAAACGACCGTGAGAATGAGGAGAACGGCACATCAAATGAACAGGGTCAACATTCGAGTCCTAAAAATGCTCTAAACTGAAGTTATTGAGGTTTTTAAGTTTTTAGAGCAAATTTTCACTACAAAAACCGAGCTTAATCTTCATCAAACACAGCTCCTTTATCGTTGAATCGATCCTACATCAACTTTATCACAAATACCTTCATCAATGGCAACTCAACAAGATATTCATGCCGTCGGTGCCAAAAACTGTCCTCCTATGCTGGAAAAAGGTGGATATCTTCAATGGACAAGTCGTGTGCTCCGCTACATCAAAACCAAACCTAATGGAAAACTCATGATTCAATCCATTACGAATGGACCCTTCAAGCCACGACAAGTCCAAGACCCTGGAACTCCTGATACAAAACCTCCAGTCCCACCATCTTTTCGTGATCAAGATGAATCAGAATACACTAACGAGGATAAGAAGCAGATCGAAGTAGATGGCATGGCAATACACATTGTCCAACTGGGATTACCAAGAGAAATCTTTGCTGCTGTAGACAGTTGTGAAACTGCTTACGATGTGTGGGAACATGTTAGACGACTATATTATGGAACCGAAATTGGTAAACAAGACATGGAGAACAAGCTACTAACTGAATGGGAGAAGTTTACATCAACTCCGGGAGAATCCATTGAATCCTACTATGGAAGGTTTTGCACTTTGATGAATGAGCTTATCAGAAACAAGTTGACACCCAAGACTATCGTGAGTAACATCAAATTCCTTAACAATCTTCAAGAAGAATGGGGACGCTATGTCACTATTGTCAATCAAACAAAGCACTTATATCATGTGAACTTTGATCAACTCTACGATTTTCTGAAACAAAACCAAGCTGAAGTCAACTAGGTAAGGAAAGAAAGATTGGCAAAGATTCATGATCCCTTGGCACTAATTGGAAAGACTCAAACTCCAGTGAACACACAACAGCAACCTTCATCATTTTCCAATAACAACAACTTGCAGCAATACATTCTGCAACCACAAGTTGTTATCCCTCAACAACAATTCTACTCACCAGAACAACAAGTCATTCAACAATAAGAGTATCTACAATACCATGAACAAGGAATCACCGACCTTGAAGCTGAAGAAACAGAGGCTTTGTCAAATGCATTTGCTTATTTGACTAAAGTATTCAAAGGACGCTATTCCACACCAACTAACAACAACCAAATGATTTCATCAAACACTCGCAACAGGAAAATTGCACAGTCGGGTTTGAATATGGGTCAACAAGGACAAATGGTTGGAGTTATTGGGAATCAACAAGGATATGCTACTGGATTTCACATGGGTAATCAGGCGGTTCCGTATCAGGGTAATCAGTTGGGTCAGAATGTTGGAAATCAGATGGGTCAGAATGTTGGGAATAGAGCAGTGGGTAATCAGAATGGGAATGTTGCAGCTCCAGTCATTGGGAATTATGGAAATGTCAATCAGGCTAATCGGGTTACATGTTACAAATGTTAAGGAGTGGGTCACATTGCAAGGAATTGCCCTACTAAGACGAAAAAGTAGGATTCTGCGTATCTTCAGAAAGCATTGTTGTTGGCACAGAAGTCAGAAGCAGGGATGCAGTTGAGTGCTGAGGAACATGAATTTATAGCTATTATGGATGAAATGGAAGAAGGAGAAGATATCAATGCAAACTGCATCTTCATGGCAAATCTTCAGGAGGCTAAGTACGACACTGACTCTGACACACCTCCTGTTTATGACGCCAATGCAGTCTCTGAGGTACCAATCATTGATCTATGCTATAACTGTTAGGTCACCATATGTGTAACACAAGCATCAATATGTAGAAATAGAGAAGAAGAGAGATTGGATGAACAATAATCAAACACACACACACGTACGAGTAGCTCGGTTATGCGTAGAGATGTGATTGAGAGAATAAATTGAATAACCAACCCTCAAGTGAGGGTTATTACATAGTATTTATAGGAGGAAAGCTAGGGCATTTTGTATGAGAGTATAAATACCCCTCAAATGTCTCATTTGAGGGGTGTGCTTGAGTGTGTAAGTGTGTGTGTTTTCTAAGCAATACAAGTTTTCTCTTCATATTTTATTCTTACGCATAACATACATATCAAGTCACCATCTTCACCTTTCTTACTTCATCTTTACGCCTAGTGTTTTAGTGGTATACTCGTGTGGTTAGCTTGGTATACGTGTTAAGGTTGAGAGAAAAACAAGGTCCTATAATTGGTATCAATCGCCTAACAATGGTTTAGGAGTGTTGTGTTACTTTTTTTTGTTAGAACTTTACACAAAAGTTGCGTTTTTTCCATAAAAACGTGAGCTTTTTGCTTAAAATTTTGATTTTTACGTGTTTTTAAGGTTAAAGTTGTAGTTTTATTGATCTTTAAGTGTTTTGGAAGAATTTCGTGCAAAAGAAATCATTTGGAATCGTGTTTTTGGGTGAAAATTCGTGTTTTTGCAAAAATCTAGGTTGTTTACGCGTAAGGATATCAAGTACAAAAAGTCAAAACCCTAGTTTTTATGCATAAGAAAAGTCAAAACCCTCTTTTCTTATGCCTAAGGTTTACGCGTTAGAAGGTAAATTTACGCCTAAGGTTTACGCTTAAGCATTTGGTGAAGAATCTTCGTCCAACAACGGTTACTCAGTACTTCCCTCACTTGGATAAGTTTGTGGAATACTTCGACTTGTTAAATCTCGCTAGCTTGGACAAGTTAGAAAGATACGATTCTTTCTTACGCTTAAGCAAGTTTTTACGTATAAGACTTCAATCTTATGCCTAAGACTGTGGTTTACGCTTAAGAGTTAACCTTATGAGTAAAAATATTTTTTACGCCTAAGAGTAAAATCTTACACGTAAGGATACTGTTTACGCATAAGTGTTAATCGTTACGAGTAAGGACATTTTTTACGTATAAGCTTCGAATCTTATGCCTAAGGACCAAGTTTACGCCTAAGAACCCAAATCTTACGCCTAAGAACAGGTTTACGAGTAAGATCTTCGGCAAAACTTCAAACGGCCATAACGTTTGAACCGTAACTCCGTTTTCAGCGTTCTACCCATCAAAACAACCGTGAGAATGAGGAGAATGGCACACCAAATGAATCGGATCAACCTTCAAGTCCTAAAAATGCTCTGAACTGAAGTTATTGAGGTTTTTAAGTTTTTAGAGCAAATTTTCACTACAACAACCGAGCTTAATCTTCATCAAACACAAATCCTTTATCGTTGAATCGATCCTACATCAACTTTATCACAAATACCTTCATCAATGGCAACTCAACAAGACATTCATGCAGCCGGTGCCGAAAACTGTCCTCCTATGCTGGAAAAAGGTGGATATCTTCAATGGACAAGTCGTATGCTCCGCTACATCAAAACCAAACCTAATGGAAAACTCATGATTCAATCCATTACGAATGGACCCATCAAGCCACGACAAGTCCAAGACCCTGGAATTCCTGATGCAAAACCTCCAGTCCCACCATCTTTTCATGATCAAGATGAATCAGAATACACTGACGAGGATAAGAAGCAGATCGAAGTAGATGGCATGGCAATACACATTGTCCAACTGGGATTACCAAGAGAAATCTTTGCTGCTGTAGACAGCTGTGAAACTGCTTACGATGTGTGGGAACATGTTAGACGGCTATATTATGGAACCGAAATTAGTAAACAAGACATGGAGAACAAGCTACTAACTGAATGGGAGAAGTTTACATCAACTTCAGGAGAATCCATTGAATCCTACTATTGAAGGTTTTGCACTTTGATGAATGAGCTTATCAGAAACAAGTTGACACCCAAGACTATCGTGAGTAACATCAAATTCCTTAACAATCTTCAAGAAGAATGGGGACGCTATGTCACCATTATCAATCAAACAAAGGACTTATATCATGTGAACTTTTATCAACTCTACGATTTTCTGAAACAAAACCAAGCTGAAGTCAACGAGGTAAGGAAAGAAAGATCGGCAAAGATTCATGATCCCTTGGCACTAATTTCAAAGACTCAAACTCTAGTAAACACACAACAACAACCTTCATCATCTTCCAATAACAACAACTTGCAACAATACATTCCGCAACCACAAGTTGTTATCCCTCAAAAACAATTCTACTCACCAGAACAACAAGTCATTCAACAACAACAATATCTACAATACCATGAACAAGGAATCACCGACCTTGAAGATGAACAAACAGAGGATTTGTCAAATGCATTTGCTTATTTGACTAAAGTATTCAAAGGACGCTATTCCACACCAACTAACAACAACCAAAGGATTTCATCAAACACTCGCAACAGGAAAATTGCACAGTCGGGTTTGAATATGGGTCAACAAGGACAAATGGTTGGAGTTATTAGGAATCAACATGGATATGCTACTAGATTTCACATGGGTAATCAGGCAGTTCTGTATCAAGGTAATCAGTTGGGTCAGAATGTTGGAAATCAGATGGGTAAGAATGTTGGGAATAGAGCAGTGGGTAATCAGAATAGGAATGTTGCAGCTCCAGTCATTGGGAATTATGGAAATGTGAATCAGGCTAATCGGGTTACATGTTACAAATGTTAAGGAGTGGGTCACATTGCAAGGAATTGCCCTACTAAGACGAAAAATTAGGATTCTGCGTATCTTCAGAAAGCATTGTTGTTGGCACAGAAGTCAGAAGCAGGGATGCAGTTGAGTGCTGAGGAACATGAATTTATAGCTATTATGGATGAAATGGAAGAACGAGAAGATATCAATGCAAACTGCATCTTCATGGCATATCTTCAGGAGGCTAAGTACGACACTGACTCTGACACACCTCCTGTTTATGACGCCAATGCAGTCTCTGAGGAACCAATCATTGATCCATGCTATAACTGTTAGGTCACCATATGTGTAACACAAGCATCAATATGTAGAAATAGAGAAGAAGATAGATCAGACGAACAATAATCAAACACACACACGTATGAGTAGCACGGTTATGCGTAGAGATGTGAATGAGAGAATAAATTGAACAACCAACCCTCAAGTGAGGGTTATTACATAGTATTTATAGGAGGAAAGCTAGGGCAACTGTCACACCCCCAATTTACCTGTTTTGCAGCGGAATGGAATTCCTGGGGGATTGACTGTCATAGCACCACAATCACAGTTATATTGAACGACCTAAAGTGTCGTTTTAAAAACACATCGTTGGATATTTAATAAAAACATTCAGAGTACAACAGTGGTCCCAAAAGGTTTAGAAAGTTTGCGGAAATACAAATATATTACAAATCCAAACGATGTTTTGAAATATAGTGCCATAATGTACGATGATGTAAGTCGACGCCGCGACTCAAAAGGGGTTCCTTAACCATGCCATGATGATTATGCCTTAGTTACCTGAAAATACATTGCTAAAACGGTCAACAATAATGTTGGTGATAAATCATAGGTTTATGTAAATGTTTTATACGACTACGCAAGTATAGTTATGGCATGACAATCATGTCACGTAAAATGTTACTGGTATGACAATCAAGTCACATAAAAAAAATGTTACAATTGCTTAAGCGCATGATACCGAAGCTCAGACTGATGTACGCCCCAACAGAGTGTCTTGCCAAACAACTCTAATAATGTTTATGAATGAAATGCATCCGTATGACTAGTTGGGATTCACCAACCCGGATGGAGGTGTCACCCTCGATAGATCTATCCACTCACACACGCTTCTAGGAAATTAACGGCTCATGCATTTGAAATGGGGACTTTTAACTGGCAACTTTGTAACTCAAGCAATGTAAATGAATTTAACATACTTGGTATCGTAGTAAAAATGTTGTGCAATGTATTCTCCCCCGTAGGTTTGAAATAAGTAAAACTTGAATAAATCGGGGCTATGAAAACTCACTTGATAAACTGGTATGATGACAAGAGTGAGTACACCGAGGTATAAGGTGAAACTTTAATCTGGACCTATTACGAATGATATGATATGTAATGAGTTGCAATGTAATGTTATGCATGCATTTCGTATGTTATTTATACCATTTGCGAGTTTTGAAATATTACTTATCGTCGAAAAATACTCTTTTGACGTCTTGACCCTTCAAAACTGACTTTACAAGTATTTACGTCAAAATGTCATCCTACAATGGTTTTATAATGATTTTTGGTGAAATTATCACTTTTCGTCGCAAAACAATGTCGTCGGAATTTTCATGAAATTAACAAAAATGGCTCCGAAAAACTAGTCGTAAAATGGCGTACGTCGATCGTTAGAGAACGAACTCGACAGTTTTGGAAAGTTTGTATCGAAATCTAGAAGTTTCAGTTCAGGAGTTTTCGTCATAAAGGTCTCGAACATAAAGATAATAAGGGTTAAAGATGGTGATTTTGTATAATTGTTGTGTAAAAAGTGAGTTTCGGTAAAGTTTAGACGACCATAAATAATTTATTACAACTCCGCTATACAAACGGCTTATCGTTTTGAAAAATATGTTCGGTGATCTTAATTTTACTAGAAGACATTTCGTTCCAAAAAGTTCCAAATCCTTGTTAAAAACAGCCTCCAACATGGTCGTTTCAGCTACCGTAACACTTGTATCGTAAAAATAATATAGTTTTTCAGAAAATAATAGTTACGGCAATTTTATGAAAACGTGCATATCTTTGTCGTTTCAAATCCGTTTTCTACGTATATTACGTCCTTAGCTTCGTATCAAAGTATACTAATATATTTTTGATAAGTCGAAATAATTTGCAAAGCTTAAGGCTCGTTTTTGACTCGAACAAAGTAAAAACATGTTGCTGAAATTTCTGAAAATTATATATTTCGTCGTCAAACTTGTAAAATCCATAACTTCTTCGTTATAACTCCGTTTTTATCCGTTCAAGCGGCCACGGATTCGTTTTAAAGTATATTTTCTAAATATCAAGGCCAAAAAGTCGTGCCTACTGTCGGTTTTTCCAGAAAATCAAAACAAGGACAGAACATATTTTATACGTATCGAAAATAGTTTTTCTCGGACAAAACCTATTCTAATCCCTTCAAATCAACTCCAAAACTAATCTAATCCTACCATACACCTTCTTAGGGTGTCATGGGTTCCTAGACATCATCAAGACCAAAGTATACCAAGGGGATAATTATAGGATGACCATATATATATATATATATCTAAAAATCATGTAAAAATGGTATAAACAACACAAATCATGCATGCTTGCTCCAAAAATGAAAAGATAAATATGAGATGATAAGGAAACATGAAAAATGAAAGAAACATGCTTACTAGTTAATATGATGAGGTGCAAAGAACAAGGTTAAACCTAAACACTCTTGGTTTTTATTTCAAAACCTTATAAAGAATGTTATCTAGATTGTTTATAACTTGAATCTTGAGAAAATTTTTTGATCCCTTTGAATACACCCTTGATGGCCGGTTTTTGGAAGAACACAAAGAGAGAAAGAAAAGTTTTATCAACTATGTGAATTATTAGTGATTGAAATGAGATGAATGAATCTTGTAAGACTTTTAATGTAGTGTATATATCTCAACAATCAAAGAACCATACCTCATTTAATATCACCTCCCCCTTGGTCGGCCAAGGGGGGAGGGATATGTAAAAATTATATATATATATTTTTTTAAACTTCTGTATATTATATACTTGTGTAATTATTGATAAAAAGTATAAGTAAAAGGTAAATGGTAGATTTTTGGTACAAGAGATTTTTAATAGATCAAAATATAGTATAATGAGATAATATAAATTGTAAAAATACATTCCTTGTGAAATTTGAGTGATAAAATAATTATCGTATAGTTTTTAAGAAAAACGACGTAATAATTTAACTTTAACGATTTTCATACAAAATAAATTTAAAACACTAGGTAAACTCAAAATATAGTTTTTATAAACTAAATGTAAGTTTAAAAATATGTCGGGATCATTTTTGAAAGTAACGGATTAAATGTTCAAAATAATAATTCACGCGATAACGTTTATTTAATATAAAAATTACGCGTTAAATGTGAAATGAAATGTCATGAATGAACTATCATGATGCAAATGATGCAAATGAAATGTAGACTAAACTTAGTCCATATGAAATGTTTGTGATGATATGATCATGAATTCGCCGCTAAACCGTTAAGGTTACGCGAATTTGGAACACGTAAACCTAGTTTACGATAAATGTTGAAATTGTGAAGCATAAATTGTTTCGAGAAATGACCTGAAAGTACGGGTTGTCACATTCGCCCATCCAATAAGGAATTCAGTCCCTGAATTCAATTCGTGTTGGTCTAACGAATTTTTGAGTTTGTGATGAATATCGAGGAAAGAAAACATGGAGAAGTGTCGTTACGGTTGTCGATGATCGAGGACGTACAAAACATCGTATTGGATAAATCTCGCATGAGTAATACTTTGACTGTGGAATATGTGAACATTTTGCTTGCACTAAGATTTATAAATAACCGCTCCCAACATAACATGATCCCTCCAGAATTAGACATAGTTAGCTAGGCTATGTATAATTAAGGAACGATGATGTGACGTTCGGTTTAGTTGTTATAACTCTCGATGCTTACAAGGATTTAAACCGTGTCGTTAAAATGGTCGATAAGGTAAAAAGAAGTAAAATTCTCGTAAGTGATATCGAATCGAAAGGAAATAAAGTACGATAGATGAGAATATTTTACAACGAGTGGTTTATCAAGAGTAGTACATCTTAGGTTATAAAGATTCGGATACGATGGAAAACATAAACTTAGTATGACATATTACATAAGGAGAAATAAGACTGTTAGTTTCCGAACTTCTTCAGTCTTCCGCGTCGTTGGTACCTTGACGAGCTTCTCCTCCTCCTAACATGTATGCCTTCCCATGAGCACCATCAACTTGTTGACCTTGGTTTTTGAGGACATTGATTCCGATAGTGTCCTTGCTTCCCACATCCGAAACATGTAATTATAGTTTTGCCTTTACAATCCCTGGCTAGATGTCCTGGTTTTTGGCATTCGCGGCATTTGGCAGGGCAAGGACCCGTGTGATGATACTTACATCGATTACATAGTGGTTTAGTCCCAACATATCCTTTTCCCTTGTAGTCCTTAGCAAGGTGTCCCATTGTTTGACAGATAAAGCATATACCACATGGACCATTATGATGTAGCGTGCATTGATGGTATCGTGGTAAGTTTCCAGTATAAGTTCTTTCCTTTGTTGGTGCAGCAACATGAACCCTGGCGGCTTCTTGTCTTCTATTTTGTTGTTGGTGATGGTTAGTGTTACGGCTTTGGTTGTTGTTGTTATAACCTCCCTGGTCATTTTCCCATTTCCTTTTGTTGTTGTTAGTTTGGTTGTCGCGGTTGTTGTTGTCGATAAAGTTCTCCCTCCTCACAACTTGAGCCATGAGTATTTGAGTTACCTTGATGGTCTCTTCAATTGTTTGCGAATCGAAAGAGGTTACCTCTCCTTGAATGCATTTTGGAAGTCCTCCAATGAAACTTTCCAGTAGTTTCTCATTGTCCAGAACCATATATGGACATAAAGCAGCCAACTCTTGAAACCTTCTGATGTAGGTCTCAATGTCATAACCAACGGTCATTAGCCCAAGAAATTCCATTTTTAATTTCTTCACCTCCTTGGGCGGACAATACTTCTTAGTCATCAACCTCTTGAATTGATCCCATGAGAGCTTATAAGCATTTTCCATACCAATAGGCTGTGCATAATGATTCCACCATAACATTGCCTCGTCCAAGAGTGTACTAGTAGCAAATTTCACCTTGCAGTCATCTGGGCAATCGCATAGAAGAAATAACGACTCGATCCTTTCCAACCAACGGATCATAGCAATGGCTCCTTCTGTGCCTCCGAACTTAGGGGGGTCACTGCTCTTAAAGTCCATGTATGTACCACTTCGAACTCTCGAATCTCCTGCAACTCCTGTAGTAGTAGCAAGTCTAGTAGCTTCAGTAACAGCCATGGTCTCGACAGCGGCAGCAGCAGCAGCTATCGTTGCTCGTTCTTTCTCTAGTGCCCTAGCTATACTATCCTCTATATACTTTTGGATATCGGCTTGTGTCATAGCTGGTGGAGCTCTCTTCGGCGCCATAACTTCTTCAAAATAAAAGGAAAATGAGACGTGGTCAAATCCTATGTTAAGAATAAGCGCTCTAAAGAGAAGTGATAGAAGGTGGTAAATTTGAGGTTACTTGGAATATCTAGAGAACACAATGCCTTAGGGGAAATTTATATCGATAAACTTCATTTAACTACATTTTTCCTTTAAGGGAAACTCATTGTAGGGAAGTTCACATATTGTTGAGGCCATGTTTAACAGAATGTTTTACAGCCTCAGTTAGAAGACTTGGTATATCCCTATAGTGTTGCTTCATGGGTATTCGCTTCGTATTAAATCTCGTAACTCGGTCTAGCTAGTACTTTTGGAATGATAGAGTTTGGATTCTAATTCAAAATAGTGGTTCGGAATGTCTCGTGATGTCTTAAGATTTTTTTTTTTTTTTTTTTTTTTTTTTTTTTTTTTTTTGAGTTTTGAATCATCCTACCACCTAGTTCTAGTCCTTGTTGGTAATTCCAAAATCCTTTCATTGTTTTCTTGTATCGAGGAATCCTCCTCACAGATGGTATAGGAAGTCTTTCCTAAAATGGTCACTCGTCAAATCCTAACTTATCGGTTGAGTGAGAGATAAATGGCGTAAGCATCTATAGAGTGTTAATAGAAAGAAATGTTTATGCACGATATATCTGATTATAAAACTTTGCTTTCAAACGAGAATAAATAGTTTGTAAGAAAGTTACAGTAAAGTTCATGAAAAGGTTCGTAAAACCACTTTATTGAGTACGAAAGAAACATTTTTATCATTTATAGTTTAATAATAAATCTTAGTTGTGGCTTGGTGTTAAAGCAACAACTTGTTAAGGTGATTTTAAAACAGCTTATATAGTGATAGAAAACGGCTTAACAATGGTAGTGAAATATTTTGGTAAGACACAATTCAGATTATAACATAACTCGTGGAATGATTTGTAAAATAGCTTACAAGAAAACTATTTATCGTTTGTCAAATAATAGAAGATTTCGTAGTTCAATTAATATCAAGATGGTTTATAGGTTGGTAATATAATAGTCAGTAAAGTAAAGGCGAATAGTCTGTGAGGTAAGCGTACCAAGTTTTATGATTTTAAATCAGACAGTGGCTAAAATAGCTCACCAAAAGGGTAAAATAGTTTATAAGACCGTAATATTACTTGCAGGAAAAATTTGTAATATAGTTTATAACTTGCTATTGCAATTGTTTGTTGTTTTATAAATAATAGCAAATTAATCGGTTTATCATACTATGAGAAAATAGTTTGCAAAGTATCAGTAAGGTCATTGTTTATAAAGTGTTATTAAAGTCGTAAATTTTTGGTTTAATGGTACAGGAGTAAGATGAAATGGTCGGTAAAATAGTTGAAAGCAGTTTGCGTTAGATAGCGATGAAGTTTATTATCTCATAAGAGGGAATGTAGGACAAATAGTTGGTATTCAACGTTTTGTTTTGTAAGATAATAGCTCGATGATTTTTCAGAGTAACATGAAAATCGTTTCGCATGAGGATATTAAATAGTTGATAAAATGACTGAAACCAATTGATAAGTTGGTAATAAAACAACTTGTGTTAAAACTTTATGAAACAACGTTTCTAAGATGGTGATAAAATAGTTCGAAATAAAATCAAGTGAAATACTTTCATGAAATATTAGCAGGATAATTTGGAATAAAATTTGTTGGATGGTTTGTAGGATACATAAGAGAACCTTATCGAGTAATAACAGTCTACTAATTGGTCGAGAATAAAGTTGGCCTAACCCCTAGTAAGATAGTGATGTATCGTCGTGAAATGATGGAAAATTGGGCAATTGGAGTAAGGAATGAAATAAACAAGGTGGTGATTATCGTAGAGATAATAAATGATAAAGATCACATTAGCTAGGAAGGTACTTATTATCTGTTCCTGTTGGTGGTCTAATCGTGTTTCAAGTGTAGGAGTAGTAGGCGGTCTAGCAACAATAGCCCTAGAACTCTCACAGTCCTCAAACCTATGAGATGATGTAGTGTCTATAGTCTTAGTGGTAGATGGTAATGGTGTGTCAAATCATGCACGCTTCCCAATCTGCAAGTCAGGTGTATGAGTATCGTGTATGAGATGTGATGGTACGGATGGTGCTCGAAATGATAATGATGATGAAAATAATGACAATGATGATAATGGAATCCTTGTGGTGAGTTAAGAAAATAGGTTCATTAGGACTAAGCCTATAAGTTCTACCCAATGGTATGATCTGTCCCAACTGAGTGATAAAAATTGTCCTGATCCTATAGTGAATCAATAGTGATCGTAATGGTGTAGGTGCAACTTCGTCCTCCTAAAAAGGTCTCAGTGTCATCATCTGATGTTATCGGTGTTGAGTCAACTGATGTTAAAATTGTGATAGGGAATGACAAGGCATTCTCCATGTCAAAGTGATGTGAGTATAATGGAATGGGTATTTGAAGGCATCCATGTGACAATCGGGTTCGAAATGAAAGTAAATAACTCGTAAAAAGTGCGTATAAAACCGCATGTATAGTGACTATGTATTTATGATGAAATGATGAGATGCTATGATGATGTAGTTATAGTCTAGGGTCAATGATGCAACCTAGTTCTCTATAACTGTAGCTCTGGTACCAATCTGTCACACCCCCAATTTACCTGTTTTGCAGCGGAATGGAATTCCTGGGGGATTGACTGTCATAGCACCACAATCACAGTTATATTGAACGACCTAAAGTGTCGTTTTAAAAACACATCGTTGGATATTTAATAAAAACATTCAGAGTACAACAATGGTCCCAAAAGGTTTAGAAAGTTTGCGGAAATACAAATATATTACAAATCCAAACGATGTTTTGAAATAAAGTGCCATAATGTACGATGATGTAAGTCGACGGCGCGACTCAAAAGGGGTTCCTTAACCATGCCATGATGATTATGCCTTAGTTACCTGAAAATACATTGCTAAAACGGTCAACAATAATGTTGGTGAGAAATCATAGGTTTATGTAAATGTTTTATACGACTACGCAAGTATAGTTCTGGCATGACAATCATGTCACGTAAAATGTTACTGGTATGACAATCAAGTCACATAAAAAAAATGTTACAATTGCTTAAGCGCATGATACCGAAGCTCAGACTGATGTACGCCCCAACAGAGTGTCTTGCCAAACAACTCTAATAATGTTTATGAATGAAATGCATCCGTATGACTAGTTGGGATTCACCAACCCGGATGGAGGTGTCACCCTCGATAGATCTATCCACTCACACACGCTTCTAGGAAATTAACGGCTCATGCATTTGAAATGGGGACTTTTAACTGGCAACTTTGTAACTCAAGCAATGTAAATGAATTTAACATACTTGGTATCGTAGTAAAAATGTTGTGCAATGTATTCTCCCCTGTAGGTTTGAAATAAGTAAAACTTGAATAAATCGGGGCTATGAAAACTCACTTGATAAACTGGTATGATGACAAGAGTGAGTACACCGAGGTATAAGGTGAAAATTTAATCTGGACCTATTACGAATGATATGATATGTAATGAGTTGCAATGTAATGTTATGCATGCATTTCGTATGTTATTTATACCATTTGCGAGTTTTGAAATATTACTTATCGTCGAAAAATACTCTTTTGACGTCTTGACCCTTCAAAACTGACTTTACAAGTATTTACGTCAAAATGTCATCCTACAATGGTTTTATAATGATTTTTGGTGAAATTATCACTTTTCGTCGCAAAACAATGTCGTCGGAATTTTCATGAAATTAACAAAAATGGCTCCGAAAAACTAGTCGTAAAATGGCGTACGTCGATCGTTAGAGAACGAACTCGACGGTTTTGGAAAGTTTGTATCGAAATCTAGAAGTTTCAGTTCAGGAGTTTTCGTCATAAAGGTCTCGAACATAAAGATAATAAGGGTTAAAGATGGTGATTTTGTATAATTGTTGTGTAAAAAGTGAGTTTCGGTAAAGTTTAGACGACCATAAATAATTTATTACAACTCCGCTATACAAACGGCTTATCGTTTTGAAAAATATGTTCGGTGATCTTAATTTTACTAGAAAACATTTCGTTCCAAAAAGTTCCACATCCTTGTTAAAAACAGCCTCCAACATGGTCGTTTCAGCTACCGTAACACTTGTATCGTAAAAATAATATAGTTTTTCAGAAAATAATAGTTACGGCAATTTTATGAAAACGTGCATATCTTTGTCGTTTCAAATCCGTTTTC
>BPTQ01000007.1:319467224-319493868 GCA_019973895.1 Chrysanthemum seticuspe
CTGATTCAAATCAGATGTAAAGTAAACGTAGTAAACGTAGTACTATCAAGTAAGTACTGTAAAGTAAAGTGTAAATTGCGCATTAAAAATATAATTTATTTGCAATAGCGAACTTAATAATAAAACTTGTAAATTAGGCAATGAAAGTTTTTACTAGGGCTGTATAAAAATTTGAATGTAAATCAAATATTTTTGATATAAAACTCAAATGGATCACAAAATTTAAATAAAACATACTTTTAGAAATTTCAATTTAATAATGCAGCAAAAAGAATTTTTGATATGCTATTAATAAAATAGTGAGTTTAAAGTGTTCCTTACATAAAAATGTTAAATATAATAGAGTAATATGATATAAAACTAGATAATTTTTAGAGAACATGGTTTTTAGATGGTAAATGGAAAATGAATTGTATATTATATACTTGTGTAATTATTGATAAAAAGTATAAGTAAAAGGTAAATGGTAGATTTTTGGTACAAGAGATTTTTAATAGATCAAAATATAGTATAATGAGATAATATAAATTGTAAAAATACATTCCTTGTGAAATTTGAGTGATAAAATAATTATCGTATAGTTTTTAAGAAAAACGACGTAATAATTTAACTTTAAAGATTTTCATACAAAATAAATTTAAAACACTAGGTAAACTCAAAATATAGTTTTTATAAACTAAATGTAAGTTTAAAAATATGTCGGGATCATTTTTGAAAGTAACGGATTAAATGTTCAAAATAATAATTCAAGCGATAACGTTTATTTAATATAAAAATTACGCGTTAAATGTGAAATGAAATGTCATGAATGAACTATCATGATGCAAATGATGCAAATGAAATGTAGACTAAACTTAGTCCATATAAAATGTTCGTGATGATATGATCATGAATTCGCCGCTAAACCGTTAAGGTTACGCGAATTTGGAACACGTAAACCTAGTTTACGATAAATGTTGAAATTGTGAAGCATAAATTGTTTCGAGAAATGACCTGAAAGTACGGGTTGTCACAACAACACTCCTAGTTCCCATCCTTTTCCTTATGGGCTTGGGCCTAGGCTTATGGGCCTTCTACATAAGCCTAAGGCTAATAACTAACTTAAAGGCCATAATTAAGCTAACTATTACATACGAATCACTAACACTTGAATTAGGTTTAGGAGTGATTCCAACAATCTCCCCCTAAGTGATGGTGATGAGTGAATGCAAACGGTGAAGGTGCTGATGTAATAGTAGCTTTGACATCTTCTTACATTTTTTTTTTCTTGTGAGAAGAATTGCCTTGATATGAACAATCTCCCCAGTGTAGAGAAATTGTTTTCTTTAAACAGATCTGCTCTGACGTCATCTATATCTTTGTTCTTTGATCATTGTTCTTTGTGGTGGTAGTGATAGTATGTTGTTGTTGTCTGCATCAATTCTGCCTCAAGTCTGCTTCGATGCTCCAGTGTCTCCACGTCATTCTTCAACATGCTCACACGCTCTTTGACGTTGGATTTCAGTACTGATGAAGTTTTTTAAGTCTTTAAACAATGTAGATTCTTTGACTTGACGAAGAATCATTCTGACTTTTGTGTTGCCTTAAGATAGTACTTCCATTAGTGATGAAGTTGGCATGAGCATGTGAAGAGTCTGCACGATCAGTCCGCTCCAGAGCTTCCATAAGAAGTAAACATAAGAAAGGTTAGTAATAAGCGGATTCCGGCACTTACAAGTTTGAACTTCGGAGTGTTAACAGCATAGTGTGAAAACACAACTCTAATTCTCACAAAGGCCGTTCCTGAACTGGAGTCCCACAAGTGAGATAACGCGATGTATCGAAGTACACCTACAGTTCAGATGAGTCGCTGAGGTACACCGAAGCATCACCTCACGACTGTAGACCGTTTGAGACACACTAAGCGTAATCCACGGGGAGTTACCGAAGTGACCTGCTGTCAGGGCTGTTTGATGTTGACCCTGGCAGGAGTTTCCATTCAATCACTAAGGATCACATATGTGAACCTCTCATAAATGTTCTTGACAGATTGCTAAGATCTGTGAAGGACTCGACAATGTACCACTGATGTTCTTATTGTTGAACAACAAGTGATGAAATGTCAAGTGTACCTAAGAGATCTTTTGATGAATCTCGTGGCTCTAGACTCAATAGTGTGTTTTGGTTTTCCTGAGCGGAGACTAGGGAGAGGGTATCCTTCTTCAATACCAGCTATCTCTAAGAGAAAGCCAATACTTTACGTAGGGTTCCCTGTGAGAATGAAACAAGCTCTTGTTGATAGAAACTTGAGTGGCTAAGAAGGTTTAGTGCATGCGTCACTGGGTCCATGACGACTTTTAATCTTCAATACCGGCGTCATCAAGTGACAACTAGTAGCATATTAATTGAACCCGGTGTCTGCCCTAAGTTGAATAATCTGGAGGGCTATTTCTTTTCACCCTTTACTTTACATTTCTTTTTAATTCTTCAACTCCTTCTTTCTCCAATTCTCATTTTCTCCTTTTTATAATCATACCTAAGGACTTCTAACTTCTAACTATTTGTGATGTCCTTGGGTAGATCCCTCTGGCTCTGGCGGATCATAGGACGGTTATTCCTAACCTTAATCACCTTATATACTACATTGCCATAAAAACCATTTTTAAGAAAATCTCTTAAAGTGTTTGTGAATGAAAAACATTTTGTACCACTGTAAGATTTTGATCTTTTTCAGAAATACTCCCCCTCCACACATGCTTAAGAGTTTTGACAGAAATTTGCATGGTGAGGAAAGAGCGCGCACTTGTTGAATTGATCGACTCAAGATAGACAATTCCTTGCGAGACACGATTACGTTGCAGAGTTAAAGAGATACATTGTCAGCTTTTAGGTGACAACTAGCTCTAATAACTACCTTGAAGATGTGAACAACCCCGAAAGGTTGTCAAACCCGTCAAAGTTCATGTCTATCAGGAGTTTCTCGAAAGGTACTATCTACTTGGATAAGTCTTGGAAGACAAATCTTTTCGATGTATGGCTGTTCAGATTTCGTCAATTCATGGGTTGAAGTCTTTTCACACGAGAATTCAATAGCAATTCACAACATATTTCTTATCACATAATTTTTCTCCCCCTCAAAAATGGCATATAAATGTTATTTTTGAGAAAATGTTTGAGAATAAATATGACCATTTTGAGTTTTATGGGAAGATGACCACTATGAACAATTTGTGAACAAAGTTTTAATTCTAATACTTCCCCTCAACAAGTGATATAAACTGTTGAGGTTTTGAAAATCATAAGGGGAAGTGCTTGTTCTTTTGAGCAAAACCTTTGAAAAATGAAAGGTTTGATAAGTTTTACTCAAAAGTAAGAAGCTTTCGCTCCTTTTATAAGGATTGTGGCACTGACGCGTACCACAGGGTCCTTTCATTACAAGAACGGGTTGTACACTATTATATGTGCACAAGCCATAGTTAAAAATAAATCACACATCCAAAATATTATGAAATAGAAGCAGTTTAAAGGGTACCAGGAAGTCCATCAATCTTTCCAGGAATGCGAACAGGGCGTTGATAGCCGGCGAGATCAATCCTGGGACGACCACCTATAAAGCTCTCCAGAGTTCTGAACTGGTCCCTTCTGTACAACCTTTCATCAATCCTAGTGATGATTCTCTTCACATCCCGTTTTTCCTTAGAATTCCATCGCTTTGGTGACCCAATTCCTTCATGTATATCCTTCAACCTATAAGCCAATCCGTCCCTAACCTTCTTTAATGTGTGATCCCCAAACTTGTAAAGATCTCTACACGCCATCAAGCAGTTGCGTTGTAGTTCACTAAGGTAAACCACTCCGAATGGTTGGCTGATGAAAGTGTATTGTGGAAGCTGGTTGATGTCGGGAAGTTCTAGCTGAGGTCTGGTGAAGTTGACACGGGTCTGATATGATTCAACTGCAAGCTGGAGATCTTCTACACGTTCTTTGATTACTATGCTTCTGATGAAGATAAGCAAGGACTTGATGTATTCACGTTGTAATTCAGTTGAGAATTGTCTCATGCGACCCTGTACTTTGGCAAGGTACATGTCTTCAATGTCATTGAGAGACAAATTCTCAAAGTCCGCTTCAGAGAATGCATAATCCCTTTCATCTTGCCTTTTGACCACAATATTCTTGAGGAAAGTGTAGTCCCATTTAGATGAAATATCAACATGTTTAATAGCAATGATTCCTTTAATACTGAACACTTCATGTTGAGACTTCTGAACCTGGCAGCTTCTGTAGTAGATTCATCGGCGTTCCGGCCAATGGTGAATCCCATACATTGCATCACGGTCATATACTTCCACATTGTTGGAGAACATGTGGTTAGCCTTTTCCTCGATGGCTATGAAGTTAGAGTATATGGCTGCTAGGAATGGAAGTGTCAGTGATGTAGCGTATTTCCTTGAACCATCGCCACCGTGTAGAAGGAATTCCAAATCTTTTTTGAAGAAATATCGGAATGGAATCTTAGGCTGATCTGGTTGGCCAATTGTTGGTAGAGGTTTAGACCAGTCGGTGTAATATGGAGGGTTGTCCCGTTTAGTGAAGTCGATGTTTGCTTCGGGGTTGAGCCAATCCATGTTGTTAGACATAGCTCGAACTATATTATCAAGGTGATACTCAACTTCAATAGCACTTTCCAAGCTGTCTTTAAGCAGTTGAAATGCTTCATTCTTGATTCGCTTCAACTCGGATTTTGTCATCTTTTTCACATGGAATTTTTCTTGCAAGAACTTAGCACGCTCCAATGTACGACCTTCTACCGCATCTTGACCTTCAGGTGGGTAGGGAGTAGAATCAAAAAGCTTCGAGAACCAATCGAATTCAGTGTCATCCTCGTCCAGCCATGATAAGACGTCAGTCATAGGCGCCTTCTTCTTCTTTTTCTTTGGCCTAGAGGAGGATACTGGTTTCTTGGATGTGTCAGGAGAGATGGGTTGTTGTTGGGGCTCAGAGAATTCCTCATCGTCACCACCCGTATACTCAAAGTGATCACTAGTTTTTTGAGACTGGGTGGTAACTCAGAATCCTGAGGTTTGTCAGTAGAAGAGCGAGGAGGAGATCTTTGTTGAGCTGGAGTCCGTTGGGGTGGAGGTTGCATAGTCTCTTGGTCGTTATCCTTATCCTTATCTTTATCTTCATCGTCTCTTGGTCGTTTAGGCCTTTCAGCTTCTTCTCTACATGCTGATTTGAGTTGGTATTCCAGCAATGCTTCAAACAATTTACCTTCGTAGGAGGCAAATGTTGCAGAGTGTTTGGACATTTGAGCTATCAGCCGGTTAACCAGTTCAGCATCTGAGAAGATTATGGGATCAACTGGATTGATGTTTACATGCATTGGAGTTGATTTCATGGTTTGCTCGGCCAGATGTAAGAGATTCGGATAGAGTTGTTTGGTAAACATCTCTTTTGTAATTCCAGGAACGATGTCAAGAAGGAACTTGTGAGTGTATCCTTTGATCATCTCGTCCATTTTCCCTTGAAGATCATCTTTCATGAGCTTCTGGACATACTCCCTTTCAACTTTCATCTCGTCATTCTCGTCACGAAGGTACTGTACCTGATCAGCAAGAAAATTCAGCTTCTTGTAAAGCACGTCTTTCTTTCTGACCTGTTTGCAGCTTTAACGATTTGTGTCTTAGCTTGAGAAATCCAAGAGGCAGTTGGCTTCTTCACTGATCTGGATGTGGATCTGGTTGTTCTTTTTGATGGTGGTGGTGAGGAGTGAGAAGATGAATCCGATGATGATGAGATGTGAGGAGACTCCGGGTCCTTTGGTGGTTCAGAAGTTTCCTTCTTTGAGCGTGCAGGACTATCCAGAAGAAACTTATCATAATCAACATCTTCTTCATTTCTAGACTTAGCTTTTTCATCAGCTTTATCTTTCTCGGACTTTTCAGTTTCTGGTTCTTCAATGTCATACTCAATAGCATCTTCCACGCGCGTTTGTTGTTGCTCCAAAGTGGTGGCACCAGATCCCTTATCGGGTTGATTAACCGCATCAGGATTTGGTGTAGGTTGAACTCCACCACTTGACCCTCCGGGGCCAACCATTTGATCTTTAGTAAATTCTTTCGCAACGTGTTGGAGTCTAATGAATTTGAACTTCTTCCTGTATGTTGTATCCAGTGGCTCTTCATCTGAGCTTTCATCTTTAGGCTCAATTACTGGAGTCGTCCCTTTGCCATGTTTAGCTATAGGACTGGGAGGTTTGACTGCTGAAGGATTAGTATCGGTTGCAGTTTCAGAGTAGAAGATCTCTTCTTCTGATTCTGTACCTTCAGAGCTTTCGTCCACAAGCTTTCTTGGCGGTTCAGGCTTGGGAGTGGGAATAGGAATAGCTTCCTTAGAAGGAACTCTCCGTCTGTGTCCAGGTTTCCTCTTGGGGAACTTCCTTTAACTCAAAGTGCTTGCAGCACTTCCTGCACTTCCTCTTCTCGTTTTCCTAGTAGGTGTGCCAGAATATTTTTCATCGAGAAAACCAACATTGTTCTCTTTGTTGGAATCACTCCTAAACTATAATTCGAGTGTTAGTTATTCTTATATAATAGGTAGCTTATTATGGCCTTTATGTTTGTTATTAGCCTTAAGCTTATGTAGAAGGCCCATGAGCTTAGGCCCAAGCCCATAAAGGAAAGGAAGGGAACTAGGAGTGTTGCCCTAGCTTCCCTCCTATAAATACTCTTGTAAACCTTCATTTGAAGGTTGGTTGTTCAAGTTATTCCTTTCATACATACTCTACGCGTAACTGTATTACTACATCGTGTGTGTGTGTTTGGTTTATTGTTCAGTCGCCTTTATCTCTTTCTTATAAGCTTGTGTTGTAAAACTAGTGACCTAACAGTGGTATCAATCGCCTAATAGTTGGGTGAATCGTTATTGCTTTTGAAGTGGGTTTTGGTCCTACGCGTAAGGTTAACGAATGATACTTTGGTTCGCTTAAAAACATGTTTTTTACACTTTTCAATCCAAGATTCTTGTACTTTCAATGTTTTAAGGTGTTAAAATAACTGTTTTTGGCAAAAAGTTTCAAACTTTACGCGTGGATTTACGTTTTTAAGGTTATTTTTGTTCGAGGGTTTCATCCTACTCGTAACTGTTTTAGACGTTTTGGTTCATCAAGTTTCATACTTTTATGTTATTTTAGTGATATTGAAGCTATCTCATCACAAAAATCTGGTTTAGAAACATCTTTGGGCAAAATCACTTTTACGAGTAAAGCTACGCGTAACTAAAACCCTATTTTTACGCGTAACTTTATCCTTCGTTTGATCTTTAGTTTCGTGGTTTACTCCGTGTTTTCTTGCTTGGATAAGCCTGAAAATACGTCGACTTTGGATATCTTTTGCACTGTGAAGTGTAAAAGATCACTTGGGATAAAACCCTAATCTTACGCATAAGCATAAAGCTTACGCGTAGAAATCCTACGGATAAGATTCATCTTACGCCTAAGCCTAGTCTTACGCATAAGATAATCCTACGCCTAACTTTCTACGCCTAACTTTGTGTCTACGCCTAACTTTAGAGTCTTTTCCTACTTACGCGTAAGCTAAGTCTACGCGTAACTCTCGATTGTTACGTGTAACTTTGGTGTTTTTTACGCATAAGTGCTACTTGGATAATTGTGATTTCTACGCCTAAGGACACTTCATCAACAAAGGTTCATTCGACTACAAAGATCCATTTTTACCAACACAAGTTTTCAACATGTCACAACCACCATACTCTAACTATTTCCCTTACACTTATCCTCAACGACAACAACAACTAAGTCCACAACATCAACAATGGAATCAACAACAAGCAATTTATCAACAAAAATTTAATCAACAACATACTCCACAACTTGGAGCAATTCCTACACCATAAATGGTTCAAACACCGCCAAGTCTTCAAGTTCAACCCTACACAAATGACTTCAATCAACATCCATCAAGGAACACTATGAAGGAACCCACTTGGTTTGCAAAGATGTGTGAAGCTTTAAGCAGCCAACAATCAATTCATGAGGTTGGATCACTTGATAGACCTCCAATGCTCACTCCAGGTAACTACGATCAATGGGTGATAAGGTTCTTTAGGTTTTGTGATCTGAATAAGCCACATGGAAAGTTCTTAAAGAAGGTTATCTTGGAAGGTCCATTTGAGATGCCTACTATCATTCTACCCGGAGATCCAAATGCTATTCCACCAAGAGATGAACAAACGAACATTGCTACTGTTGCAGACTTGAATCCTCAAGAACTTCTACACTATAAAGCAGATGAGCTTGCAATGGAATATATCCTCTTAGGATTACCAAACCCAATTCTTAGTAGTGTTGATGCTTAAAAGACTGCACAGAAAATGTGGGATCATATTCGTCTTCTTATGGAAGGATCTGTACTCAATCAGGAGGATTTGGAATCCAAAATTTACTTGGATTATGAACACTTCATGATTGAACCTGGAGAGACACTAGAGTCCTATCATCATCGATTTTCAGACATCATCAATGATTTGGATAAACACAACATCATCATGCCATGAATTGCAGTGAATACTAAGTTCCTGAGTAGTCTTGGTCCTGAATGGGAGAAGTATGTCATTTTTCTCCGTCAAGTGAAAAATATGCATCATTCTACATATGGATTGTTGTAAGATTACTTGAAGCCTCATGAAAAGGAAGTTGATCGGGAAAGGATTCTCCGTGCTCAAATTGCTCCACCTACACATCCAGAAAATCAACAACTTGCCTTATATGCTCAACAAAGTTATCCTCCTCAACAAGCAACTCAACCAACTGCTCAACAAAATGATCAATCACAGCAAACTCAACAAAATCAATTGGTTCCTTACAACAACAACAATGATCAAGCACTTCATAGTCAAACTAGTGAGGAATCCGATCCGTTCGAAGCATTGCAACAGGGATTTGTTATGATTGCTAATGCTTTTAGCCGTTATACCAACAAATCCAACAATCGTATTCGTTCCTCATCCAATACACGAAATCAGGCTATTGTGAACAATGGACGAGTTGAAGTTCAGAATCGTGGTTATGGTCGTCAAATGGGAGGTGGTCAAGGGTTTAATGCTATGAGTAGGAATAACAACAGAGCTCCAGTGGTGGAACAGGGTAATGCTCAGAATGGGTTGAATGGTCTTCGATGCTACAACTGCAATGAGAAGGGACACCTGGCTAATGCATGCCCAAAGCCAAGGACTAGGGCAGTGCTTATTTCAAAGAGGCTCTTCTTTTGGCTCTTAAGGATGAAGCTGGTGGATCTCTCACAAACAAAGAACAGAGCTTTATGGCAGATGCAGACTCAGATGATGATATGGAGGACTTGCAGGCCAATGCAGCTGTTATGTTGATGGCTAATATGCATGAGTTACACATGAGTGAAACAGGCCCAGTGTATGACATTTATGGCTTGTCTCAGGTACCCCGAACAAACCATCATCATATCTGAACTAATATCTCCGCCAATATCTGAATCCGGCACGACTCAGACTGTTCAAAATGAGTCATCTACATCTCATTTTGACGATTTTCAAATAAACCCAGTAGTTACATTTGACGATCAAGATGACCTTATGGTTTCCTTTGATAATCAAATTGACTCCGTGGTTGTACTTGAGGATCTAAATAATGATCATGTTGTGACTCACGTTGAACAAGCCGAACTGTTGCCTCATCCAGATTTTGCTCGTTTAATTCAAGACCATCAAATCAAAATGGAGGAATGTTATGCATTAAATAAGGAATTAAAAAGCAAAAATGCACTGTTAACCAAGGATTTTGAATGCTTACAAATGCAACTCAACTTTTTCAAAACTCAAGAAAACCGTGAAAAAGGTTTTGAAGCCGCTTTTGCTAAATCTCATCAAAACGAAAAATATTTAGAGAGACAGATGCATGATCTAGCCGCTTCGAAGAATGCTTTGTTGTCTGAAATAGAACAACTGAAACATGAACATAAAAAGCAAATTAACGCTCTCACCTTGGAAAATCAAAAAGCTAAGGCTGAGTTGTTAACTTGTCAAAAACAGTTCTCCGCATACAAAAAGTATTCAACGAATCGGGTAGATGACCTTCTTGAAGAAATTATCGGCTTGCAAAACAAAATTAAAGAGTTTAAAACTGTTGTTTACAAACATGGTGAATCAGTAACAGCTATTGAAAAGTTTACTTTAAAACCCAATCCAAAAGGATATGGACCAAATCTAGCTGATTACAAACCAAATCTTTCACTAAAAACATTCAAACCAAATCCTGAAGTTTCCAGTGTAGAATATAAAATTAATGATACTTTTATGAGTGTTGTTGAATATCATCGTCAAGAGGAATTAGATGCAGAAGATGAGAGTCGATCAAAATTAAAAACTGTTGTTTACAACAAACCTTTTAATTATTCAAAACCGGTCACTTTCGTCACACCAACGGATTCTTCTAACACACCAAGGGTTATTATCAAAACACCTGAGTCTTCTAATGTTAATCCCCAACCAGATTATGCACAAACTTATGGTCCTTTACCTTCCATCAATGAAGTAAACTCAAAACCTGAAAATCGAAAAATTCTTAGATATTTTGACATTTTCATGGCTGACCTCAAAATTTTACAACATGAGATAGAATATCGTTCTGAAATCAAAATTGATCATTTTCAATCGCCTCTGGCGCGAGAACAAAGAGACATTTTTTAGAAAAATCTTTTACCTAACGTTAAAAATTTGAAAAGTTGTGCATTAGCTTGGGAAAAGGATTTTCATAAGGAACTTGGAGTGATGAAGGTCGTTTTCGAGAAAACCGAAACATCTATTTCTAATACTAAACGTAAAAAGAAACTATTAAGAAAAGATGTTGATCGACTCTTGGAAGATGTTATCTGTGCTGATATCCATAATGTTGTGTTATTCTATTCTTTGCCACATGCATCTGATTATATCTCTGCTGATAATGTTGACTCTGTGGTAACTGTTGAGAATACTGATATTGTGCTTCAGATCGAGTATCTAAAAGCTGAAAATAAACGATTACTTAACGAACTTTACAATGCAAAACGTCGTCTTAATTGGTGTGAAAAAGATATTCACAATCATCAACTTAGTTTTCAAAAGAAAATCGCTCAGTTGAGTGCAAAATCTTCTGATCCTAAAATTGAGCAACTGGATGCTCAAAACGTGTCTTTGAAAAGTCAAATATCAAAATATGAACAAGAACTTGTAACAGTTAAACAAGAATATGGTGTCATATTTGATTTACTCAATAAGACTCGTCATGAAGCATCAAACGAACTTGATCACTATCTTGCTCACACTAAAGAAGTCATGAATTTTGCTGGTAATATTCGTTCTGAAAATCAAGATTTGATTCACACTATCTCTAAATTAAGAGAAATGTTGATTTTTCACCAATCTTGCATCAGGTAAAGCCAAGACTTGCTTCATTGTCAAACCACGGTTATGTACCGAAGAACTTTGATTTTTCACCACAATCCTCATCTCTGTTTTCCTCTGAGCTTCAGTAAGAGGTCTCTCTCTCTTTGCCTTATTCTTTTCAGCACTAAGGGCTTTCCTTTTTGCAGCTGCTTCTTGCTTCCTTTGTTCTCCAAGCTCCATCATGCTAGCCACAAAAGTTTCACTATCAAAGTCCGCACCTAAGATACTTTGAGCAAGTGTAGGATTTGAAGTGGTTTGATTAGTAAGAGCATCCCATTGTGCAGCAGGAATCTGAGAAGCTAAGACATCCAATTCTCTTCGTCTCTTAGGAGGCAAAACAGAAGTAGAATGATCTGCAATTTGTTTAGCCACTTCTTCACTTTTCTTTTGATCTGCAAACTCGGCAAACCTGATTTCTTGTCCTCTCCTTTCTTGTTCAGATACCAGATCTGGACCAAGCTCATCTTCAATCAATACACCTTTCTCTTTATTAGTAGACTCATGAACAACATCAGCTGGAGGAGAATCACCAATTTGAACTACAGGTGAGGTAAGGATATCAGTTGCAGGATCCAAATCAAAATTTCTTTCACCATGAGATACTACTTGATCATCTGCTGAAGGGGTGGGACATGATGGTTCTTGAACAGGTGCATGATGATCAGGTTCAGATGCAATGTCCTTCATTTGATCCTCAGCGGATGTAGTTTTGTCAACACTTGGTTTCTTGGAGACTTCAGTAGATCCCTTATCCAAATTAGAGCGTCTCCTCTTCCTAGTGAACTGAATTGGTGCCTTATCTTTTGATGATACAACATCAGCTGAAGATGGAACAACTATCTCTTGAGCCACATCAGCTAAGATGTTAAGAGAAGCAAGCCGAGAGTTCTCATCTTCCTCATCAAAAGAAATGACTAACTTCCTTTTGCTACTCTTTTCAAGTCAATCATCTAGGTCCTTTACTTTCTTCTGCAGTTCCTCAATTTTATCACCAAGAGACGACTTGGTCTCAGTGAGCTCCTTTTTGAGATCAGTCACCTCAGCTGTATACCTGTTAACAAGAGCATAGACAGATGTAAGAGTAATAGGGTCCTCAGCTCCACCAGCAGATTGCTCTGTGGTAATGGGAGTTTCATTGGACCTTTTAGTGAAAATATGGTCATGCTCAAAATGAGGAGGTTCTTCATCAAAATGTTCCCTTTGAGGACTGGGTGTGGACATCCTGTTCAGGTCAGACCCAAACTCATCAAAAGAAGTCTGTGTAGGTGGTGGACTCGGTCTTGGTGATGGTACAGGTGGAGCATGGTTAGGAGCAATATGAGATCCTTCAGCAGAAAAAGAGGGACCTTCTCTATATTAACTGATGGATTGCCATCAGTAGCAACATTTGAAGAGGGTAGGATAGTAGCAACATTCTCCTCATCAGTAGCCTCATTGCCTTGAGGCAACATAGCTGCTGACAACGGATGATGTGCCCCCTCAAAGTTAGTTCTCATAGAGGAAAAAAGTTTAGCTAAAAGAGCTCCTATGGGATAAAAGGCCTGGACTTGGGTAGAGGTGTCTATGATTATTTGTAAGAATCTAGGGTACATTAAAAACTTATGTTGTTTCCTGTTTATATTTTCAACCATATTATCAAAAATAAATTTAGAAAAATTATAAGTTCTCCCTTGAGATAGACACACAATACCACAAGCTAATTGCGTAGAGAATTGATCCCACGTTCCAGATTTGTTGCTAATGCACTGAAGCAGAGTGTGAACTAAAAATCTCTACATAGGGCAAAAGTGCTTTTTCAACCATATGTCCGTTCTTGTACCTTGATACCCAATGGCTCTTAGCCCAGTGAGAATCTCCTCTGCACTTGAGTAATAAACCCCATTAGCATCATCCAAACTAAGCTTTATCCTTATCAGGTCCTCCGTCACCACGTGCTCTGATCCATCAATCAAAGCAACAATCTCTGTTTCACTTCGTTTTTCAGCAGATTCCCAAAATTGTTTAACCAACGGTTCATAAATCGCATTAGGGGAATGTGTTAGGGCATAGTGAATCTTAGACCGCTTCAGGAACTCCACCATTGGTTCATACAATTCATCGCCCTTTGCTTTACCCAGAAAAGCAACTTTATTGTAATCTTTCTTGAATTTAAGAGCCATGAGAGATATGTGATTTTAGGGTTATGATTTTCGAACTAAAGAGTTTTTGGATGTAGGAGAAGAGGGAATTGTTTCTTTTGAAGTGGAAGAAATGCGATTTGAGGAATGGTAACCGTTACCAAGAATATAGTCAAAAGGATGAGAACTTTAGTTGACCATATCCTACGTGTACTTCAACTTGACCAACGCTTCAGCAGAAACAACTAGCCAATCTGCTGAAATAACATACTTCGGCAGAAACCACCCCAAGACTAGAATATCTTCGGAAGGATTCTAGAATTACTGTGCCAACTAACTAGTATTAAATTGAATTAACCCTTGCATCCGTCTATTTAATCATCCCAATGCTTACTTCTCTTCATCAAAAATCCCCAAATATCATCACAGACCCTAATTTCATCACAAACCCAATCAACCAAAATTAACCATGAACACTACACCAGAGGTTGTTAACCCAAACTCTTCTCCATCATCATCATCATCCAGTGATTTCCTCCATTTTTGGTCACGTCCACCTGACCCTCGTCTTTTGACATCCCCATTTCTCCTTCTTCTGAAGATGATATCGTAGTGGATCCAAGTGATTCTTCTGATGACTCAGAGGAACCCACTACTGAGATAACTTCTTACTCCCAACCTCCAGCACCTCAACCTCAACAAAGGCCTCGAGCCGAAGGGGAGGTGGTGCTCGCTCTACCTGCGCCATGTTTTGGTGCAACTTCACACATCGTATAGAGGAAGAGCTAAAGGAAGGTGGATGGATTGCATTTTGGTTGAAATCGATAGATGAAGCACAAACGAAACTTTATGTTTCTTCAACACTATTTGTGGTCATCGTCATCATCATCGTTTGCATCAATCCATATTTCCATTTTGATCCTTAGCATCTTCGTCGTACCGGTCATGCATATCCAGCCATCGAGATAGAAGGAATGGGTGGTTATGCAAGATTTTAAAAACGCATATCCAGCATCTAGTGTGAAAGATGTGAGCGATCATGCATATCCAACAGCCCGTTAGATGTTGGAATAGATGATATGAACTAGATTAGGATTAGTAGATCATGTATAGCGCTTTTCTTGTAGTTGCATTGAAGTTGATTGTAAGTTGTAAGATGTAAGCTGTAATTTATATGAATGAATGAACAATTTTAACTTCAAAACTTGTCTTCAGTACTTTATCTTCAGTGGAAACAAATTGCTCACTTCATTACTTAGCTTTCAGAGGAAACAAGCTTTAAGCTTACTAGACCATATACCAAAGGACCACACTTGATGAATTTGAACTGAACAGGGCATTCTGCAAAACAAACTCAGAGAAACACAAGATTAAAATAGAGACAAAATAGACTAAAACCAATAGCAATTTAGTGTTAGCAAACAAAATATACACAAAGTGATACAAAGTTTACTACTAAATCCTCCCCTGAGGCATATGCCTCCCCTGAGGCCTATGCCTCCCCTTAAACTTTGCAGTTAAGGGTTAAGCATTCCAAGGGGATTTAGGTCTGCAGATGAGAAAGATCCACCATTGTTCTTGGGTTTCCATTGAAATTTAGGTCCCTTATTATTCCAAGAACAACCTGCTGAGGACTTGACAGCAGTACCCCAACATCCTTTCCCATTATTCATAGAGTCAACATATGCCGGCCAATAACCATGTTTAAAGTATGGGCTAGTAGGTTGCACGTAAGGTCTATCATCTGATCTCCTCCAAGGAGAGTCAGTATAAGTAGCTTGTGGGACATAAGGTGGAATATTCTTAACATTGGTCCACACTGGTCTAGGATTCTGCTGAGTAGCACATACACCCAATCTTTGCTCATAGAAATCACAATCCTTAATTAAATGAATTTTACTTCCACATACAAAACATGTCTTCTTTTTGGAAGATTTATTCAACAAAGCAGATGTAGAAGTACTTAAAACAGAAACATTAAAGGAATTGTTTTTAACAGACTTATTATGCAATGATTTAAAAGACAAGTCTTTAGGGGAAACAGGCTTGGAAGTAGATTCCTCGGCAGCTACCCTAGAAGGCTTGTAGATAGACTTGGGTACAGGCTTGGGTGTAGGCTCAGGTGAGTGTTTGGGAAGGTCTGACTTATCACTTGAATCACAGTTGGAAGTACACCCTTGATCCGATGAATTGTCACTATTAGAGAAAGAGACAAAGTCATAAGATGAAGCATCGGTGTCTGGCAAGTCTTTTGACTTTTTGCCATACAGATGGTGTGATCCATCAAAGTCAACAGTAATGGTCAGGTCAGTGGGCATAAATTCACCTCTAATAGGACCAGGGACAGCATGCAAATCACCTTCTTTAACATAATGTTCTAAGCATGCAGGTTTAGATTTACGCCCATTTTGCCTAGCTTCCAATCCTACATACTTTTGAAAACCTAAACCTATTCCAGAGATCACTGACTGACTACTATAGATTTCTCTAGCTAGATTATCACCTGATATTAGCCATTGTTTATGTCTAGCTATCTCCTTAACTAGTTTCTCTTTAAGCTCTAGGTTCTCAGCAATAGCATCAGCTTTTTCCTTTTCAGTGCGTTTAAAGTTAATGTTTGCAATATCTAGATCAAATTGTAGCACCTTTATCTTTTCTTCATAAGCTATCTAATTCTTTTGAAACCATACTTTTTGTCTTTCTAATGTTTTTAACGAAAGTTTATAAGCTTCATTATCAACATAGCATTCATTGTATTTAGGTTTCATAGTATCATAAGCTTCTTTAAGTTCATTGTATCTTTCACTACAACCAAATATACAGTTGTGTACCTGAGAAAGTCCCATCAAGGCAAATTGATCATGCCTATCTTCTAAAGTACATCTTGCCAGCAATCCAAGCTTCTCTGTATCAGCAGCTTCCTCATTCACAGATTCATGAGCATCCCAGTTGACCTTTTCATCCAAGGTGACAAGAGCTGCTGAAGTGCTAGCTCCCTTCTGATTCTGCTGATAGGAATTGTAGTTAGCTCCCTCTCCACTCTTCCTGTCTTTGCAATCCCTTGAGAAATGACCCATCTGGTGACAAGAGAAACACTTGACCTTTCTCCTGTCAAAATGAGCTAGATCCTTTCCCTTGAAGCCAAACTTTCTTCCTGCCTTCTCTTCAAACCTCTTGATATCAACTGAAAGCATGGCCACCTGCCATTTTAGTTTCATCTCCTCCATCTCTAGAGGGTCCACCTGCTCAAAGTCTTCATAGACAAGATGCTGCTGAGTATCATAATCAGCAACAAATGAATGAAGAACGTCCTCCTAGATACTACCAGTTTTAGCTTAAGGACATGATGGACTGGGACGATAAGATGATGATGGTAAGTAGGATGGACTTGGAGCATGCATCATCATGTTGGAGTGAGATGTCCCAACAAAGGCTGTATGACCAGAAGAGGATGCACGGTAGGGAGATCTGACATCAGGTTCAAGAGATTTGAGTTTGTTGTACAGCTCATCAAAAGTGAGCATGTCCAACCCACCTTTAGCTTTAAGAGCTATACTTACATGTAACCACGATGGAGGCAAAGATCATAGGAACTTTGAATGGCAGTCATCATTGTCAGGTTTTGCATTCAGCTGGTTTAGCTGACTCAGAATCTTATGAAACCTATCGTATCCCTTGTGGATACCTTCTTCTTCAGAGATGTTGAATTCTTGGAAGTGTTGTCTCAGCATGGACTTCCTCATTCTTCTGGACTCTTCATTGCCACCGAACCTTGCTTTAAGAGCCATCCATATGTCCTTAGCATCATCCATGTGGTGAAAATCACCCAAGTGATCTTCAGGAATAGCTTGAAGAAGGATGGTTCTTACTTTGTGCTCTCTTTGCACAGCTAGAATCTCTTCAGCAGTTTTGGGAGGAGCAATGGTAAACTTACCATCAAGATATGGGATAGTCTTCTTTAGACTGTTCCCTTTCTTTACAATCTCCCAAAGATTCCAATCAATATTGGAGATCCAGTTCTGCATCTTCATGGTCCACAGATCATACTCTTCCTTTTTCAGATAAGGAAACTTACCATTACTGTTGGAGAGACTAAGTTGTTGCATAGAGGTGGTGTTTTTGATGTTGTTGTTGGTGACTTCGGATTCATCATCAGTTCCAGGCATGGTGAATTTGTTTTTGGTTGTATGGGGGTGAGGATAAATATGGTTCTCAGTATCGTAGAGACTTTCCCGAGGCTCTGATACCACTTGTTGAAAACAGACAGACCTTGACAGATCTTGAGCACTCGTAGATCGTTAGTGTTACCTATGTAATCATAATCAAACTAATAGAAAATCTCTACAACCCGTATTCTATAGCGGAATGTAAATACAAGTTGTTGTAACTAAGAACACTTAGATCCTTTATGGATCTTTTATTCACTGATACTCTATGTTTCGAATAAGTTGTCTATTACAAACTATCAAGTTCCTTTTATAGACAAGGAACCCTAAACTATTACTACTCAATCGACTAAGCATGCAAGCATGCATTTAATGACTAAACATTAAACAATATTGAGCAGTACAATAAAACCCATGCTAACCTCAGGCAGTTCAAGAATAATGATGGGTTAGCATATAATTAATAAAGCGTGTGCAGATCCTAGTCAGCTTCCACTCTTCAGCAGATACACGACACAGCTTTTATACTTCAGCAGAATCTCTTCTTCAGCAGATTCCGCTTCTACTTCAGCAGAATCCTTCGGCAGTATTGACAGCAGAAATCCTACTTCACTTAATTCCCAACAGCAAATTTCATTGGCAGTGTCAGGTTCGGGAATGATCACTTCGCAGCTATCATGGGCTACGGAGACTATGTCAATGGGAACATCAAAATCAGTAGGGTTTACTATGTGGAAGGCCTCGGTCATAATCTGTTTTCAGTAGGTCAGTTTTGTGATGGAGATTTGGAGGTTGCTTTCCGGGAGAAAACTTGCTTCATTCGTGATCTACAAGGAAATGACCTTATGTCTGGCTCGCGTAATTCTAGTCTCTACACTATCTCTATGCAAGACATGGTTGCTTCATCTCCCATCTGCTTACTTTCAAAGGCAACATCAACAAAATCCTGGCTTTGGCACCGTCGTCTCTCACATCTAAACTTTCAAACCATCACCAACCTTGCTCGACACAAACTAGTTGAAGGTCTCCCACAATTCTGGTATTCAAAAGATCACCTTTGCTCAGCCTGTGAACAAGGGAAAAACACTCGTGCTCATTTTCCTTTTAAGGTGGAACACAGCTCTCAGCATGTGCTTCATATTCTTCACATGGATTTGTGTGGCCCAATGCGCGTGCAAACGATCAATGGCAAACTCTACATCTTAGTAATTGTTGATGACTACTCATGCTAGACTTGGGTCTACTTTCTTCGAAGCAAAGACCAAGCTCCACAAATGATCATCACCTTTCTCACGAAAATACAGGTTCACCTCCGCAACACCGTCAGGCTAATCAGAACAGACAAAGGAACTGAATTTGTTAACCAAACCCTTCGTAAATTCTATGAGAAAGTGGGAATTCAGCATCAAACATCTATTGCACGTACACCAGAACAAAACGGAGTTGTTGAAAGACGAAACCGAACGTTAGTGGAAGCTGCAAGAACAATGTTAATTAATGCTAAACTTCCAGATTACTTATGGGCAGAAGCTGTATCTACTGCATGCTATACTCAAAACCGTTCTATGATCACAAAACGCCACAACCAAATACCTTTCGAGCTTGTCCACAACCATAAACCGAATCTCAAACACTTTCATGTATTTGGATCTCTTTGCTATCCGAATAATGATCGTGATGATTTTGGAAAGCTCAAAGCCAAAGCCGACATTGGAGTCTTTATTGGATATTGTGAGAATTCTAAAGGTTACCAGATCTGGAATCGTCTTACAAAACAGGTGATGGAAACGATTCATGCTCATTTTGATGAACTCACGGAAATGGCTTCTGAGTATAACAGCTTAGAACCCGGTCACAACCGTTTAAACTTCCCTCAACCCCCATCATCAGCTGAACAAAGCCCCCAGCTCACTCGTCAACAAATGGAAAGGTTATTTGCTCCGCTGTTCAGTGACGATATTGATGAACGTGCTCCAGGTGTATCCGCTATTTCCGCTGCTCAACCTGATAATACTCTTATACCTGATACACCCGCTACAACAACTACTGTTGAAGAAGCACCACCAGTTGACTCCACCACAACAGTTGAACACACCGCTTCCAACAATGATGAACCAGCTGATGATATTCTGAATGAAGTACCCCCACCTGCAGATTTTGATCCAAATGCGTTCTTTAACCCGTTTACTAATGACACTGCTGCATCTGATGTCGCGGAATCATCAACAAACCATTTGAATCCTCGGAATTTGCACAATGTATACCAACATCAACCCTCTACACATCGATGGACAAAAGACCATCCTCTGGCTAATATTATTGGCAACCCGAATCAACCAGTCATTACGAGACAACGTCTTCACACAGATGGTAAACATTGCATTTATGCACTCACTGTCTGCCAATCTGAGCCTAAAAACATTAAAGACGCAATGATAAAAGAAAACTGGATTGAATCCATGCAAGAAGAACTCAACTAATTCAAACGTCTTGAAGTATGGGAACTGGTTGAAAGACCAACAGGGGTCTACGTCATTGGTCTCAAATGGATTTGGAAAAACAAATTGGATGTTGAAGGGAACGTAATCCGAAACAAGTCACGTCTAGTTGCTAAGGGTTATCGTCAGGAAGAGGGAATAGACTTTGAAGAATCTTTTGCTCCGGTTGCTCGTCTTGAGGTTGTTCGGATATTTCTCGCGTCCGCGGCTCATATGAATATGACGGTCTTTCAGATGGATGTCAAAACTGCGTTTCTCAACGGACAACTGAAAGAAACGGTTTATGTCAGCCAACCCAAAGGATTCGTTGATCCTGAGTTCCCGAATCATGTCTACAAACTGAACAAAGCTCTTTATGGTCTCAAACAAGCCCCTCGGGCATGGTACGATAAGCTATCATCTTTCCTCATAGTTAATAATTTCACCAAAGGTTCGGTTGACCCAACTCTTTTTATACAATATCACGGGGCACATATCTTAATTGTTCAAATTTACGTGGATGACATCATTTTTGGGTCTACACATAAAATGTTTTCAATAGCTTTTGCAAAACTAATGAAGAAAATTTTTGAAATGTCCATGATGGGTGAACTTACATTCTTTCTAGGATTACAAGTTCATCAATCACCCCGTGGTATTTTCTTGAGTCAGTCCAAATATGCCCTTGAATTGTTAAACAAATTTGGAATGAAAACCTGTTATACTTATGCCACACCCATGACTCATACCAACAAGCTAGACGCTGATTTACATGGGAAATTAGTGGACCCTACCAAATACCGAAGTATTATTGGGTCTCTCATGTATCTAACAGCTAGCAGAGCTGATATTGTCTTTGCCGTTTATCTATGCTCACGTTATCAGTCGCGACCAACTGAAACCCACCTCTCTGAGGCTAAAAGAATCCTCCGATACATCAAGGGAACCATTAACTTGGGGATCTGGTATTCGAAGGATTCTTGTTTTGAACTAATCGCTTTTTCAGATGCTGACCACGCAGGATGCTTAGACTTAAGGAAAAGTACTTCAGGAGCACTACAATTTCTTGGTGATAAACTGGTGTATTGGCAATCAAAGAAGCAGGATTATACATCGTTGTCATCAACCGAAGCAGAATATGTAGCCATGTCCGCATGTTGTGCTCAAGTCATCTGGATGAGAACACAACTCAAAGACTATGGTTACGTATTTGACAGAATCCCAATGTACTGCGACAATCGGAGTGCCATTGCGATCTCGTGCAACTCTGTTCAGCACTCGAAATCAAAGCACATCGATCTACGCTAACATTTCATCAAGGACCACGTGGAACAGGGTACTGTTAAATTATACTTCGTGGGTACAGAATACCAATTGGCAGATCTTCTCACCAAAGCCTTGCCTCCCGCTAGGTTTAATGAGTTGGTCCACCAGATTGGTATGAGGTGTTTGACTCAAGAGGAATTGGATGACCTCCTAAAACAGTCTTAAAAACCTGTCAAACACCAAAATCTCTTTTGTAAATATTTTTCAAAAACAAAATACAAAAATATAAAATCTTATAAAACAACAAAAATATTCTTCTTATCTAATTTTCTTTCAACATGGCAAGTACATTTCTTCCATCAACACTTTAATCTTTCAAAACATCTGTGTACTTGCATGTTATCTTATCCCGGTTATACCTTTTATCAATGGTGGTAAAATTTTCTGGTTAAACTGACACTCCTCGAACTAAAATTTATAACCTTTCATCATTTATTAAGTCGAGGGGGAGTGTCGTCAAGTTTCTTTCTTAAAATCTTTGTTTGGTAACCAAAATGGAAGTTAAAAGGCTTTGTATGTAAAAGGAAAAGGTGGAGGGACTAAAACTGTCAAAAGATGAAAGTCATTTTCAACAAAAGTCCTCCACCTAACTTCCACTTCACATTTATTACTCTAAACCTAACAATATCCTACGCATACAAATCGTTCAAGAAATCTGTGTTTTGGATCATCATTTTTTAAGTTATTTCATAATCTTAACGTGTTTTCAAACATTGGTTTTGATTTTTACATGAATCCAACGGTCAAAACGTCGTATAATCTTGTTTTTGTGTTCTACGCGTATGCGTATGAACACATGATCAAGACTGTGTGTTTCTGGTTAAATGGACAGTGTCAAAACGTTTCTAATACTTAAATGATACCATATTAATCATCAAAACTCACCCAGAATCACGAATTGAATGATTTGTGAAATTAGGGTTTGTGCATAGTTTTGGGCGTTTTCAAATGTGAAGGGTTTTGGTCAAAAAGATTGTTGTGTGATGTTTATATTATGTTAAATTGAAGATTTCCAGGCCCTATAACCACCCAGAAACACTAATCAAGTCAGAATTAAGAATTAGGGTTTAATGTTCTTGTGTTTGGGTATTTTTGATTCACCACGAATTGGGTGTTAAAACTTGGTTATTAGACTCTCACAACTCTTAAGACCTACCAGAAAATGTTTGGTGCAAATCCTATGGTTAGAAATCATACGCGTAATTCTTAAACTCTAGGGTTTTTGACCTACGCGTATGACTTTCTATGCATAACTGCTTAACTTGATTTCATGCCATGATTTGTGTTTAATATGACTATACATGTTAAGATTGATGATATGATGGTTTTATTTCAGGCTTGCTACTCGTAAAATTCAGAATCAAGGTCTGTTACTCTACGCATAAGGATCACCTTACGCATAGGCAGTTATGCGTAAGAGTAATCCTACGCGTAACTACTACGCATAAGGTTCTACAATGGGACTACGCGTATCCTGTGAAGGATATGCGTAAACAGTGACCTCTACGCATAAGGTCTACTCTTACGAGTAAGCCTTACGCGTAAGGTCTTTATACGCCTATGCGTAAGCCCTACGCATAAGGTCCCCTTTTCCTACGCGTAACATTTCTTACGCGTAAGTTAGGATCCTACGCATAAGCTTTCCTCTACGCGTATATCACTTCTGTTTACGCATAACTTTGCCAAATCTACGCCTAAGCCTTGATAGACCTTCATTATGAATTGTTACGTGCACAACCTTGTTAATAAACAAATCATATCGTCACGAAACCAATAATGTCACTAATAAACTTAATCGTTTAATATGTTGTGTTAAATAAGTGATAACATAAACTTTAAAACTTAAAGTTAACTACCTCACGAAACTTATCACGACGACATTGGACTATTAAACAAACAAGTGACTTTGGACTCGTAATAATCTTTGACAATGTATATTCAATAATTAGACAATAAAACCTTCTGTTGACTAACATTATGTCTTTCGATATGTTGGTTCTTTTGGCTAATGTTATTTCAGATCACGACATGGCTGCTCAAATAAATGTGGATGCACCAGAAGTTCTCACAATTGCTGACATCTTCCCTAATGGCTATCCTAGAAAGATTGGAAAGAACAACCTTAGGGTTGACTTTGAAACCCTCACCTGCTCAGAATCTTCTTGTCTCATTGCTGTGGATATTCTAAGGAATCATCCCTACCAGAATATGCTCTCACACTCTGCTACTGTACCGTAAATCTACATTCAGCAATTTTGGAATTCTATGCAGAGGATCCCAGGTCAAAGTGCAGTGACAGTGACACTTAATCACAAACAAGTCACCATCACTCATGCAGACTTACGGGTTGTTCTTCTCATTCCTGAAATCGAGCCAACTGACTTCTTTGCCACACCTACTGAGGAGACAGTTCTACAATTCTTGCTTGATATTGGCTATGATGAAGCTTCAGGAGTTATCTCTAAGCATTCTCATGTGGAGCTTAAGAACATTCCTCAACCGTGGAGAACCCTCTACATCATCATCACCAAATCGGTCTCTAGTCGTGATAGTGGATATGAGCATCCCAAGCTCATGGAACTACAAATTTTCTGGTCATTAATCAACAAAAAGGACATCAAAATTGAGGCACTATTATGGGAAGACATGATGTCATTTCACAAGAAACTTGGCTCAAAGATTCCCTATGTCAGATACACTAAATTGTTGATCCAGAGAGCACTTGGACTTCATCCAGATATTCCACAAAGGCTCAATGACCCAGACAATCACGATATGTTGACTGAACCTATCCTATCTTTCAGAATCAAGGAATCGTCAACAAAGAAACAGGGTGCTGTGTTACCTGATCACCTACTGACTAACGAAATCTAGAAGATTGATACGTACAAAAGGTATCGGGTAGTAGTAAAAGAAGGCAAAGTTGGTCATCTTGATGAAAAACCTTCGGGAACTCCTACTCGGAGAACCAGAAGAGGAAGTGCTGGAAGTGCAGTAAGTTCTGAAGGTCAAAGGAAGTTCCCCAAGAGGAACCCTTCTAGAAAGAGGATTGTTCCCTCTAAGGAAGCTACTCCCATCCCAATCCCTAAGCCCGAACAGCAAAGAAAGCTTTTGGACGACAGCTCTGAAGGTACTGACACAGATGAAGAGATTACCTACTCTAAAACTGCAAAGGATGACAATCCTTCAGTACCAAAACCTCCAAGCCCTCAAGCTGATAAAGGAAAAGGGAAGACTCCTGCACTTGTGCCCTATGATGAGAGCTCTGAAGAAGAAGAGGAGCTACTGGATCAATCCTACCGGAAGAAGTTTAAATTTGTTAGACACCTTCAGAATGCTAAAGAATTTGCAAAGGATCAAATGGGTGGCCCCGGAGGATCAAGTGGTGCTGCCCACTCTACACCAACTCCTGATGCGGTTAATCAACCCGATAAGGGAGCTGGTGCCACCACTCTTGTGCAACAACAAACGCTTGTGGAGGAGTCTACCGATTTTAACATTGAGGAACCAGAAAAGGATAAGACTGAGAAAGAGAAAACTGATGAAGAAGCTAAGGCTCAGACGGAAGAAAAGGCTAAATCTGGACAAGATGACGAAGAGAATTATGATGATTATCTTCTCAACAGTCCAACTCGTTCCAAGGAGGATACTTCTGCACCTCCTAAGGACCCCGAGCCTCCTCATGTCTCCTCCTCATCAGATTCATCATCTCATTCCTCACCACCACCATCTAAAAGATCAACCAAATCATCATCCAAATCAGTGAAGAAGCCTACTCGATCTTGGATATCTCATGCTCATAAACGAATTGGGAATGCTGTCACACAAATCAGAAAGAAAGACATCCTCCAAAGGAAGATGAATTTCTATGCTGATCAGATATAGTATATTCATGATGATCTCGACAAGATGCAAGAGGAAAGGGAGTATGTCCAGAAGCTCATGAAAGATGATCTTCAAGGAAAAATGGATGAAATGATCAAAGGATACACTCAACAGTTCCTTATGGAGGTCGTTCCGAATCTGACAAAGCAGATGTATACCAGACAACTGTATCCAAATCTGTTGCATCTAGCCAAACAAGCCATGAAATCAACTCCGATGAATTTAAGCATCAATCCAGTTGAATCTACAATCTTCTCAGATGATGAATTGGTAAACCGGCTAGTAGCGCAAATGTCGACACGCTCTGCAACGTTAGCCTCACATGAAGCTAAACTGTTTGAAGCTCTATTGGAATACCAACTCAGGTCCTCATTCCGAGAAGAAGCTGTTAGACCCAAACGTTCAAGAGATGATGAAGACAAAGATCAGGATAAGGATAAAGAGCCCAAACGCTCAAAGAAGTCTGATGTATCATCCTCTATTCAATAATCGATGCAACCTCCACCACAACGGACTCTTACTCAACAAAGATCTTCTCCTCCATCTTCTACTGATAAACCTCAGGATTCATCTGAGTTACCGCCCGAGACTCAAAAAACCAGTGATCACTTTAAGTATACGGGTGGTGACGATGAGGAAGTTCGTGAGCCCCTACAACAACCCACCTCTCCCAAACAAGTTAAGAAACCAGAATCCTCATCTAGGCCAAAACAAAAGAAGAAGAAGGCGCCAATGACTGACGTCGTATCATGGCTAGATGAAGATACAACACAGGAGTTTGAATGGTTTTCTACACTTGTCAATTCCACTACCTACCCTGAAGACGGTCAAGATCTGGTCGACGGTAATACTTTGGAGCATGCTAAGATTATGCAAGAAAAGTTCCATGTGAAGAAGATGACGAAATCCGAGTTGAGGCGAATCAAGAATGAAGCTTTTCAACTGTGGAAAGATAGCTCAGAAAGTGCCATCGAGGTCGAATATCACCTTGAAAACATTGCTCGAGCTATGTCTAACAACATGGATTGGCTCAACCCAGAAGCAAACATCGACTTCACCAAACGGGACAACCCTCCATATTACACCAACTGGTCTAAACCACTACCAACGATCGGCCAACCAGATGAACCTAGGATTCCATTCAGATATTTCTTCAACAAAGACTTGGAATTTCTTCTACACGGTAGCGATGGATCAAGGAAATTCGCTACATCTTTGA